>NJFT01000013.1:0-360564 GCA_002221725.1 Scedosporium boydii
ACTGGAAGCTCGTGCCGGGTGAGGCGAACCGAGAGGAGGATGTCGTCGTTGGGAGGATCACGCCGGTCGTGCATTTCACCATGGGAGGAGTGGCGTTTAATGATAAGGCGCAGGTATTGAAGGAGGGAAGCTTTACTCTCGTATTGGGTTGACATGTTTGCGATTGAGGCCGTTCTGCGATGAGGATGGAGAAGAGTGTCGTGATGCTGCAATGTTTGGTGGGTTGAGGGGAGAGAGAGGACCAAAGGTACCGGTTATGGTCGGGGGCGAGGTGTGAGCACAAATTTGGTCCGCGGCGGACTTGCGCTTCAGGCAGAGGTGTCGTCGCAAGCTTCAGAAGATGTGAAGAGCTCGAGCTGGAGATCAATTGACCTTGACAATTGGTGTACGTTGACTGTGGATACCTGGAATTGCGGAGGTACCAAAGTACAATTGGACCGAGACCCCGCATCAACCGGTTTGGTGCATTACTCTAGAAAACGATATCCTTTCTTATTCAATATTTTCCCGGCCTTAATCCGGATATATCGGTAATGACATGCGAGTTCTGTATTGTGTCATCAGTTTGATGTTGCCTTTTGGTTTCACGAGTACGTCACCGGAGATAAGACAATCTCAAATCAATATAAAGCTCCCTCCCGATGCCACCTCTCCTCCATTATCGAATCCGTGAGGGGTAAAACCTATCAACGAACAGCGTTCTCAAGTAGCTCTGAGGACGCCCGTCGGAAAAGAAAGGAGAAAAAAAATAATAAATAATAAAAAATCCAATTCCACCACAAAGAAGCCTTTCCCTCCCCGTCACAATGACAACCGCACTCCTCTTCGGCTCCACCGGCCTCGTCGGCAGCAACATCCTCGAAACCCTCTCCAAACTCGACAGCTTCGCCAAAATCTACACAGTCTCCCGCCGCGCCCCCAAGACCCAATCGCCCAAGATCGAACCCATCATCAACACCGACACCGACTCCTGGGCCAAGGCCTTTTCCACCCTCACGCCCTCGGTGCTCTTCTCGGCGCTGGGAACGACGCGCGCACAAGCGGGAGGCATCCAGAATCAATGGAAGATCGACCACGATCTCAACGTCGACATCGCGAAGCAGGCGAAAGAACAGGGCATCAAGACGTTCGTGTTCATCTCTAGCGCGGGAACGCGGGGCTTCCCGTCTTCGTACCTACCGTATTCCAAGATGAAGGTTGGCGTCGAGGACACCATCACATCCCTCGGCTTCGACAACGCCATCATCTTGCGACCGGGCGGGATCCTCGGCCAGCGGGAGAAGGCGCAAGCCGGTGGCCCGCTGATGAATTCGCTGATTCGGGGGCTGGGTAAGATTAGTTTGGGGCTGCAGGACGCGTTTGGGCAGGAGGCGGAGGTTATTGCCCGGGCGGCCGTGCATGCGGCGAAGATTGCGGAGGAGGGGAAGGCGCCGAAGAATCCATGGGTTTTGGAGGCCAAGGATATTGTGAGGTTGGGGAGGGATGAGTGGAAGAATGTCGAGGCACCGGCGCCTGCAAAGTAAGAGATGATAGGGGTCGAACGGGAGAATGAAGTTGAGACGGATTGACATTGACTGTAATCGACGACGGAGGTTTGCGAATTGGCGACGGCGCGGATGGACGTTTTGAGTCGCGGAAATGGATCACTACTCACTCTAGCCTGACGGGATCGGCTTTATTTATTATTGTATAGGATTTTTCTATTGCCTAATAGTCGGGGGGGTTCGATTGATACCGTCGACATCCCAAATGATGATAATGTCTTCCATTCTGCTCTTCTCCCTGTCCACGCGACCATGAAACTAACAACCAAGCTGGTTCCAAGCCGAGCAGAACGCCGGAAGAGTCGCGCGTTATTCACCACACTTCTCCCAAGCCTCGATGCAAACTTTCTTCGATACAATTTATCCAGCGCTACTTGAGATTGTATCAATTAATTGATTGATGAGAGCGTCAGCGGTGTCGCGTGGATCCGGACCGAATAAGATGGAAACCCCGATAAGAATAAGACGCCATTAGAAATTCGAAATTCGAAAATTTTAAACTTGGTTGCGCCTGCCCCACGATAACGACCCCACTTCGCCCACTTTGCTTACTTCGACTTTGCGACTCACTCGCGAAGTTCAGAGCCGCAAACTAGATTGATTCATCATCCCCTCACTACGGCTTATCCGATCTCTTAAAAATCCGACCCGGAGCTACCGACTTATATTCTCTCTCTTATCGCGCAAGTCCTCCTCTGGTCATCGCTCGGTTCTCTGCTCATCGTGACAGTAACAAACTTTCTAATTTCACCTCCGAAAGCGGCCCGGCTTGAGACAAGAGCCTTGGAAGACCCCGCGACACTACTCCAACTCACTATGGCTACACCAGGACGGCCTCTGATAGTGGGCAATGACGATGGCCCGGAAGCGCCCTTTCCCTACCAGATGGAGGGTAAGATCACAACGGGCTTCCAGCGTGGTTCAACTCTTGTATGTTCATTCCGTATTTCCTTTTCAACTCCGCATTGCTCAGTTCCCCTGTCACGACCGGTCCCACCCTGTTCACTCGTCAAGTTCCGACTCTGCTTGTCCACTAACATCCATCCCAGATCGGCTTCCCCACTGCCAATCTCCCCATAAACCTCACCCGCACCCCCTGGATAAACACAATCCCAACGGGCGTCTACTATGGCTGGTCCGCCCTCCGCCTCCCCCCTTCCCACGCCGACTACCCCTTCCCTTCCTCCTCTTCATCCCCCCCTTCCTCACCTTATGCTCTCTATCCGATGGTCATGTCCATAGGATATAACCCGTACTTCAAAAACACCGTCCGCACGGCAGAAGTCCACATCCTGCACAAGTTCGAGCAGAACTTCTACGGAGAGCCCCTACGACTGTTGATATTGGGGTACATTCGGCCCGAAAAGGATTATCCGTCTCTGGAGGCCCTGATTGAGGATATTCGGTTCGATACGAAGGTGGCGAGCGAGAGTTTGAAGCGGAGGGCGTGGGCGCCGAAGGGGGTTGAGGTTGTTGGGGGGTGGGAGGGGGGCGAGTTGGATGTGCAGTGGTTGGTGAGGGAGGAGGAGGATTATGATGAGGTGGAGGTTAATGGAGTGGAAGTGAACGGGGTGGATGGTGAGAAGACGACTGAGGAGAATGATGACGCAAAGAAGGAGTAGGGTCTTACTTGGGGCTTGGAGTTTAGGGGCTGAATGTCACTCGCGTTACATGATAGATAAAAGTTGAGGCGACATATATTTATTTGGAAGCTAAGCCTGATAGATCTCACTTTATGAGACTTCATCTAACGCTCTAGTAAGCCGTCAGGCATGTCCCGAGAGGTAGTCCTTCTCAGCTCTGCTCACTGGCTTGCCAAGTCCGCCGATATGCTGTCGCACGGGGTTTTCCTTTCCATCGCCATTTGCTCGAATTGGGTGCCTTGTCGCTCGCAGTTGTTGTTTGTCGGTTGGTCGCCAGCTCATCTCCCGACAGATTTTCTTTCGTGCGGTCGTCAGGTCGTCAGATCTGCTGCCTTGAGCGTCAAGAGGCTGTCCTCCAAGGAATGGCCCAAGCTCTGATTCAATGCAACGAACCTGCATGTAATTACTTCTACTCTTCTGGGGAGTGCTTGGCGCTGGAAGTCGTTGTCTTGGACCTTGAAGTCTCATGCCTTGGCGGCTATAGAGCTTGAAAAGGGGAGTGTCCGTCCCCAGTCTTCTATTTATAGATTTTATCCATCCACGAGCTTTTTCTGTCCCAATCTGGACAACCGACCTATGCCTTGAAGAACGGGCCCGCGTTCCAGTGCCACTGGGCTATGATTCCCTTGCAGCATGCGTTGTGCATGTTCAGGCCGAATGCACTCAAGTTCATCGACGTAACAAAAATCTGGCAGTCCGAATCGGGTCCAGGATCGTATCTGGCTCGTTGTCGCTTCGGTGCAGATTCAGTGTTGTTGTTGCTGCTTCTCAATTCTTATATCTTCCTTCACACGTAGTCAATCAGCTGTGATATTGTCGACATTGGACTTGAACGGGGACTAAACCAGCTAATTCCACGGAAGAATATCGAGTCTAGCGTTTCCAGGCTCTCCTCGGGTTTCCTCCCAGACTTACAAGATGTTATATACAATTGGTCCACGTCAGAAACCTGGATATCATGCCGCAAGCCATCTCGAGGGCACCGCCCAAGCGCACATGCCGGTGGATGGTTACCAAGTTTGCTCCATGCTCTGGCCGATTCTGGGTTACTCCTATATTTGCACTTCTAGCCAGATCTCAGGAGAAAGATAGGCAGAAGAACAGAGGAAACACTACCCGACCCAAGGTTGTGTCTCTCATATATGGGGTGTGACTAATATGCCCTCGGCCGCTTCATAATATCCGGAGATGACCAGGTCATCATTTGCGGGTGGTTTGAAGAAAAGCTAGGCCGTTGATTTACCTGAAAGTCTTATAAAGACACCGTGTTAGCTTTCATCCCCGAGGCATAAGGAAGCTGGCGCAGGAAATCCAGTTTCTCTACCTCTCTGACGTTCGTTCAGAGGAATTCCTCATGCATTCCTAGACAGCGTGGGCTAGACTTACTCTTGATTCGAGATCTTCCAGAACTTTTGGCTTATATAACCTATACGTGTGAATGTATGTGCCCCCATTTCTGCGTCCCAGGGGAGTAAACCTCTAGCTGGAGGCGATCTCTGCCACAAGCTTCCCTCGATTTCTGTCATCTTCTTGGCGGGCCTGGAGTACCCAAGGGGACGCATCAAGTTTCTCCTTTTAAGAAGACAGTTTCTAGAAATCGAGCCCACGAATAGGTATATAAGGTGGCTCACATTCCTGGAGTAGTTGTTGGTCAGCCGCTCGGGGTGTTTATGGTCTTGGGGCTCGGCGACTCGCTGCCGGACCTGCACCTGGCACCGTGATCCCGCCATTTGCAATTGCCGCGAGTACCGTCGAAGTGGCAGGGCAGGCGGATGCAGCTGGGGAACGGACGGTTGAAGCCATCGACGGGGGATCGAAGCCTCTGGCACTCACGGCAGGCCCGACGGTCGTCAACACCCCTCGATTGGATGAGCAGGGCATTGATATAACTTGGGCGGTGTGAGAACACCTGCTGCCGTTGATGGCGCCTCGTACGACCAGGACGTTCCGGCCAGGCAGGGCGATGGCGGCGTGCTGCAGGTTGTTGTGGCATATATATAGATCTAAGAAAGGTTCGAGCTGGCGGCCGCCAACCTCGAGGATGGAGAGGCGCTCGTCGGGGTGCCGTACGACCAGGGCCTCCTCGGGGGCCCAGACATTCGGAGTGGGTCAGTATAGCTAGGGAGAAGTTAGATTTCCAACACAGGGACGAGGACAGGGATGGGGACAGGAATGAGCGTGTTACGTACGACAAGCTGTCCTGCGCCAGGTGGGATTGTAAGAGGCTGCTGGTGCAGGAAAGGGTTACTGCCGCCACCGCCGCCACCACCATCACCTGGTCCGGCCGAAGCTGTGCTGCCAGGTGCCGAAGGCGGGTGGGATCTGCTGCTGGATCGGTCTTGTGCCATTCATCAGCTTTCTTCTCCTGAAAAGGAGAATAGATCCTCTCTGGGAGCATATGTCGCGCAGGCTTCACACTAATATATAAGCTTTCAGACTGTCCCTCCGATGGGTAAGGCAATTGACGATGATATGATAGAACTGGGCGATATTTGCAAACAAACCGGCGTTCAATTCTATCCTTGCTGCGTTTATCCAGGCCAGCAATGAAGGCTTTGATTTCTGCCAGAAGATTGCTATATACGTCGAGACCGTCGTCATCCGCGAACATCGGGAGGACCGGAACATGTATATAGAGAACAGCGCATTAGCCTTTATAGTAGTGTTCACCTGCTCGCCGGGACTCGCGTGACGGTGCTGAGCTATATGTCCCTTGTACGGAAAGGCCGAAGCAATACCTGATCGCTACACTTGCGACCTATGCCAGCTCAAAGAGATTGCAAGCACTCCGGAACAGATACTCATCTCGACGCCGCTCAACTTGCTCTTCGAGTTGTTGGAACCGTTGCTCGTCTTGATGTGAAGTTCCTCCGGTGGTGTTCTAGCCCTTTCTGTCTGTGGCAGGTCAAGGGGGGTTGGCTTAGCTCCTCTGCGGGTCCTTGCTCCCCGGTTTCTTTTTATTTTCTCCTCTATATCTGGTTATTCCTCCCCTGGCTTTCATCCTTGTCCTTTTGTATTCCTCGCACCGTCAAAGGACCTTTTCCTTTAGAACCGGACTCTTTGTAAAAGAGATCGCTATCTCCTCATTCAGGATACACAACCTCTTCCTACTGACGAACTTGTGGATAGTATTCCAACCCAGAACCCACTCCATACAGTTCCGCGGGAAAGATGCTTCTGGACCGTCGTCCCAAGGGGGGGACAGCTGACAATGATGCGCGTAGAGCTAGCGGATGTCTTCGAATCAGCCGGTGCTCGATTCTATCCTTGCTGTGTATATCCGGGCCGTCGATGAAGGCTCCGACTTCCAGCAGAAGATATATAGATATACTGCTGCTATTTAAGTCACGACCGCTGCGCTCTCGAATATCCGGAGGACCACGGGCTTCTTCTGCTTTGCATGGAGGGCCAGAAGCAGTACCTTTCCACTGCGATTGCTCCATACGCCCGCTTTGAAATTCTGTAATATAGTTTAGATGATATAAAAAGCTGAGAGGTTGGAAAGCGACGACGCAGGCCGGGAGGGCTAGGTCGCAAAGGTGCTGGTGTGTGCGGGTGGATCCTTGGTCAAAAGGGGCGACTGTGGAACTCGAGAAAACAGATCCGGGCTGGGTCAGAGCAGCAGAATATAAAATCGAAAGAGTCAATGGAGAACCCGGGTACGACCCCGAGAAGGACAAGGGACAGAAGCCTATTTTCTTCAGGTTCCAGCCTGCCCGTCAACTCCACCGTCCATAAATCTCAGACCTGCTCTCGCCTCACCCGGGAGCTAATTCACGCTCCAGGGAGATGGTCCAAAGACGAATCAGTCATGATTTAGTATACATCTAAAATGGCGAGTGAGAGTCACAGATCGCCTCCGGTTTTGGAAGTTTCTCGGTTGTATTTATATGTGTTAAACCCTTTACACTTCTACCTTGTCGGACACTCGCATTGTAACTTCGTCGAAGGTTGGGGCTTCTCATGGTGAGGCTTTCCGCGGTCTTGGAACTGGCGAGGGTATATAACTCCGCGTCGCTGAACTCAGCGTGGGGGAAGGGGAAAGTGCAAACCTATCCCGATGTTCCTCGGGGCTGTCCTGGACTTGTTGACCATGAAATCCATCCGAAGCCTGCCCTTTAGGCTATCCACCATCCCTTCGCCTCCCGCCATCAAGCCCCCTAGATAAGATGGCGCAGCGCCTCTTGTTCGACCCAGATATTGTCGCTAGCCCAGAAATCTATATGACCGACTAGCCGGCGGCCCGGAGTAGTCGACAACGGGGTATCTATGGGGGGGTGCCTCGTCCAGAATCACGCCTTTGGCCAGCTTCCTGGTAAAGCCCGGGTATCATACATTCCTGGCCATGTGCAGCGTTATGCGGATGGCATCCGCGGTCGCAATAATCTTGCGGAGCAGGCCCCGTTCAGGTTGGAATGGTCTTTCGCCTCATGCGTCTCCGGTGCCATATCCTGGCAAGGGCGCTCCGTTCTCCTTGGCAAATACGATATCGTTTCGGACCGCACGAGGAAACAGAAGCCGAATACCTATATAAGGACGGGTATTAGGGGTTGCGGATGCGAAGAACTGCACCCTGTGCTTCGCTGGGTAGCCGATCTTCTGGCTCTCTAGGACCTCGAAGTGGCCGCCATTTTCATAGAGGATTGCGCGCATTCCTCGGCATCGTATTTAATAGGGGCCGATATCGTAACTATAGTACGCCGACAAACAGTTAGAACCCAAGCGCGTCGACCATGAGATTTCGCCAAAGTCGATCTGGTCCCAAGCATCCAGAAGCTAGTAAACTTGCGGCCCTCCTCGATTTCTTTCTACAGATCGGTGCAGGCCTGGACGTCGGCAGCCTGCAAGGTAAACTCGTGGGCCCCCGTATCTGTGCGCAGGGTTGTAGTGGCTCAAATCAACTCCTCCAAACGAAAGGTTTTCAACTCGCAGGCCACGGCCTAGAACATCTATATAGGATAGTTGCTGAGGCGTTTTTGTTCCCTTTTGCATCAAGTTTCGACCCGCTATCGTTATCCATTAACCGCTAAAAAGCTCCTGGTCGACCTGGAGTAAGCTACTCCGAAGAAGTCGCCCTCCGATTAGTCTTTGCGCGACCTGGTTATCAAACCTTCAGGGTACCCGGGAACGGATTGATGTTCAACGTGAAACGATGTTAGGAAATTTGACTATAGCAGGAAACACGAGCAAGTAGTCAGATACTCTATCAGGTCGCTTGTCTTTTTCAGCTCTTCCAACTTCGATCGCCTCTGACACAGGGAGTAAGACAGGAGTACGTACTTGAGGAGGTAGGCGTGCAGGAACCGCGGTATCACCAGTTACGAGTGTAGTTGTCTGAAAGCTGGCGAAGCTCGAGTCCCAAGGGCGAGATTCTCCCACTCCTCGGAAAGGCGGTAGGCCCGCGTGAGTTGAGTTTCTAACGAGCTCGTTATAACTGAGTTGGGGATGTCCTTGTAGACAAGTGCAACATAAGTGGCATTGCCTATATGCTTTGCGTAGTTGACGCAACATATAGCACTTTTCATTCAGCGGTAAAATAGCACCCAATATCTCTATGGAACTCAGACCCGCGGAGGCCAATGGCAGACTGCCCGTAACGGCGGTCGCCGCCGCAAAGAAGTAGGCGGGGCCCTCGAGGATTCGGTTCTGGTTCTCGGAGGCAGCACGCAAGCCCTCGAGCGCCTCTTCCATCCGCACTCTACGGAGCGCCGAAGCCACAGAAGCCGCGATGTTGGGCCCCTTAGATTCGGTCTGCTTCTGCTCTGCCTTTGAGGCCTCGAGGGTCTGCTTCGGCTTGAGCTGAAGAGGACGCACAACACCCAACAGACTGAAGGACCTTGAGATCCGTCGATGTTGGCTTGTTCCCAACCCTCAGGCACGCTTCAGAGAGTAGCCGCGCAGACCTTTGCCTCCCGCAGCTGGCTGGCGAATTGCAGGAGGTGATCGTGGGTTAATCGTGTGGGCTGTCCGTCCTCGGCCCTGTCGAGGTATTGCTCGAAGACATACTTCAGACTGGCCCCGAGAATCTTCCAGTCATTCGCACTGAGGCCGGCCTTAGCGGTGGTGAATGCCAACTTTGAGAGGTTGGAGAAGTAGTCTCCAATGAGGCGAGCCCTTGCAGAGTCGTACTCGGCTGTATTATCGGGCGGAAACGCCCCCTACGAACCGAGGTATACACGAGCTAGCTCGTACAGGTAGATTCGCTGAATCTTGCCGGTAATGCTGTGACCTGTGCAATGTACTTCTCGTTTGCGGTCCAACAACGAATGATATATAGTGGTTCTCCGGCGCCATCTCAGAGATGATTCCGAGCATGTACAGCGAATGGAATTCACCGGAAAGTTTGTCCCCATTGCAAAGAGTGCCTAGAAAATCCAACGGTAAGGCATCCGTGTTCCCTCCGGATTATCCGAACGCTGACCCGGCCTTTATATATTGTCTAGCCAAAACAGTTACCTCCGAGGAACAGGAGAGCAGCTCTCCTCATGCCAATGCAAGCTTTCCATCTGTTGTGGTGCTGTAATTGTATAGATGAGATAGTGGTGTGCATAAAAAACAGGATCGGGAAGAGAATCCAGACGGGACGGTGACGCTCCTTCGGTAGGTGGATATGATAAGTATGGGCACAGGTAGACTGCCCGTGTCGGGACGCTGCTCGGGCAAGAGTATTAACCACCATGAGAGATGGAGTTATGTCCTTCTCGGCACAATACGCTAGAGTCATCCTCTTGTGGGTGCTCGCATTTGCCTTTCCGTGGCTGGCACCCACTTGGACTTGAATTCCGCCGTGTTCTTATTGAGTCCAATCCTCTATACTCGGATTACTCGAGTCCGCTGGTTCAGGTCCCCATGTGAACAAAAACGCAAACCCGTTCGTGATGATTTTACGAAGCAGATCAGGTGGGATTCCTTGTGGTCCGTGATGCAAGATGAGGGCTTTGATACTGGCCTTAGAGGGAGCCCAAACTGGCCCCGCGGCCTAAAAGCAGCGTTTCACTCTCTATGATAGGGCTTGACTGCTAGAATTGATTTTGCTCTTGTTGGTAGCCAGTTTGTAAGAAAGTCGTTGATTCGGTTTCCGTTGAGGTCGCGGAAACAGATCAGGGATACACTCTCATGATCCGTCGGAGATATGCCTGTATCTAGTCCAGGGTCTTCAGGGTGGGGACCATATCGGAAGCAGATCAGTAAATCGGATTGCGAGATCCGATCAGTCGGGTAAAGCCGCAGCGCGAGCTTGACAGGGCCTTGGTGGCTTCTTTATATGCTGTTGGCACTTTTTGAAAGCGAAGGATTTCACAGACATCGCTTCCAGACACAGATTTCCTGGCCTTCCGTGGTTTCCATGTCAAAGTTCGGAATGTACAGGTCTTCTTCGAATGCGCGCCTCTCGTCAAGAACCAACATCGTCCAAAACGAAATGGAGTTTCCAGATATATAACTTTGCCAAGATCAGGGTACTTCAAAAGCGAACAGAGTATCAACTGAGAAGCTAGTGTCCGGGGACCAGCTCGGCCGATGCCACCGGAGTGTCGCAGCTCGTTGAAAGCACCCACATCGTCCTTGGCCGTGGCCCAGGCCAACGTCTCGTTCCCGTATTCCTGGACGAACTTGCGATACCGCATCCTTTTATGGTAAGCCTCCCATACTGGTGTAGAAGGGCGATATAGTTGAGATGAGAGGGCCGCCCATGGTGCGCTACGAAGCGGCGGCAGCATCTAGGCTGGCCCATGTGGTTATAGACGGTAGCAATGGTGGTATTGCCAAGCAACTCGAACATAATAACTCTGCGAAATAACCGCGTGCGTATATGCATAATCGCGGTTATCTCGAGATTGAAGAACCTAGACCAGGAAGTTAGGAGAGCTGATTCTCCACCAAAGCGCACTCCTATAAAGGCCGTTGTATCTGTGATACTGATTCGGATGTAACATCGAAATATATAAGACCATGCCTTGGTGGTGAACTTGCATCCGAATTGGAAACTCCTCAAAAGGAGCAACATTTTATCTTCTTTTCCGGGTGAGCTCAAATCTATCCAAGGGGAGTAAGCTATCGAGTAGACGAAGGTGATATAGGTCTTCCATCCAAGGAAAACTGTATCGGCTTCGTACCATGGAGGATTTAATGCCATGGTCGGAGATCTCTGCATATACATGCGCTGTCTACCAACAGAAGTGATTATATATATAAACCAGTCGCCCCAACCCGCAGGAAGGCGTTCGCTACAAGACCCGGGAATCCAGGGCTAGTTGAGACCAGAGATTTGCCCTTAGTATCCGTCTTGGTGAGACGATGAGAGGTGGAATTTCACTCCGTGGAGTGAAGAGGCCCGCCCCGTCAAAGCACTTGACAAGGATTTGTGCCGCTGAAGCGCGTTCCTGGGGTTTCGCCTCCCATTCTTTTCTTTTTGGGAAACCTCTCGGTCCACCACAGGCCGAGTCGATCCGGTCATCCCACGTACGGAGAGTACGCAGTCTAAGTTTTGCTCGCAAAGTCGGACGAAGTTATATTGATCACACTAAAGTGGCAGATTCCTATTCTTGGTTGGCCCAGTCGCTCTCAAGAAAAAGAAGTCAAACAGTTGAGGTTTTCCGCAGAAGTAACAGAAATATATAGAGTGATTGTCGTGGGGTATCTCCCTCGAGTAGCGTTAGAAACTCTGCCCTGTCCTTGTCCCACAATGCCAGGAGTGGCCCTTTCAGACAGACTAATATGGGTAATAGCTTTCCCTGAGCGCCTATATAGTGAGCTCAGCCGGTCGTATCTCGGCGGGCTTTATATGGCGGAGGAGGGTTAGCCGCTGTGTCGGTTTCTTGCAGAGTGTCTCACAGCTAGCTGTGTGCCCGTCAACCCCTATAGGGTTCTCGAGGAGGGGAACCTATCCGCGCGGATCCTCGAGGAGCAGTAGGAATGGATTCCCGTTTCATATCTTTCCCAGGGATATTTACCGATCGCCCTCCCGTCCTCACAATAAGACCCAGCTGATCCATGGGCTTCTTAACCAAGGAGAACGAACCCGATGAGACTTTTTTCTGCCCCGGCCAATTTTGACCTGTTGCGAAGTCAGGGTCCAGTTATGCTCTTTAAACCAGCGAAACGAACCATACATGTCTCATCGGGGGTTATTTTTTGGGCTATATATTAGGCCTAAGCCAAAAAGACGACCGCAGCAGCGACAATGCAGCCTCGTTCGTTGGCACTTTTAGCATCTGCTACACAGGATCCTGAGCGAGCGTTATGGTGCCAGTTTGGAACATGATCTGGTCCGACGCTGTCTCCATCTCCTATAAGTGACGACGGGTCTAAAAAGAAACGTGAAGACGCCAGCGCTCCGTGGGTTAGAAGTAGCAAGGAGGTCTCCAATTCGATAAATCAGTGTATATATAAGTCTTTTAGTGAGATGGGAAACGATGGAGAGCAAACTGCAGACTTCCACCTTGGAGGCTCCGATATGGTTGTCTTCGACTATGAATCAGAGAAACGACGATAAAGGTCCGCTCTAGATATTCATTCCGGCCCGATCATACGGTTTCGGCAAGGCGTCCGTGACTTTGGATATATTTTTAGCTGGACCTATGAACGAATAGAACTGTCTTAAAGACGGCTCCTATATAATAAGAGAGAAGTGCAAAGCCGGTCGATGGTGGTTGACCAGTGGAAAGGGCCCACAATAGTGCCATTTCTTCGCTCGTTTAGCCGGACACTTCTAGGACAAGTAGGCGCTTGGGGTGGCTGTAGTCTGGTACGATCTCGATGTGCTGGTCGTAAGCGGTGTGGGATGATGCACTGGAGTTTGGCTGGCGGAGCCCGCGGTGAGTCTGTCTAGGTTGTCGCGGAGGAATATGTTGCCTGGTGAGCCCGGTTTTAGCGAATCTTTAACTTTTAATTCCCTGGGAAGCTTGAGTAGGTGTTGATGAAGTGGTCTGGTGTCGGGATTGGCGTGGAGGGTGAGAAGGTGGGCGGACGGTGGCATGGTCGAGAACACACAGTCGGTTTGGATGGCCGCTATAAAGGCCTTGTTGTCGTCTTCGCTATGCAGCCCAGCCTTGTGCTTGAAACGCTTGGACAACTTGTGCATACGCCGTGCGGCGGCTGGAGGTGTGTCGCAGGGGACAAGGGTCGGGTTTGCCTTCGGGGTTGTGATGATGGGCTGTCCACTAAACTTGCCATGGCTTGGGCGGCGGAGCATTCCCACCCATCATTTAAGGAAACCGAGCACACCCACCAGATACCGTTCATATCTACTCCCTCCACGGTCAAATTGCAAACCCTTCGCCGGAACTTTCGGTACTCCGCTTCGGGTTCGTCGGCTTCATCGGGCCACAGACCTGGTCGTATGTGTTCGGCGGACCAAAGCTTCCAAGCCTCCATTGACTGTCCCTCAGGCCCCATTGATTCATTCCGCCAACGAAACAGGGGTCTCTCCATTTTTGCCGTAAGTCTTGCCAGTCCTTTGACTAGTTGCGAGACTGTGCCTTCCTTATTCGTTGGAGTTGTGACTGCACTCGCGGCGTGTTGTCAGGTCGTCATGCCGTGCTCGCTATACGATACGGACTTACACACCAACAATTCTTCCCTGGTGGGTAGGGCATCGCCCGGTTCCGCATCAAGGACTGCAGCATCTCCCTAGAGCGAGAGATGACAGGTCCTTGCCCCATCTTCGAGTCACACTGCCGAGTCCCCGGCAAGGTACGCCCCCACTGGCGAATCTCAAGAGTCCACTTTCCCTAGTACCGTTGGCACCTTTGAGTCTCCCTCATTTGGCATCCGTTCCACACGTTGCCATTCACGTTGCCATCCACATCAATGGCTCAAGTGCCTAGACAATAAAATTCGACCCCATATAGGTAATAGTGCAGTGCGATGCGTCGGTAATCACCTCGGGGCCCTAGCTAGCATTCGACAACTTCAGGGTCTCATCGCGGAGGCAGTATCGGTTGTAGATGGCGAGGGCCCCAGAAAATAGAGCCAGAGGGGGAGCCTGGGGGTTTACGGCGACGTCTTCGGACGCGCCGGTTCGTTTTAACTCGATGGTAAAGTAGGAGCACGTACTCGAGCGCCTCACGAAGGTTCATTCCTCAGTCTGCAGGCGAGATCTTGTGGCCATGCAGAGGTCTGCCACGGGTACTAGCGCCTTGTTGCGCCCGTTGGAATTGAGGATGTTAAATTTCGGCTTTCGCCGCTGGACGAAGGATCAGTAGGTTATTACGGCTCTGTACCAGTCTTCTGGGCTGAAACCCAGCCAATGTACAGGACTTGTCGATGGCTGGAACCTGTGCCGGTACATACCAGGGTCCCGAGAGAGTTGGGTGTCAGCGGGAAGGGTCGAGACTGGAGACAGGGACAAGATCTCGTAGCACGCTCCGGCCACGGTGGCCATTACGTTTATCTTCTCCGAGTTTCTTGTGGCTAACGGGTTTGCTTGCTTCTCTTGGGTCTCGATGGTGCCTAATTGAAGAATGCCGGGGAGCTGTATGTGATGGTGCCACCTCTGGCGTAGGCCTCTACATCGTGAACCTGGAGATCTTTGTCGTTTGTAACCACGAAGTAACCATATTGGATGTTTGTATAGGAATAAAATTCTCCCACCCCCGTCCTTGCGATCCATGAGAGAACTGCACTTTTATCACTGCTGCCACCTTTCTCCCCATCACATCCCTCCCCTCGAGTTGTCGCCCTATACCTCGAGCGAGAACTCGGAACACAACGAGATATATAAGGAGTGTAAAAGAAGATGATATAATGATGGGGACTTGTTGATCAACCGGAAACCGTCTTCTCTACTGCGATGCCCTCCTCCTTGAGCGCTCAAGGAGGGTATCCGACACCGTCTGCCCATATACATTAGACATATCGATGCGGTGGGTTATTTGTCGACGTTTCCGGCCATCCCGAGGGCGTTCAACTAGCTTGGTCTTCCGAAAGGCCTCTCCCCACTCCGGGAACTTCTCAACATCAAACTCTTCGTCCTTGGGCCCCTCGCGTACTCCGTCTGGTCATTTTGGGGGCAGGACTACTGATCGGATCCTCAATTTGAAGTCCTTCTTCCAGAGCTCGAAAGGGTGGCGGTGGGGACAGCATGGGGGAACTAATCTTAGCCTTTTCTCTATCGCTTGGCACATGCCGAGGCTTGGTTAGATCGATTCGGACTTCATATTCCACGCCATATCGGAAAGATTCATGGGCGTCAACCAGCGAGCACAGTGTGGCCTCTGGGTCTGGAAGGAGAGTCTGCGCTGAATCCTAAGCCAAGTGGACCCTCATTCGAGCCATTGGCGGGAGATAAGCGATTTCTCCTTGAGGCAATTGCAACTATAAGTGGATGAATTATCGGTGGCTCAAGGGGTTACCGCGGTCCTGTCCTAGGGGTTGCAGGCGCCTAGTGGCAGCAGAGCGACATGCCATCGGCCCAAGTCTTCAACCGTCTTCCGAGTCGGCCGCTTAAGCTTTATGACTTCTGTAGATTCAGAGAAGGCAGCGGTCGCCGAGCGCGTTGCGCTGCCAAAATATATTCTAGGACGACGACCTGGGGGTATCTCCCATTTCCCAGCATTCGCAACCTTTTGGCTCCTTTTCTATATTATCGCCGATGGTTGCCAGATGTCTAACTGCCAGATCCGTCCCACTTGCGGCATTCGATGCCCTTAAAGTAGTGGGATCGCCCGGATTCGTGTATTTGCAGTAATAGGGATAACTGGCCAAGTTCCACGACTGATGGATATATAAGTTGTAGTGGATGTGCGACTACCTTCCTTGCTGTAGCTTAGCCTTGAGACTTCCCATCATTTTACCAGTGGCAGAGCTCATATGGTACGCCGCCACAACTCTGTTGCTGGATGGCTGTGCAAAGTGTTTGTGGTGGGCGTGCGTTGATACGTCTCCGTGTAATCTGTTTCCAAGTCGAGGCATTGGTCTGGAATCAATTTTCTCACGCTCGGGGCCTTGGGTTATATATATCATATTGTCCTCCGTGTGTAGAACGAGGGCGGGATTGGATGCGTTTTCGCAGCCTCCGTATTTGCGTCGCTTAGACAGCGCCCACCCCGCGGCGAGTAACAAAAAAGGCGCGCTTAGGTGAACGGATGTGAGATCACCTATGAAACGGTTCTTTTGCTTCTCGGGGTGATTTCCAGTAAGAGAAATGCCTTCCCAGCTTCTCGGCTTAACAAGATTATCAGCAGGGTTTCGTCATAGTAGAATATAACCCGGGACTCGCATCCTCGTCCGGGATTAACATCAACAGCTTCCTGGGCTCTCTTTCGTTGAGCAGACACTTCCTAGCACTCTGTTTCCCTTTTCCAGGTGGGTGATAGCGGGACAGCCGGCAGGGAGAGTGTTTATTTCAACTGAAAATATATAAGGTCTTTCTTTCATAAAAGGAAGCAATGAAGAAAACGGGAACCCAAAAGAGCCACCTGGCGAAAGAACAGAGCTCAATGGGCCAGAACCTGGAGGAAGAGCAAAAGCTTGTTTTTCTTAAAAAGCAAATGCCGCCCAAAGAACTATTTCGCAGCCGTTTTGAACAAGAGCAAACGGCGAGCGAAGAAGAAAAGAGCACCCTACCACCACAGAGCCGAGACTCTATTACAGACGTATGATTGTCGCGGATATACGCCTCAGATGTCATCACTGGAGCACTCGTCGCAAACATACACCTCGGGGAATTGCGATATAAGTGGCACTGTCCGGAGGCAGCAGCTCGTGACGCCCATCTGAGGCCAAGAGATGAGAGTGCGCGACTCGAACACACCACACCGAGACCGAAGTGAGATCCGGAGAGACCGCAGAAGGGTCTAGGAAAAGGTGATTTGGATGGTTCGTAATCGCAGTGGCAGTCGCCATAGTTTCGACCACGCTATCTACAAGTTCGATCACTTCATCGTGGGTGTGATGTTCATCTCTTTTTCGTGGGTTGACACCGGTGCGCCGACGCCAAGCCGGGCCGGAAAATCATCGGGTTGAGATCGGGTGGGGCGCCGGCCCGATTCCGTCGGACGCCAGAGACCTTGGATTCGGTCCGTCCTTCGGTGTGTACTCCGGGACGCGCACGGGTCTGCACAGATCACAACTTGACAATTTAATGTTTTCGGCTTCGGCAACACTGAGTCGACTCTCCAGTGACTGGAAGCGTTGCCGGTAGAGTTGTTGAGTGAGCAATGGAAGGCCGATGTCGAGAGGGGGATATTGGTCGGTCTGATATCCGAAGGTTGCGTGCCGTGTTGAGTCAGTTGGGGCTTATCAGACGCTGGTGAAACTGTTCTGGAAGAACTTTAGCGAGAAGTCCGGTAATACAAAGCCACGTTTTTCGCAATCCTGCTCTCTGGCGGCCATGATATCCTCTTTCGTAGTACTGCGCTTGAGGGGGTTGCTGCGCCTATCTTGAACAGGCCCCCTTCGAATAGCATTTGTGAATCTTTTCGTGTAGTTCATTTTGCCTCCTAGAGATGTTTTTCGCAACAGTTGCGTGGGGGTGGATGATGGCGCATTTCTTCACTGGACTGCCCCCGACGGTTTTCGTCTCTGGAAATCCAGATGTGGCGGAATCGTATTACTCATGAACCTTGTCCGTGCCATTTGTACGAGACGCCGTGATGCAGGCGTGGAAGATAGTAGGAACCCGGTCCTCCTACGGTAGCACAGAACGAGGTTGTGTCTTTTCTGCCTCATGCGCATAATACTGGTGACATTTGCGACCCTGCGTAAAAAAAATCCATAGGCAAAACCTAGGAAGTAGTCCTTTTGGTCATCGCTGTTTCACCACCGTGGGAGAAACAGATGGGCGATGCCGGTGCCGAACAGGAAAATTAGGTGCTTCGTCTGCGGCAAGGGTTCTTGGGAAATGAGAGCGTGATGGCCGGGCAGCCGGCGTTAAACTTGTTCGCACACTCATTGGAGATACTCCACAAGCGGCCCGCTGTTCATCACTGGAAAACACAAACGTCCTATATATAGGTAGTTCGCTTGACTTTGCTTCTCAGCAGAACAGAATCCGCACAAGACGAAGCGTCGATGAAAGCTCTGGTTAGTAGGGCCGATAGGCAACCACTATGAGGGAAGAACTCGTTGGGACTGCCCAGGCACAGTTTCAAAGACTCGCCGGATTTCCGGCTCCCAACTAACCAGCTGGGTGTAGGCACGGCGGACAAGAGATGAAACCGCCCCCACCCCCGGCCGCCGTCGAGACGAGCAGCGACGAGCGACCACAGCTTCTCAAAACTTCCTAGCCGCGATCGGAGTTGTCTTGCCGCATTGTCCTACAGCGCTATGTTAAAGTCCATCCTAGGCTCTCCCCGGGAGGCTATATATTCTCCACTCTGTGCTTAAATATATATCTTAAACATGCCGTTTCCTCGAGTTATAGATTGGGTTAGGCAGGAGTGGAGCCATCGGCATTAAGAGAAGAAGAGTAGCTATCTGGTGCATCCTGCGTACGTGTTCGAGCTGCGAGATGCGGACGAGGCGCGCAAACGCGTTTGCCGCCCTCCTCTCAACCATCCCCTCCTTCATCATAACTGTGCGCTCTTCGGATAGTGTCAACACCGTGGGAGGCAGCTGTCGGGGTCGCCGGCCATCCCGAGTCGTACTCAAGAGGGTCGTCACCACTCTTGAGAGTGAGTCCGATGGCGGCTGATATGCTCAGTGGTGTCTCCTTGACCGTCATTCTCATATGCCTCTAGCAGCCACCCGAGGAAGCCCTTCCCTATAAACCTTCCCTCGGAGCGCTTCCAGCAAAGAAATGTGAAAGAATGGTATAGGATAAGCCGTGCCTTTTGATGTGTTATCATATATCATATATCCTTCTCGTCCCGGGCTCATGCCCGTCCTTGGCCTCAACAATATATAGTCCACGACATGTTTTAGTGGTTGGAATAGCAGGAGCTTTTCTAGCCTCCAATCTCTCTTGTGTTTGCGTAACCTCAAATTCGATGGAGTGCAGCGTGTGCTTGTTACACCGTGGTCCTTGGTCTTTGGGTTCTGAGACGCAATAGCTCCCTCCCGTCGAGTTTTTGCCTTACGAGGCTCAAGGATAGTTTGACGAGCTTGGATTAAAGCAAAGTCCAAGTCTCGCTTCCAATACCAATGGCGATGGAAAAGAGCAAGATCCAAAGGCTTCCCTCGCTTCAGATATTGCCAGATAGCATGTTCGCAGGGAATCCCATGAGTTCGTATATATAGCCCACGAACGTCGCCCCATGGTCCCAAAACTCCTCCAGGACCTCGTCGGAGCCCACGGGAATCTTGAAAAATAGATGCCTTTCCACTTCGTCGATGGCTTCTCGGAGCCTTAGGGCCTCATATAGCCATTATATATCTCCATCGCCAGAGGACGCAAGATTGAAGGCAGCAAAACGTCGAGGAAAAGAACGAAGGAACACCACCGAATGTACTTTAGCCTTTTCATTCGTTTCCGACGCCGCGACACGTCATATAATCAAATACCATAAGCGTGATAATGAGGGGAATGGAAGGATGCCCAAACTATATTGAAGCTGGTTTCTATAAAGATTGTCGACATGTTAGAAATTCTTCCGGGGGTGGATTAAAAGATAGGGAGATGAAAAGACGTGTTATGTGGTGTCTCGGATCGAATCAATCTGAGTGATCCGCTATATAATGGTGGATGGTTGTTGCAGGTGGCAGTATTAAAGGCACCAAAACGCCGTTACAAGACCATCGCGGATTTTGCCCGTGAGCGCCGGGAAGACTGGCCCTCGACTCACGTCCTGAATCAAGCTCTTCAATGACAAGACCGGACCCCGACGGCTCGGCCTCGATCCCAGCGCTGGCAGCAAGACGTGAGGCTTTCCTGTTCCTTCCTCGCAAAAACACTACCATCTCCACTTTCGTAGCGTCCTTCACTATGAAAATGGAGTTAGGAGCAATGCGGGCGAAGTCGATTCCGGAGGCCAAATGCGTGATGACGCTTTTCCAGTAATTGTACCTGAAAATAAACACATCTTTGAAACCGAAAACGATCAGGATAGAGAAGAACCAGAGTGAGAAGCCCGATTGTGTTGCCGTCCTCCGGAGCACATGGCGCAAGCGGGCGCTTCGAGCAGGATGTGTTGGATCTGGGCGGGCAGCGGACTCGCTGAGCATCTTACTGCTCGTTCTGTGTGCGGCTATGAAGGAACGTTCAGGAAATCAAGATCCGAGAGGATTTCCGAGGTAAACAGAAAACAAATAAGGCCCACAGTGATGAAAAATTCGTGGGTGTAATGCGCTCTTCACTTGCGAGTCGTTCTTGAGCAACATCCCGAGACCGCTGAATATATTAAAGCAACAACAAATCATGCCCAGCGACTCTTAATTCGTGAGGGAGAAGCCGCATGTAGCTCGTTGAGCAGTGTTGTGAATATATAGCAGCAACAAGTCATGTCCAGGCACTCGTGGGTCGAGGCCGTTACCGTCTGATGTTTAGAGGAACTGGCGCACGCTGTACCAAAAGCGCCACTTCATTACGCTAAGCGTTCGACGTATCTCAGGAATTCAGGGGAACATCACACCTCCAGTGTATACCCCCGTTATCAACGCCCTCGACCACCAGGGAACAGACCAGCCGACAGAACTCCCCCCCGATCTTCATGAAGGCCCTCATCACCATCAGGCCAAAGGCTTGGGATAACATGGCTCTGATACCATTCACCCCATTCTTAGAGATAGCGCATTCAAAACGTCTCGGACCTCTTGCCCGCGGAAGTTTTGCCATAGATACAAGGGCACTCCGATGAGATGTTTGACGAGGTAACGGGCGGAGGCCTCCGGCAACATTTTGGGGGGGGGGGGGGGGGGGGGGGTGGGCCGGGAGTTGTGTATTCTGCAAATTGTATGGGGGAGTAAGACAAGGCCTCCTCCTCCTCTAGTGATCAACGGCTTCCCTACCGTCCAACTAGCTTAGAGCGGACCGTAGGGTTCGGTGGCTTCTAGAAACTTTCCAGAGCCCTCGGAATGGGTATATACAGTTTTGAATGTTCCCGCTAGCGAACCCGAAATGGTTATGATGTGTTGGACACAGTCAAAGGCGTTAAAGGGGCAGATGAAGACATGTACTTGAGTCTTCGCTGAACAGCAAGACATGAACTCTCGATAGAGTGCTGATCCGTCATAATTCGAACATCAGCTTTAGAAGGCGGGATCGCTTGTGAGTATATACCGCTTGCTTGCTGTTTCCGAGGATATTCCCAGCACAAAGCGGCAATATGATCGTCTGTGACCTTTGAGTTAAACGACAACCAGTCAAGTACATGCCGTACCATCATATCCACCAGTTGACTGGTTAAATGTGACTTCTTGCTCTCAGGCTTGGTTGCTAGCAACAAGCCATAGGAGTACAGAACTGCTTTCACGAAAAGCTGTTATGTTTAGCCTTTGAGTTCTTGGAATAAGGGGGGCAATGTCGATGATTTTTGAGATGCCAGCAGCAGAGTAGAGAACAATGATTTCTTCATTGTTGTGCTAGGCGGCAAGCCCCAGCTGAGCCTCAACTCCAAGTGTCGTCGCCAACCTCAAAACAACATCACATTCTCAACAGAAGCCGCCAGCCAGCGAGATTCTGAATTCCCTCACGTAGAGGTAGCAAAACAAACGCCAAGTCCAGTAGGCCTCCTTATTGACCTTCAGACCATAGGGAGCTGTGAGGCAATTCCGTTCTTCTTCACAGAGACATATAAAAACTCGTTTCCCGGTGCGGTCGCGAAACACAGTCTCTGCCACATTGTCGCAGGCTTCGGATCCACTCAGAGCCGTATTCAATCTTTAATAAAGCCCTAAAGAGCGTAGGGCGGCACACTCGACCCCGAGAATACAATGTCCCCCGATGGCAAGGTCAGTGGTGTCTTCATGGTACGCTTCCGCTGGATGAGCTCGAGTATTGGAGGCAGCACTTCCGAAGAAAATCGTTCATTCCAGCTATATGCACGACCAGCCTGTCCGAACCACTTAGGGTTCAGGATCCACTGTCTGACCTAGGGAGGCCCCAAAAGTCGATGAGTCGGTCACATCAACTCATTTATGCACAGGAGCCGGATTTTGTCTGGAAGGACACCCCGGAGCCTGGCTTCCGCCTAGAGTTGCCTTGCCCGTTTCCGCAAGGCTGATGCTTCTGGTACTCGGGAAATGAACCCACCGGCTTTAGGATGTGAAAATCGGCCAGCTTCTTGTGTCCGAGCAGCCGAGCAAGCCAGCGCATATTCCAGTGGAGCTATAGTATGAGGTCCTTGCAACAGCAAGTCTGCATGTTCTGACATCTTTAGTCACCGCATTGACGAGTAGAAGGCAATCGACTGGCGTTGACAGAGCTGGGTCCTTGTTTTCGGGTCCCACCAGAAATTCGATAGGGAAAAGCTCTAACAGGGGCCACAGTCAGGGACTGCCTCTGAAGTGGTTTGTGTGAGCTACACACGTCACAGCAGAGGCTCGTGAAAATTGTTTCCCACCGTCGAGAATTCACCACCAAAAGACTTTGGAAGAGGAAGACGCGGTTGAGATGCCCCCTCTTAATGGTCCCTCTAATCTTGAAGGGATGGACACCGGGCTCAACAGGCAGGCGGCACACCGCTCTGCTTGTCATCACCACGAAGCCCCAAGAGCCTTTGAGACCATGTTCACGTCTGTCCCTCTCGTTACGAAAGCGTAGTGCATGCTATCGATTTGCGGTCAGAGGTCATGAGGGCTGTTGCTACGTATATCGTTTGTAAAACGGAGAAGAGTCCACTATCCCTCTTCGGCCACTCTACGCTGCGGTACGAATTCGCCGAAGGGATCGAAGACGTTGCACATGTAGGCAAGGGTAGGGAGGGGATACATTCTCCATCGGCCCTAGAAACGCCCCAGCGGTGTCAGCAAAGCCATCTGTGTAGATATGTGTCTAGTTTGCAATCATACCTGAAGGCCGAGCTCTTTATTTTCCAATTTGGCGATTTATAAGTTGGGTTTATGATATCCCAAAAGCCAGACTCGATAACAGCCTGTACCGGGCTGAGCACCCACGAGGCATTGGCCCTATCGACGAGGAGAGCCGAGGCATTGAGCCGTTCGACTACCGGGGAACAAAAGAATGCCTTGAAACAAAAACAGAAGAACGATGTATTCGCATGAAGCTTTTGAGAGGGAGTTGGCTTCTCTAAGTTATTTCCCACGCATCATCAACTAGGAACCCCGGGTCCTCTCGAATCACCCTTAGAAATGTAAAACCGCAAGCCACACTAATTCCATTCTGGGTGCGTTGATCCTGGTTTCCGCAGGGAGAGTCGCATTCCGGGCACGTAACGGTCCCCGAAAAAGGCAGAAGAAGAGCACCTTCCAGAGACTGCCTAATCCGCCAAAGGACCTTTTCCCCCTCGGATTGCCATGTCAGGGTATGTATAATCTGCGCCAATTTGATGATTCCCAGTTGGGGAAGGACCACCCACGATGTGGAGATATGTGATGAGGATGAGATAGAGTATAGAAGCAGCTCGTCTGCTGAAATAGGGAGTAAGGGCTTGGCTAACCTCCCTTGCGCTTTAGGATCTTGTCCAGACCACAGTTTCGGCCATCCTCGTGATATTGTGGGACTTCCGGCCCTCGCCCAGCTGGAGAAGGATCCCATTCCGGCCAGGTAGCCCAGACGACCTTTGGCACATAGGTTCGGCACGAAGACAACATCGGCCGTCGTGATGAACTTTGCAAAGAAGGGAAGGTTTGCGGCGAATAGCAATGTTTCTCGCCGGCCAATCCGATCCAAAGCGGAAGCCGCGAACTTCAACCAGCCCAAGGCCTTTGCTGAAAGCCCCTTGTCAGGGTTCCAGCTCAGGTCCTCGGTTGTGCTTTCTTTCATCTGAATGTTGTTACTTCCAGACCCTGTGCCGGTTGCCACATCTCATCGAATTCTTTGAGCAGTCTGTTCTTTACCTGGTCCACTGATCTCTGTCATAGTGATGGCATGAGGAGAAGAGGGGGTCCAGCGCCCGGAGTCCCATTCTGGCGGGCATCCGCTGGTCCGGGTAGTCTGTTAGAGACTCGGTTCGGGCGCATCCCAGGATATGAGCTGCTCACAACCTCCGGTTAGCAATGCCCACTGGTCGCAGACTCTGGAATTCTGCACTTACAGTATGCATTTGTGTGGCCGCGTCAACTGGGCAAGCCATAGACTCCGCCATCTGCAAGGAGGGCGCCGCCTGCGTACTCTGCCCAAGAGATGTTGAGGGTACAATAGTTCTGAAGAGGATGATTGTGAGAGGGACATCTGGGTCTTTGGACAGTTGACATCCTAGGTCGCCTCTCATGTCGTGTTTTACTGTCTCGTCGGTGTGCGCGACTGTGAGCGGCGCAGGGCCGTCCGTCGAGGTGGCAGTGGTGAAGCGCATCTCCTTTTCGGCAAAACTATCTAGGAGCGGCCTCATGTGTGGGTATGGAGGTGAGAGGACGAGGACAAGAGAAAGGGATGGTGGCGGGAGGGTATGTGTGTTTATATAGTTTTCCGGAGGAGGGTTGGCAGCCCCATGTGATTTCTCGCAGATCGAGAGACCCGTTCTTCGTGAATCAGCTCGACTCTATAAGAGTGAAAAACAGGAAGGTATCGGATCCAATGACTGTATTCGTGATTCGTCGAGAAGAGCAAATGTCATGCTCGTCAAAGATTCGTCAATATAAGTCTATATTGGAAGCCTCCCCCGACTTCCCGGGGACAAAAGCAGAGGCCATCCTCACATCGTCCTTTCTCAAGACGAATATATAGAGATATGCCGAAGCATGTGGCCTCGGAACTCGACAACACAAGCGAGGGTACTGAGTCTTGCGGTGGAAGGAGGTAATATAGTGTGTGTCTGAAAGCGCAGCTCACTAGGCGCAGCGTCTTCCAAAGACAGCATTGAGTCACCGCGCTGAAATCTTCCCTGCGCAGGTGCTCTTCGTATATATAACAAAGTGGAAGGAGTGTTCGACGAGCTTCGTTTGAGGAAAGAAGAGGACGAAAGGCCAAAATATATACAGGAATCTTCAGATGTTGAAATTAGAAACTATCACAAGTCGACGCTAACGTGAATGCAACCCTGCCGTTATATAGCACACCATATATACCCATTTTCGCGCTCATGGGAGCTGTTGAACGCCCCGTTCCTTCCCTTCACTCCGTCCAGCCGAAGCAATCATGTGGATCATACCAGTTTTTCTACAAATGTCCTAAGTTTGGCAAGCAGCAGCATTGCCGTGTCAGGAGCAAACACCCAACAAGTCACACCCTCCCCATTACCATGCAAGCCCAAATGCTTCCCATAGCAAGCAAGCCTCCACCGTCTAGCAAATGTAGCCGCCCCCTGCCGCACAAACACCAAAAAATGCTCCCCGTCTATTCCGCCTTCTTGCTCCCCTTCTTCTGAGCAGCCCTCTCCCTGTCCCTCTTAGCATAGATACCCGCAGTGAACGGGTTCTCAAACGCCAAGGCAACCTTATACACGAGGAACACCCACACCGTCAGCAACACACCAGCCGGCTTTCCAAAATACAGCGCCGTGGCGAGGAAGCTCATCGTCGAGCCGTAGTACATGGGCGCATCGGTAACGTTGAAGGGAAAACCCGTCACCATGTCCTCCATGAGAATGCCAAAGTAATCGCCGAGGAAAGTACCCGTAATGCCGAGGGCCCAGGTCGAGGTGATGACGAGGATGTTGCCGGCGGCGAAGAGGGCGTAGGAGGCGAGCTTTACGGCGTCGGTCTCGAGGGCTGGGTGGCTGGGTTGCGGGCCGAGGGCTTCCTTGTAGAGGTAGTCGCGGACCATGCCCAGGGAGAAGATGGTGAGGGCGAGGAAGTAGCAGGCGATTTGGGAGTTGCCCAGGAAAAGCTTTGTGAGGATCTTGTTGCGGTATTCTGTTTGTTTGTTTTGCGGTTCCCGTGTTAGACGTGGCAGGGATATTTTTTTCTAGGAAGGGTATGGGATGTTCGGACCTTGACGGGCAACGATGCTTGAAGAAGCGAAGAGTTAGCTTTCCCGCCGGCGACTTGCATGAAGGGATAACGGTGTAAATGCTCCCGACTTACTTCCAGAATAACGGGTTGAAGGCGATCGCAGCAGCCGAAACTAAATCCACTTCGTCAGCCTCTCCCACTCACACACACACCCTCCCTCCATCACACGAAAGCAATAGCCCATCAAGGTCTAATCCTTACTATAGAGGCTCTGCTGGTCGAAATCGACCAGATCAGTAATAGAGACCGACATCCTGACGAGGGAAACAAGATACGAGGGCAGCACAAGAAAGCAAGAAAAGGGATCTGGTGGTTTGCCGGGTTGTTGTTTGAGGAAGCTAAGGGCGAAAGAGGTTGGACGGAAGAAAGACAACTATCTCGGATGTTTGGCAAAAAATCGGTGGAGCTCTGATCTGCCGTCCCGTGCTTGTGCCTGTGGGCTAAAAATTGTGTGACGACATTAAACGACGAAAAAAACTGCTGGGAAATCAACAGAACTGAGCGACACCGCAAGTCACTAATGCAACTGCCTGGACCGAAGTGGAACAGCTTGGGTTTAGGGGCCAAACTGTCTAATAAACACGTGATTCTTAGGCGGTTTTAGTGGCCAGCTGGTACTCTACACCGCACTAAGACGAGCTCAATTTGGTCCCCCCACGTCCGTTGTTAATATCCCGCGTCCCACCTCATCGGCCAAGGGCAATGGCTCTCTCAATTCTTGCAGCTTCTCTCTTCCGGGAAACGAGCTGGGGAAGCAGGACTACTTCGTAGCAAGATTATGGATTGAGCATGTCGATACACTGATTATGTGGGTGCTCGATGTTCTGAAGGAAGTAGCGGAGTGTAAGACATTTCATGTGATCGAGCCCACGTAGGCTCAAAGTCCAAGCTTGCAAGGAGCAATCGCTGACTGCATCATCAACACGAGAACCCGCCGATGTATTCAATCGTGAAATATATTCATATAATTGTACAAGTCTCGGTTTGCTCTACCACCAATTCTACAAGCCAATTTTCCCTGGTATCAAACATAATAGACTGAAAATTTTACTCGGCAACCCACACAGCGCTCATACCCATACCCGTTCCGATACACATCGAAGTGTTGCCAATCTTCTTTCCTGTCCTCTTAAGCTCATAGAGCAGAGTAGACACTTGCCTAGCACCCGTGCATCCAAGAGGGTGGCCGAAAGCAATAGCACCACCCTTGGGGTTAATCTTCTCAGCAGGGATGCCGAGCTGGTTGGCGCACCAGAGGCACTGGCTGGCGAAAGCCTCGTTGATCTCGTAAATGTCGACATCGTCACGGCCGATACCGGCAAGGTCGAGGGCCTTGGGGATGGCCTTCCAGGGGCCCTGGCCCATGAGAAGAGGGGGAACACCAGCGACGGACGCGCACACGAACTTGCCGATGATGGTCTGGCCGAGCTTCTCGGCGGTGGATCGCTTCATGAGGAGGACGGCGGCGGCACCGTCGGAGATCTGGCTGGCGTTACCGGCGTGGATGCTGCCGTCCTTGGAGAAGGAGGCCTTGATCTTGCCGAGGGATTCGGCGGTGACGCCGGGGCGGACACCGTCGTCCTTGCTGACTACGATCTCCTTGACCTCGCCGGTCTTGGGGTCCTCCCACTTGACCTTGAGGGGAACGATCTCCTGGTCGAAGAGGCCGTCCTTCTGAGCCTGGAGAGCCTTCTGGTAAGAGGCCGCGGCGAAGGCGTCCTGGGAAGCACGGCTGATCTTGAGGTCCTTGGCCATGTCCTCGGAAAGGCGGCCCATGGGCACCTTGCAGTTGGCGGCCTCGGTGTGGCCATTGAGGAGATCGGAGAACTCGGTGACGGCTCCGGGACTAGAACCATGTCAGTATAAATTCAAGGGCATTTAATATATCGAAATCGAACGCGCATACCCGTATTGCGTGCTCATGCTCTCAACACCAGCACCGACACCAATCTCAATCATGCCGGCCTTGATCTGGTTCGCGACATCGACGCAAGCCTGAAGACCAGACGAGCACTGTCGGTTCAGGGTGCGGACAGCGGTAGTCACGGGGAAGCCGGCAACCAAGCTGGCCGCGCGCATCTCGGTCGCACCGCCACCGGGCGCGAGCACGGTTCCAACGGCGATATCCTCGACCAAGGCAGGGTTGATCTTGGAGCGGTCGATGAGGGCGGCGAGGACGCCCGCGAGGAGATCGGAGGCGGCGGTGTCCTTGAAGCCTCCCCTTCCACCCTTGGTGAGAGCAGTTCGGCAGCAGGCAGTGACGACGATCTGTGGATGGGTGAAGTTGTTAGTTCCGAGTGTCCCTAGTTGGAAAATGTAGTATAGAGGCTTGAGGCTGGTTGGTTGAATTGTAGACGGGCAAGCGAGGAGATACGGACATCGTCGGGGTTCTTCTGGAGAAGCTTTTCGCGACCGTTCTGGCCAGCGATCTGACCGGAGATCTGAGATAGCCTGTCGAAAGCTATCACGGAACGGAAAAGTTAGGTACGGCGCCCAAAAGTCATCAGTACTTCTCGTGCAAACTTACCACCCATTGTGATGAATCTACTCGAGTTCTCGTAGCTTGTAGGAAAAGAAGGAAGGATCGGATGAAGGATGGGGAAAAGCAAAGAGGTGTGTATGTCGAGTCGAAATGGATTAAAAAAGAAGAATTGAAGACGAAACGAGCTGCGGACACTTTATTAAGAACTAAGTTTCCAAGAGTCAAAGTTACCTCGGATGTTGGTCGTGAAGAGGGAACACAGGCTCCATCACCAGGCCAGAAACTCCAGACATGGAAATGTGTCCGACGGAGCACATTTCCAGAAGGCCTCTGATGTCACTGGCAGGCCGAGGCATGCCGGCGTTTAGGGAGCGTCTTGGCATCCACCTGACCGCACCAGTGACCACCACCCCCACACCTGTGATGGGTGTCGCGCATTTTCACATGCCAGAGTCCTGGCAGCCCACAGGTTGGGCAGGTAAGACGGAATCCGGAAGTCAAATATGGCCCAAACTTTACCTCGTGTGAGTCCGTTTGTTCCTAACTTGCAAACTAAAATTGTGGCAGCGCCTTCCAGCACAATTGCACTTGTTGATTTTGGACCATTCGATTAATAATAATCTCCGTCCAGGTTGTCTTCGCTCCCCGGTACAATCATCGTGGTACCTTTGTGGGGTTGATCACGATCTTTCCACGTGCTGCTCAGGGATCGAATCCACGTTCAATTCAATTCCGAAGAAAGGAAGGTGCATCTACAATTTGTAGCTCAGAAACCTTCGATTCGAGTACCCAAGCGTCCTCCGCTGGCCACTTCAATCAGATACCCGCCGACGACCAGATCCATGAGGCCCAACCCTACACTCTTGTATATCACATTCCCCTCGCTTAACCATCGAGCTCTAACCTCGTCCTTGTGCTTAGCCTCTCCCGCGGCAGAGCTACTCTGATCAAGATCAACAACCTCTCCCAGTCTGGATTATAGTTAGCTCATGTTCCATGAAATTCCGAGCGCATGCGGCGTGAAATAACTTACTCGACAAGACGGCTCGGGCCAATCTTTGCGTGAATAATCTCACCAGCCTCGGTCATGACTCCCTCCAACGTGTCCACCACGATTGCCCCTCCATCAAGAGGATCGTTTCGAGGTGCCTTCGCCGACTGCAATAACAGCTCTTCGGGCAGCTCCCTCATAGCCGGAGTGTAGCTTCCAACAGCAACCACCAACCGGGTCTTTTTCCTTCCCTCCCCACTCGTAAGAATGCTGCCGTCAAACAGGTCCTCGGTCGAGGGCGTGCAGCAGAAAATGATATCTGCTTCCTGGAGCCGTTGTTGGAGGAGGCCCTTGTAGTCTGGCGTATCAGGGGAAAGAACGTCGAGCTTCACTGCCTGCCATCCCTCCCGGGTTTTCACCTCTCGGGGAACGTTATCGAGATCCTTTAGAACCTCCTGGGCGGTGGATTTGTTCCTGTTGATCACCGTGACGCGCGATGCCGTGCTGCCTTTTTGCATCAGGGCCAAGCGTACGTGCCAGTATGCTTGCTTGCCAGCTCCGAAAACGACGATATCTCGGACAGTAGATCGCAAGTTGACAAGACACGAAGATGCCAGTGCAGTTCGGAAAGCGGTTACGGCTCCTGCATGCAATAATCCAGTTGCCGTGCCATCGGGGGCGAAGAGCATAATCGCTCCCGTTGGCTTTATGGCGGGTGCAACTTGTTGGCCCGGCGTACTCAGAGTGACAACTGGTGCATATTGGTTAAAATACTTGCATTGGATATCCGGGATAAGAAACTTACCTTTAATCCCCATCCCAGTCGGTCCAACCGAGGGCATGAACAACGTAGTTGCCCCGGTCCGTGGATTGCTGTGGCGAGTCCTCGGGGGTTGATGATACGTTCCATCTTCTATGGACTGGGTGTTTGTTGAGTATTCCCGAAGCGCTTTCGACAGATGCCTCTGGAAGCCAAGAAGCTGGGTCACCGTCAAGTTGTCCAACACGGACTTGGCTTGGGCGTCGGTCAACACGGTCAGCGACATGGCGATGGTCAGTTCTCAGGTGTTATAAATATGTTATTATTCGATATAGATGTTCCATAAACTGCTTTGGCGAGCTGAGTTTCCCCAGATTGTCGATCTTGGCTCGGAGGTGATCGCTTAAGTTTCCCCATTGACAAGAGGCCGCTAAGCCGACAACAACCTTTCAATCGTCAAACTTCCCTCCGATGCCGCACCCGTTGGGCCGACCTCGTTGCGGGCCATTAATTCACTAACATCGGGTGATAATTAATTACAGCGCATCGAGCCTGGTTTTGAACGTGCCCTCTGCGTGAAGTTGTGGGAACGATGAGAGTGCAAACACTGCTCCACTAAGCCAAGCTCAACTTGAAGATCCCTTCGGATTCCATCTGGATGCCGTACAGAACTATCACGAGGTGCCTCAAATTGGAAATATTTTCCTGAACTCGTAGGGACTGGTTAATCGCCATGCCTATTATGAGCATTATTGACTATTATTGGACCTACATTCCATCGACATGCATTGGTAGCAACGGGGCAGCTCACAAGCATATTCAGGAACTCGACAGAAGAACTGGGGTCATTCACAGCACTTGAGCATAGATCGTCCCACGATCCTCATCCTCAAAACAAAAAGGTGGGACGACGAGACGAAAAAAAGAAAAGGATGGACAGCAAAAATGGAAGTTGAAATCTCCCGAACCTGAATCGAACAGGTGACCCTCTGATTGAACTGTTGCCATTACAGTCAGATGTCATGAACCAACTAGACCATCGGGAGTTTCCTTGATTGGTTGTTTTCGCCAGTTCTAATTGCTATCCTTAGCGAATGTTCCCAGCATCAAAGGAGAAGATGTCTCCAGAGGCTTAAGCCGTGTTGGATCGATCGCCATTTTATTCTGCTGCCTGCACGTAACTCGTAAGACCGGCGTCGTCAGCTATATTGAAGATGCCCAACAACTGCCTGTGTAGGAAGTAGTAAAATATAAGTAAATATAAGTAAAAATTGAGCCGCCTAGTTGATGGTAAAAGATTTGCAATTCCTCCCCTTGATCTTCTTGTTTTCTGTTTAGTTTTCGAGAACAGATCGACAGTGCATCTCCTGGGGGATTCAAGTGTCTGGAACTTGTTTCGAAAGGAACCGGACAAGCATAAAACCGTCCACAACTACGAAGTACAGTCCACGTTTTGGGCACTACAAGGTGCGGGAGCATCATCATCGTCCTCCTTCCCGATCACCCAGAAAAGTTTATTGGACGAAAACAACAGAGGTAAGCGAATAACCCCCCTTTTGCAATTCAAATTCCGGTCGCCAGGAACAGAACAACTATAGGGGACCGTTTAAAGGGATCCCAGTTTCTCGTGTCCCTAGCGGGATTTTCATTGAGGGACCACATTAAAGTTCATTCATTCATCTACCGTTGAAGCGACAAGGAAAGTTCGGCCGGAAAGAGCCTTGGCCAAGACAAAAATCATTCATTGAATTTGTATCCTGGAAGTACTGGAACCTGAGTCCACGAATCACTGGGGTGGTGCGACTCACTGGTATTGGCTCTGAGTGCTGACCAAGAAGCAGTTGCATGGGAACTTGAAGGCGGCTCTAACTCCAGAATAGAAGGTCCCTTCGCCACGCTGTACACGTAACCTCTGGGGCAGTACGAGGTACCTCGAGTCACCTTAGAAACATTGAACTTGTGCCAGGCCCAGCCTCATCTCCCGGTCCATCCAGAAAGCCAGAAAAAAGAGGCTACGTATTCCTCCTCTAAAACGTAACTGCTACTTTCCTCCTGTGGCAACCACTTCCCCCAAAGAAACAAAACGTCACCTCATCACCAACATCGAATTTGAACAACAACCCTACGATTGCCAACGTCGCGAAATCGAACATTTCTTGCGAATACAATTTCCGAGCCTTCCATTTTCCAATTCTACAGCTTTTCGGGGTAGCTCCACGATAGCTCGTCCCGCCCGCCGCAACGCAAGCCGCAGGATCCGTCGTCTTCGTCGGCTGCCCGATACACAAAAGCTGCCGTCGTGGGACCTGGGAACAGCGCCCGAACGCATTTATTCTACAGTCGGCTGTCTAGCCGAAGGAAATAGTTTACATCCGTCAAAATGTCTCTCAAGGAGGAGTTCGCGACAAGGAATTTCAGTACGTTGAACTTGGCACGGTGGCGTCGGAATCGTACTTTTCGCTAACCCTTTTTTTGATAGGTATCTACGGGCAATGGTAAGAAAGATGACTGAACCTTTTTCAATCCATGCCTAGCTTCATAGTCGATCCGTCCCGATTCCCACGATTTCGGAATGCCCAGTGGCTTGGGGGTTAGAACCGTGGCATCGACATGATGGCACAAGTTAAAACTGCGGGATAGTTCGGTTCTGAGTCAATCCTTGCTAACAAAATTTGGCAGGCTCGGCATACTGGCCATGATTCTCTGCCTCGCAGTAGGAATCTCCAACATCTTCACCCTTGATGCTATCATCATCATCTTCTGCGCATTCGCCCTGTTCGTCAAACTCGTCCTCCAGCCCTCCCACATACAAAACTGGTTGCTAACCCCATGCCACCCATCTAGGGCATCGGCTTTCGTCATTCTCTTCATCGAGGTCCCTCTTCTCCTGAGAATATGCCCCACCTCTGCCACCTTCGATGCCACCCTTCGTAAGATCTCGACCAACTACACCCGTGCCGCCGCCTACGGAATCATGTCTGCGATCCAGTTCATTAGCATTTCGAGGAGAGCCACCAGCCTTATCGCCGCCGCTGTCGTGCTCGCCCTCGCTGGCTTCAGCTACCTCCTTGCTGCTATCAAGGGCCAGGCTTTCGTTGGAAGCAAGACCCTTGGTGGTCAGGGTGTCGCGCAAATGATTGTATAATCGAATCATGAATCCTCGTGGCCCTCAACTCTGCGTCGCAGCGTTGGTGTCTCAAGGAAAGCCAATATGGATTCGATTACGCACCGGCGGGGGAACGTATTTGTACGACTTTGGAGACGGTGGCTTTTTTCGATGGCCTTGAGATGCCATGATCGAGTGCGGGGAAAAGAGCGGGGGGCTGGTGGTTGGAGAAAGCGCCGGGGAGCGAGGAAATGTGATCTGGTGAAGGAGAAATGCTTGATGGGCGGTTTATACCCTCTCTTAGGTTTGAACTGCCTACCGCATGAAAGTGGAAACGATGCGCATCAGTCGGTTTATAGGGAAATTGGCGTTCGGTTTCTATGATTATTCGTTGTATCTCTGTTACGACTATCTCTAAGCCCCCGGAGGCCATGGAGAGAGTGTGGTATTTTTTTTCCGTTTCGCCCTGGTTGTTGAATTTGATTCTTTTTTTCCTTATTCCTCAGCGTTACGGCACTGGCCATGGTCTGATGGCTGCGGGAGTATAGTAGAATTTTTCAAGAATGCGAGCCACGGATGAATGAAATGAGTTCTCCTGTATGTCGAAGCCCCCGAACACCCAGTTTCTCAAGGAAAACAAAATTATTTTCATTTTCAAGGTAGGGACGGATTGGGCCGACAATGAATGGCTATTTCCTTGTAACTGACCGTGTCTGCGACTGACCACTGGCTCAACGATGCATTTCCTGGGTGCGGCTATTATGGAGAGGAATCACAGAGCAGAACAAACAGAACCACGAAGCCGCACTCAAGACAGATTGAAAGTCTCGGTGGAGACCTAGTTCCTCAGTCTTCTTCTTCCCCGTCCGTTCCGAGATTCCCTTCTCGATAGGTAAGGCACACGAGCTGGGCAAGGCATTAAATGCCCTAAAATGCTGTCGAGGGCCTGCGAGACCGAGGACTCTCAGAGCTTCATATTTTGGTTGTTCATCTACAGAGATTTGACAGGAGTGAACATAACCTCAACGAGCAACAGCTTGGGGATAGAAGATAACGTGGCGCAAGTCACCGTTTCAACTGGTAAGAGAGTTGGGAGAAGGATGAAAACCGAGAGCTGTTTTCCTTCTATAGTACTTGGATATTGGTAGCAACTAAAGCCATTATTTCGGTTCTTTTTGCTTGTCGCATGATCCTGCCCCTGAGAATATTCTTCATTCCGTGCCTCTTCTCTGGACGAGCGCCATCTCATGTTGGCGCTTTCCTCCGAAGCCAGAGCTAGCCGGACTAGTCTCTTTGCAGTGTAGCGAGAGGCAGCTGACCATCAGAGCCTGGAAGTCATTGTCCTCGGTTGTCCTCAGCCCTGCTTCGTAGTGTAGTGTATACCGTAGGTACTGGGGCCGAAGGCAAGAACATTCGAGAGCACTACATAATATTGGGCCACTATTATGGGTGCTGGCGTCACGAGTGAGGCATCTGGGACTGATTGGGATCCCGAAAGAGAGAGTCGAACTCGATGCGGGGTTCATTGGCTCGTTCTTCCATCAATTGAATTCTCAGAAAGACGGACAGCTCGATGTTGTTCCTGTGTACTTCGTACTTTCGTACTTGGGCCTACTCCATGGGAGATACTCTTAATAACAGAGGCAGTAATTGATTGATCTCAGCTTACAATGAACTTTCCTGTCATTGGATAACCTTTAATGCTTCAAGGAGTGAAGATCGCTCTCACCGCCTGGTTCATCTGTTCTAGCTTGATGGCTGGTATATATCATGCCGTAAAACCAGTGTTGAGCAGGTTCCTTATCTGCATCCTTCGTATTCTGCACTTGCTTGATGAGCTTGGACTGATCACGAATCGAAGTACCTCGATACATCAATTGATCTCGTTGAGGGCCAGCATTCAGGGGCGTCGGGATAGTTTACAAGTGTGATTCGCTGCCACACTTAGCGCGTCCCCTCTTCTGCAACGCCTGCAATGCGTTGCTTTGCGCCCTGTGCTTACTGCAAATGCACACCAGAAATGTTGTACCTCCCGGTCTGACCGCTGTACGAAATACGTACCCCGGTACTTAGGGAGACCAGATAAGGACTTCAAGCTATGAGGTCAACAGCTCCCAGACTCCAGAGTCCCTTCAAAGTCCCCCACCGTCACGGCCCTGTTTCAAACGCCCTGCTTTGACATCCGGCATCCTCTCTCTCTCTCTTTCTCGAATTAATCCCATAATCTCACCCAGGAGACAAGAGATTGTATGAATTATCGACGATGAGTGACAACACCGATTTACGAATGAGCAGTGCCGAGCTCAACGAGATCGTGCACAACACAGCTACTCGTGGTACGACCGCCCTGTCAAGTCGCTTACACCCGTTGGGAGAAAATGGGCAGCGTTCTCCTGGGAGACTTGTTGGGCCATTGGGCTAACAACGGATTCACAGGAGCATCCAACTTCCTAGGAACGCCGAGCGAAGAAGTCGGTTTCGAAGGCCAGGAGCAGTATGTCGCCCGAATCGCGTCGCCCCGAATCGGCGGCGCCTCGCCCAACCACACGTCTCTCGCTGCTGCCAACGAACAGCCCGAAGAAGGTCTTGTCGCCGAGGAAGACATAATACATATCGACGAGCCTCGACGAAGCATCAGCCCCGAGGATGTCAAAGCCGCTGTCGGCGGTCGCAAGCCTTACACTGCCCCGATCCTGGCGGACGACGAGGTCGCGAAGAGCCCTCCCCATTTCGAGTTGCACGCTGCCGTAGAACCATCGCTGGACGTGCCTGCGGGACCTGAGGAGCCCGTTACGGAACCAATCAGGCGACCGTCCATTAACACCGAGGTCCTTCCTAGTGACTTCCCTCGCCCCGAGGCCCGGAAGACCCCTGTCCCTGTCATAGAATATGAAGCGTTGTTCAAGGACGGCGAAGAAGAGGCCACTGAAGGTGAAGAGAAGCCGGCCATGAAAGATGCAACGGTCCGCGGGTTCCCCAGCAAGGATGTCTGGGAGGACGCCCCTAGTAGCGTGCACTATACGGCCGAGGTCTCAACGCCTGATATTCCTGCTGACGAAGGCCATCTTAAGCCCGTCGAAGCTCCCGAGCGACACATTCCCACTCCGGTCCAGGCGTTCGCCCAGTACCAAGAGGAGTTGGCGGAAAAGGAAGCCGAGAGGACGAAGAACTTTGTCCCGAGGGGCGAGAACCTCACCCAATCTTGGCTGCCCGTGCAGGAACTCCCCAAGGAGCCTTTGAAACGCCCGCCCATCCAGAAACGATTTCCCAGCCGTGACATATGGGAGGATGCACCCGACAGCCTTCTCCACGAGACGACTGTGTCTTCCGACCAACAGCCGGAAACTAAGCCGGATCAACCCGAGATCCCGCCTCGCCCGACGAAGAGCGCCGAGAAGCCCGTCGTCCCCGAGCGGCCGGCACGAAGTGCGGAACGGCCCGCTGTTCCCGAGCGTCCTGCTAGGAGAAGCTCCGAACGACCAGTCATCCCCGAGCGGCCTAGGCCGAAGAAGGAGCTCAGCGGTGAGGGCAAGCCCGTCGTATCGGACAAGCCGAAGCCCCAAATTCCTCCCCGCCCCGCGAAGGCGTCGTCGGCTTCGGCCTCGCCAGTAGAGGCTAGTGAGCAACCGGCTCTGCCGAAGTCCAGACCCACCATTCCCGCTCGACCAAACAGGGCACCGGTTGCTATTGCGGCTGAAGCTAAGGAGGCCCCCGCCGTCCCTAAAGCGAAGCCCGCGATTCCGGCCAGACCCATGGGCAATAAGATTGCCGCGCTTCAGGCTGGTTTCATGTCGGACTTGAATAGGCGTCTGCAGCTTGGTCCCCAGGCGCCCAAGAAGGAAGATCCCGCGCCTGAAGTCGCCGCCGAGGAGGAGAAGGAGCCTGTGCAGAAGCAGCCGCTCGCGGACGCTAGGAAGGGACGAGCTAGGGGTCCTCAGAGGAGAGCTCCCGCTAGGAGCCCGGCACCCCCTGCCGTTGCTGTGGCCGCCTCCACGGAGACGAAACCCAGGACTCTCTCGTTTTCGTTCTCGAAGCCTCAGACTGTTTGGAGTATTGATCCGGAAGAGAGTGATCTTGTTGTTGGATCTGCCGAGCCAGCCGAGGCTGTGGAGGCTCCTAAGGCGGAGTCTCCGAAGCCTGAGCCTTCTACGTCTGAGAGCGAAAAGGAATCATCTCCTCCTGCGATTTCCGAGCCGGAGCCGGAGCCGGAGCCGGAGGGAGAGCCCACTGAAGCGGAACCGAAGAGTGACGAATCTCCTAAGTCCGAGCCCGAGGAGGTAGCCGCTGCGATTCTCGAGGCTTCCAAGTCCGACTTGGCCGAGAACAAAGCTCCCGCTGATGAACCAAAGGCGGGCTCAGTGTCTGTGGATGAGATAGAGGACAAGGTCGAGGTACCTGAAGTGGATACTGGCGCGGTCACGATCGGCAAGGTCGAGGATGTGGATAAGCCTGTCGGTGAGGAGTCGAGTGCTGCTGGTGCCGAGAAGCCTCTCGATGTCGAGAATATCAAGGCGTAGCCGAGTATCTTTTTTCATTCTTGGGGTCCCTCCCCAAGGGATATAAGCGATTGAACAGCCTTTTGTTTATTTTCCTGGCGGTTTAAAACGTTGTTAAAGAGGATAACTCATCACTTCGGAACAGCGCACAGTTCTTTTTTTGTGTCTCCTTGCACAAGAGAGTTGCACAGAACAGTGTTTAGAGAGCTCTTCTTTTCTGTATTTTACTATTGGTTCTTGTAGCATTTGGTGTTTCTTTTTTGGGGGTAGAAACTATACACTCCTTCAAACGAGATTTTGGCATGAGTTGGGGAGTCTCATTGCTATGTGTAGAAGTCTAATATATATATCTCTTTTTCTCCACACGAGCGAGCTGCGTACGGGTTTAACTCATGTCGAAAGGGATTCAGCTTGAGCGGGCCTACTGAAGATGGCTGTGTTACATGTACTTGATGTTCTATTTTAATGGAGAGCGGGCTGCCCTAGCTCTTTACCTCGTTAATAATATACAGCGGTGATGTTCCGAACACATGAATGGAGACCAAATAAATACAACTCCAGCACCCGGAGTGGTGAGGTGGAAAAGTCCATTCGGAGACTCTCCGTAGCCAGATTTACCTCCGCCTGTTAGCCTCGTCATCGTTTCGCTCAGCCTGGGCTCTTTCCCGGAGACGCTCCCAGGCCGATACGCCATCATCGGGGGGAGGACTCTGGCGGCGAGGTTCGCGCTGGGCTCTCCTCCGCTGCGCATCCTGGGCACGGGCGGAGGGCGCCACGGGAGAAGCATCGTCAGCTTCGAGCTCCTCCAAGAGGGGATCTGCTTCCCAAGAAGAAGGCTCGGAGGCCTGCGGGGGAGGGGAAGGCTGCCGATGTCGCGAAATGCCAACGTTGTAGGGCTGGGCCGGCTCGGGTTTGTTGGAGGGTTCGCGCTGGGGATAGTCCCAGTCGGAGCTGCTGCTGGGCTGGGATTCCTGCTGTTCCCAGCCGTCCGAGGCGGTCGGAGAGGCTTCGGCGCCACCCTGTTGCTCCGGGGGCGGGAACTTCGTAGGAAGGCGGCCCGTCCTCTTCTGCATGTGATGAATCCTCCTCTGGTCCGCGGCATCCTTGAAAGATTCCCTCATGATATCCTGCAGCCTCGGATCGGAAGAGATGCCCACCGTAGCCTGAAGCCTAGCATACGAGACGAAGAAAGGCATGGCCAACCAATTGCACAGCAAAAAATACGCCGAGAACCTACTCACACCCCAAGTGAACCTCGCAGTACGCCCCGTAAAGATGGGCCTCGCCACGGTAGGAAAGGCATCAGGCGACGTCTTAACCCACTTCGGCTGCCAAAAGGGAAACCGGAACGTCTTCCTACCGCGCCAGGTGAGGAAGAGGGCCAGGGCCCACGAGAAGGGCTTGGCGATGAGGGTGATGTTGGTGGAGGAGTTCCAGTGGTCGGTGAGGGCGCCGATTTCCTCCTCGGTGAGGGGCCGGGAGCGGAGGACGTTGGTTTGGAAGTGGTTGAGGTTGCGGGTGATGGTGGAGCAGTGGAGTTTGGCGGCGTTGCTGTAGCTCATGGAGATGAGGGAGGGGACGTGGTGGCCGCGGGCTTCGAGGATGGATTGGACGTGTTCGGGGGTGAGGGGTTCGAATTGGGGTTGGGGGGACCCGGAGGGGTCGGAGAGGGAGGGCTCGGGTGGTGGGGAGCTGGAGGACGACATGGTTGTGGCGGGTGGTTAATTGGATTCCTGGGATGGAGGCGATGGGGTGTCGTCTTTTGAGGATCGATGGTTCTATGGAATTGATTGAGTTGACCTAGGCGAAGTGCGTGAGGAGGGATGCCATGGTTTAATGGGTTGGCATCGTCTGCTGAAGCTTGATGCTTGAATGGAATGACGATGTCATCTGAGCTTTCTTTGTGGAGGTGGGAAGGTGTGTACTTGGTACACTCCGAGGCGGCGGTAATAACTCGGCAAATCCTAGCTCTGAATTGTGTTGAAGGTACAATTTGTACTTCGCATAAAGGTATGCATCGGTGCATTCATAATATGTACACCTGTTGGTGGGGCAGCACAGTTGAACGACAACACTATAACACTAACAATTAAACGCGTGTTTTGGTCGCGTCTCCATCAAGACCCTGGTCAAACTACTTCGTACCTGAAGAGCAATTGCCTTCAATCCTGCTACCACTAGCCTCCTCTGGACTTGGCTTTCCAACCCCGTTAGATTTCTCCGAATAATATATATCCCCAGTTCCTACCTAGCCCGCTCCAAGCTTCAATGAAGAGATAGAATACTACCAAGTACACTCAAGGCACTGATATTCCATGTGCCTTGATCAACATGCCTCTCCCTACTAACCCAGCCGTCGGGAAGGTCAAGGTAGGTTATTTGATCCTCCCCCCGTGAATATTTCGTGTCTCCCGTCCCACGTCGCTAGTCCCCAGAGTGCCTGTCAATCAATGGTCTAAATCCTGTTTGCAGAGATCACCATGGCAGAGATCATACAGTACGCCCGTGTCGAATCGAGTTGAGAGGACACCGACAACAATATCCGAGGCCACCAGAAAGAAGCTCGAGAAGCTCAAATTCCGTGCGAAAAAAGACTCCCCGGCCGAAGCAAAGACAGCAGACCCATCGAACAAAGAAAACACCAGGCCCGGCCCTAATAATGCAGAGACAGCAGAAGATGGAACGAACCAGCCCACCTCCACACCCGTAAACGACGTTAGCAGCAATACGAAGACGAATGACTTGCTCGATTCAATTTTCGACGATGACGCACATACGTCCCCAAATGATAGAGTCATGTGGGCCGCAGCTATGCAAGATGACCGAGACATGTATACCTCGGTGAGAGATGTTGTGCGCCGCAGGAAAGGTAGGAAGCGAGCGAGGAGTTCGTCGCCCACTTCTTCGCCCATAAGCAAGGTGAATTCACCGGCGATCAATATCAAGCAGCTGGCACAGGCTCTAAGGTCTCCCCATCCTGATCCCACCTTGGAACTCTGGGACCGGTACACCCGGAGAGGCGTCATTGGCGACGGTTCCCCCCAGGACAGGTGTGGCAACGGGCTGGCGGACTTTCTCGTGTCTTCGTCGCCGAGGCCGCTGAATGACGGAAATGGTGTGACCCCGCAGAAGGAATCCGCTCTACGACGGGCCGTGGCGTCCAATCGTCTTCACTTTAACAAGAGGCGGAAGATTGAGGCGGAAGACGACTCGCCCACCTATATGACGACTGGTGGTGGTCAGTCAAAATATTCACTGGTAACCTCGCTTCTGGATTCTGTAACGTCTAGTATGCAGGACATACCCCAGAATCAGGACCAGAGTCCACTGCACATGAGAGATGGTGCAAGGCAATCCCACACGCGATCCCCGGCAGAATCTCCGTCACCAGCGAAGCGGACACGATCGTCCTTGGTCCCCCCTCCCCAACCGATCCAGTTTAACCCGGACCGGACTCCACCCGCCCCGGCATTACCTGCTCCCGCCGTATCTGATTACGGTGACGACGACTTCGATGATGACATCCTCATGGTGATCGACGCTCAAGTTAGCTCTACGGCCGTTTCAACTAATGCAGCGCCTCTAGTTACTCCTGGAACGACAAACCATGCACCGAGGCGATCTCCACGAAAGTCTCCCAGAAAGCAGCTTAACCCTCTAGCTCAAGATCAGACTATACTAGACGACACATCTGACTATGGTCTTGACGACATCGATGACGACGTGTTTGTACTCGCTGAGCAGGCCGTTGTGAGGGATCCTGTGCCCGCTGTTACGATCGACTTGGTGTCTCAAGAGAAACCGGCCGTTGAAGAAGATCTCCTGGATGATGACCTCGGCGATGATGATGACTGGAACGCGGTAGAATTGGCGGCCACACAAGCAGTGGCTAGCCAGGCCGCACACCAGCACATTCCGAAGCCGCCGAACGTTTCCGAATCCATTCCTGTATGTCACCACGATCGACCTGAACCCGGTTCCCCTTGGACACATGCTAAAAATTAATCCTAGCGAAGCCAAAAGCCCCGAGCAATCCAGCGGTACTTGGTGACGTCTGTTATTCCTAGTGAATATGTTGATAAACATGGAAGAGAGCTTCCGGAGAAGGTGACAGATTCCACGGCAGATATATTTATTACTTCCCGACTAACATGCATGACAGATGCTTCTGCTTGAGGTCGATGGTACAAATAAGATGCAATTAGCTTCGCTTCGAGGAGAGTGGTACGATACTGAGGTGGAAGAATCGTCTTATGTCCACGTCATTGGGGACTTCGATGGTACCGGGCGTTGTGTCATTGACGATGATCAGAATATACTCATCCTACACCCCGACCAACTCATCTCGGCAACTGTCGTGGCAGACTCGTTTGGTTGTATGCGCCGTGCTGTGTTGCAGGATCGCGTCAAAGCGACGAGCGAGCCTACGCCTCCACTTGTCTACGGCACGCTACTCCATGAGATCTTCCAGGAAGCTCTCACGGCCAGGTGCTGGGAGCCGCGGTTCCTTACCGATGTCATCAATCGAATCACGGAGAAGCACGTTGAGGATCTCTATACCATCAAGGTTACCATACCGACGGCGCGAGAGCATCTCCAGTCGAAAATGCCCGAGCTCAGGAATTGGGCGACGACTTTTGTCTCCCCCTATCCTAAGGTACGTTTAACTAGACATATTCCCAGGCAATCGCCCACTCTAACAGGCCCATAGCCCGACGCATTCGTCCAAGACCGAAACCAAAAGAAGGTCAATATGTGTATAAGCAAGCTGCTCGACGTCGAAGAACACGTCTGGTCACCCATGTATGGGCTCAAAGGCAATATCGACGCCACCGTACAAGCGACCTTCAAGGACGGTCTTCAGTCGCAGACTTTGACGGTGCCGTTGGAAGTCAAGACCGGCAAGCACGCCAGTGCGCATCACACTGCTCAAACGGCACTTTACAACTTGCTCCTTTCCGACCGCTACGACATCAATATTACCTCTGGTCTATTGTATTACATGGAGTCGTCGACAACTATGCGAGTTCCCACGATTCGGCGGGAGATTCTGCACATGATTATGCAGCGCAACAGGCTTGCGGCCTATATTCGCCAGCGAAGCGTCCAGCTTCCGCCGATGATGAAGAAGCAAAACATGTGCGGGAAATGCTACGCCCAGACATCGTGCTTCATCTACCACAAACTTGCAGACGAAGGGGACGGCGAGACGAGTGGAATGGGTACCAAGTTCAACGAAGTGGTGAAGCATCTCACGCCTACCCACCGCGAATTCTTCCTCAAGTGGGAGAATCTCTTGACTTGGGAAGAGAAGGAGAGCCAGAAACTGAAGCGCGAACTCTGGACGATGATTAGCTCTGCCCGCGAGAAGGTGGGGCGCTGCTTTTCGGACGTGGTTATTGACCAGGTCTTGGGGCAGTCGGACAGCTCGAAAATCAACCGATTCCAGTATTCCTTCGTCAAGCACTCTCCAACATCAACCTTTTCTTTCCTAGAGTCGCAGATTACGGTTGGTGAGCCCGTGGTCGTGTCTGATGAGCAGGGCCACTTTGCCCTGGCTCTCGGCTATGTTACTGGCGTCCGAAAGAACAGGGTCACTGTGGCGGTAGATCGACGACTTCACAACGCGCGCATTCGGCAACCTGGGTTCGATGAAGTCGACAACCAGGTCTTTGCTGGAATCATGGACACGGACATCAAAAAGGGCGATCAGACCTCTCTCGACGATGCGAATGCGCTGCCGACGACCAGGTATCGGATAGATAAGGACGAATTCAGCAACGGCATGTCCGTTGTTCGCAACAACCTCGTCCAAATCATGGCAGACGGCGTCTTCGGTGCGCAGCAAATTCGCCGGCTTGTCGTAGATCTCGATCCCCCGCGGTTCAAGACGGCACCCACGCAGTACCATATTCCCGGACACGATAGTCTCAACGTTGACCAGAAGCGCGCCGTCGAAAAGGTCATGAGCGCTCAGGATTACGCGCTCGTTCTGGGTATGCCTGGAACCGGAAAGACGACGACGATTGCGCACATCATCCGCGCGTTGGTGGGGCAGGGGAAGAGCGTCCTGCTCACTTCGTACACGCACACGGCTGTGGACAACATTTTGCTGAAGCTCAAGAGGGACAAGATCAATATTCTGCGTCTCGGAGCTCCCGTCAAGGTCCACCCCGAAGTGCAAGACTTTGTCACCCTCGCGGGCAATCCCATGACGTCCTTTGAGGAGATTAAGGAGGCGTGGCATGGCACTCCCGTCGTCGCCACGACCTGTCTTGGCATTAGCCATCCGATATTCAACGAACGAACTTTTGATTACTGCATCGTCGACGAAGCATCGCAGATTACTCTCCCCGTCTGTCTCGGCCCCATTCGCATGGCGCGCACATTCGTACTCGTCGGAGACCACAACCAGTTGCCCCCGCTCGTGCAGGACGAAAAGGCTCGCGAAGGTGGCCTCGACGTGTCGCTCTTCAAACTCTTGTCCGATACGCACCCCGATAGCGTCGTCAACCTGGAGCATCAGTACCGAATGAACGAGGACATCATGACGCTGAGCAACACGCTCATCTACAACGGCAGACTTCGCTGCGGCACGGAGGAGTTGAAGACCAGGAACTTAGAGGTACCCAACATGGCGGGGCTGAAGCAGCGGCACTATGATGCCACGGCGCTCGCGAACCCAACCGTAGCGGCAATGGCACCGACCTCGGTCTGCAAGGGCGGCGTATCCCTGTGCTGGCTTCACAAAGCGCTCCGACCGGAAACCCGCGTGTGCTTCGTCAACACGGACACGCTCGTCCCCCGCATCCGCGAAGAAGCCAAGGGCAGCCGCATCGTGAACCCCTCCGAAGCCCAAATCGTCACGCAGCTCGTCGAGTCCCTCATCACGATCGGCGTGCCCGCCTCGGAAATCGGCGTCATGACGCACTACCGCTCGCAGCTCTCGCTCCTCAAGCACTCGCTGCGCCACACGGGCGTCGAGATGCACACGGCCGATCGGTTCCAGGGCCGCGATAAAGATGTCGTCGTGCTCTCGCTCGTGCGCTGCAATGACGCGAATAACATCGGCGATCTCCTGCGTGACTGGCGGCGCATCAACGTCGCGTTCACGCGGGCCAAGACGAAGTTGCTCGTCGTTGGGAGCAGGGAGACGCTGGGCGGCGCGGGGACAGAGATGGTGGCCAGGTTTGTTAAGTTGATGGAGGAGAGGGCTTGGGTGCTGGATTTGCCCGGGGATGCGCTACAGAGTCACTTTTTTGAGGAGGGGCTTACGCAGAGTTTGAGGACGCCATTGAAGGGGAGGACGTCACCAAGTAAGCGCTCGCCGTTGAAGGGGAGGATGAAGTCGCCTGCGAAGGTCCTCGGGGCTGGGAGGAAGTTGTTTGGTGCTGGGGTTGGCAAGGAGAATATGGTGGCGGCGGGCCCGAAGAGGGTCGGCATCAGTGACAAGGTGCTGGGGAGCAGGTTTGTTGTTGGGAGGGATATTCTTAATGAGTTGACGGATGGGCAAGCTGGGCGTCAGTTGTGAGAACAAAGGAAGCATGGGTGACGTGTTGTTACTCGACGCATGTTGGTTCTTGGTACGAGTTGAGGCCTTTATGATTTGGAGCATGGGGTCGGAGTTTATTATGGGATGGGATGGCGCGTGTTGTTGTTATTGTATTCTTGTATATGAGCATTGCTGGATAATTATCATGAGCGAAGAGCATCATCATGTCTATTCTAGGTATTACATTGGATTATTCTCTCTAGTTATGCTTCGTGATCTAATCTTCATTCGTTCTCTGACTCGTTATCAGATTCATCTCTAAATTCATCGTCGAATCTATTTTCCTTCCAGTTAGCGAACCGCAACCAGCATCGTGAAGGTAGAAAGGAAGAGTGGGTGGGAAAAGGGGGAGGGAATCAACAAACTTACCCCCTTTCACCGAGAATCAACTTGGCGTACTTCTCGATAGATTCCAAATACGCAACACACCGCGTCATACTCTCGTTATACGTATACCGATGTATCAGGGCCAGCTTCTCCCTCGACATTTCGTCGGGCCCGAGAGGATACGCGTGTTCAGAATCCAACTTTGACATGGCATCGATGAGTCTCTTCCGCGCAACGGCTGCACTAGGAAGATATCGCTACCAGGGGCATATTCAATCAATATACCGATAAGACCGGAAAAAAAGAAGGAAGAGGAAGACGCCAAAACTCACAGGAACTTTACTCCCAGCATGCAACGCCCCCGCCAAAACATACAAATTCGTCAAAATACTAGCAACTGCATCCCTCCTAAACTCGAGCACCATCTTGGCCTCCTCGCCTCCCCTGACGAACTCCCCCGCGTAGAACAGTGCCGCCTGGCGCACGATGCTGAGGTCGTTGAAGTAGCCCTCGCAGGCGTTGATGAGGGCCGCGAAGGGGAGGCCGTCGAAGGGCCCCCGGAGGCGGAGTTCGTGGCGGGTAAGGAAGAGGAGCTGGCGGATGCGGATAAAGCCTTCGCGGATGTGGGATTCGAGGATTTCGGATTCGCGGAGGTCGGTGGCGGTGGCCGGTTCGGATTCTTCGTAGTATATGTATTTGGCGACCATATCTAAGGGATGTTAGAAGAGGGTTAATGATTGATTGTTTTAGAAGTGGGGCGGTTTGTTCTTATATACCTCTAGAGATGACGTTTAGGAAAAAGAGCATGTACGAAAGAGATTTTCTAAGTTCGTGTCTAGCTATGAAAGGCCAGATTATCCAGTTGACTATCGTGGCGGAGACCACACCGGCAAGGAGGGATACGCCGCGCACTGCGAACGATGGAGAATGGTCTCCTTCGGCTACGAGTCCGAGAGAGACGATGGTAAAAGAGAGACATCCCGCAAGTCCAGATCGCTAAAGGTTTAATCGTCAGCGGCAGTGGTAATAGGAAGACGAACACGAAACCTACGGCATGGACACTCCGGGTATGACGATACAGCATCGGCAGCATATACCATGGCGCGAACACAGCCATGTAATAAGAATTTCGGGATCCAACTTTCCACGCAATTCCGCTCCAAATGGCACCTAAAATCACACAGACGACCCGATTCGTTAAATCCAAAATGCTTCCTCCAACCCTAGAATGAACAGGCATTAGCAATCTCCAGTCTAAGAGGAGCCGGTTGGAAAAGAGAATGAGACCACTCACATAGTGTGGGACATAATCCAGGCCATACAGACCGCCCACCACGAATCATATGTATTCCACCACCCCCGCGCACTGCTAAAATACGCCGGAATGGCGAGACATCCAGTGACGGCGACGACTCGCAGAGCATACCTGCCCTCAAATCCTTGCAAGGTGTGCAAGAACCTCCATATCTTATGGCGTACAGTCTGTGGATTCTGCGAGGGTTCAACCGCCTTCTCCGCAATGCTCTCCCCTTCCTCGAGTTCTTCTTGTATTACTGGGAGGTGCTCTTGTCCCTGAATCTTCTCGATGAGGTCCAAGGTCTGCACGAAAGTTTGGTTGTAGGAGCCTAGCCATTCAGTATAATTAGCAATTCATCGGTACGAGAATGTAGCACTAGGAATGGGGAGATGTGTTTAGATATACTCACTGGGGGTGACGGCTCCGCGGTCATGCCGCACCTGCGCGTTCGTCCTCGTCAAAGACTTCCAAAATGCATACGCAGGCGGGTGGAATTTAACATCATTCGACTCTTCCTGCATATGCTCCAACTTCCTCATAAGACTAACAACTGGGTTGGCAGCCATCCGAACCGACCTCGCAAGGCTGAGCATCTTCACGATTTCTGGATTATAATCGCGCAACTCCTGCAAATCGGCAAGAGCAGACTCGACACCATCGTAAGCCCTCATCGCCTCGTGCAGAACCTCCTCAGCGTGCTTAAGGTCCGAGGACACATTCTTCGGCGGGCCTAGGTATTCGCGGTACCCCGCTATGTCCACGAAGACGGCGTCGCATGTCCGTAAACCCTCGCGCATTCCGTCGAGAAGTGCTTGCGTCGGCTCCCGGAGTGCTGTAATGCCGGATTGGAGAGCACTCGTACTTGTATTCGAGAAGACGGAAGAGACTCGCCGGCTATTTGGAGGGCGACCTTCTTGCACGGGGCTAGTGCCAAAATTTCTCTCGCTGAGCATGGAGCTCCTGCTAGTGAATGGCCGGCCGCATAACATGTCAAGGAATAGATCCGAATCGATCTTCATGTATAGGATGCCTTTAATCACACCTTGCATCAGATTTCGAAGCTCCGCGAGATTATCCATACTAAACCGGGCAACCGTGATGTCAAGTTTCATGTCGCGATATGCCGTGCTCAGCTCAAAAAAGGCCTGCGAGAGGCGATGGCGCATCCCGTAGTCTCTAGGACGGGGAACGATAAACCCTTCCTACCTTGGGAATTAGATTACGGGACGGTAGGCGAGAAAGGCGGTTCCACTTACATCCATAGCCAGAAATGCTTTATGAAACACTTCGGCCATTGGCAAAGCGCCAGCATCCGGCGATATGCAAAGACAAACAACAAAGGCGATAGCCTGGCCCAGACCCCACGGGATAGCATACTCGTAGATCTTCGCCCACTTGACTTTGCCTCCATCAACGTCAGCAAGGCAAGTATAACAAATTGCCATTCCGGCGCAGAGCACCAGTTGGTATAACCGGATAAAATATGATCGGAGATAGGCAATGAATGCCATGAAAATAGCAAGGAACACTGCCAACATGACGCCGTACACCCAAGGCGTAAAAGTAGAGAGCTGTAAACCAACCGCACCCCATCCCAAGCCCGCCGCCGTGCCAAGAATCGTCAAAACGGCACCGTCTATCTGCGATCCGATCGTGCGGCCGGGATGGTTGATAATGGTAGAAACAACCATCATGTAGCTATATCTACCCAGCCAAAACCGGATGGGAGGTGAAAGGCAGAGAAAATATGCAATGTAGAAAGCAATGAAGGATTTGCAAGTAAGAAGACCAGCCCGCGTCTCGAACGCATCCGTAAACGCATCTTGAATCCCAGTCCATTGCCGGCGTAGATATCGATAAACCGAAAAGACGTTCTGAGGACGCATGTTCTCGGGGAGAGTCGACTCGACACCTTCCATGAGCTCGGCGTAGTCGATTTTAGGCGGCTGCAGAAAGAAGGCATCAAAGAAACCAGCCCTCGATTCGTGAATGTCGTACGTGTCCGTCTCACTCATCGTGTCCTCAAGCAGCTCCTCAATAAGTGCCAAGTTCACGACTGAGGAGGCCTTGGATATCGAACTTCGTTCCGGGGGAGGTGTCAGGGTTCCATCTCGGCGCGCCTCGTCCCAACTATCTCTGTGCGGTCGAGGCCCTGAGACAGTGGCCCGCCGGCGCATGGCGCCCATCAAGATGGCATGTTTCCGTAGTGAGGGCGGAGCCCATTCAGAATCTGTGCCGAAGGGATATGCGCCAGTGGTAGCCGAGCTCTCGCCCGGCTCATCCGCAGCTGGAAGAGTAGGCATGGTTCGCGTAATGCCTCGCTACCAAATATCCGATCCCTTTTCGTCGATATATAATGAGTGGAGATGATTCATTTCAGTCTTTTAAACGAGCGGCCATAGAATATTTGTTCTATATATTCTGTAAAAAGAGAGTAAGATTCATCTCATAGATCTGGACATCGGCATTTCCCGTGAAGGCAGGACTCGAGATGAGTTCTTTGGTGTGAGACTGCTGTAAGTGAGTGAGTGCCTTGCTGGATCAGGCAAAGGGGTATTGAAATGTCTCAGGGTGTCCTTTTTGCCATCTTTGCTTTCTCTTCATGCCAATGGATTCGAACTTGGCAACCCCTGGTTTTCATACTTTCTCAGATCAGTGAAGGCCTAGAGTGGATCCAAGTCGTTCCTTCCCGTCCAGTGGTTGATGAAGTAAATCAATTGACCACTCATGATGGTCTTAGTGTGTTAGTGCACAGTGCAGAGTGCCAAAGAACTGGGGAATGATCAGCCACGTGATATATTACTGGGTGTGTACAAAGGTACCTGTCAGTCATTCACTCAACCAGATCCGGCAGAATTTCGGCCCGTAGCGATCCGATGATCCAAGCCAAGTGAGCCAGAACCACCATCAAGAAACCTTCATCAAGAACCCCAAGGAGAACCCCAATCCGCCCCATACGAAAAGTCCAATTCCAATTGGGGGATCGCCAACGAAACCAGACCAATCTCTCCTCCTTCCTCGAATTGAACACACGAGACGAAACAATGGTGCTTTTCCGAGCCAACACGGCGATACGAGCCGCCAGGAACGTGCGGACCCGCACCCTCGCCGCGACCCCCTCCACCGTCGCCCTTCGACCCTTCACGGCCTCGTCGCGCCGCCTGGGCGGTGATGCCCACCACCATGAGTCGCCTTACGAGCCTCCCACGGGTTACCTCTTCGGCGTGAAGCCCGGCGAGAAGTACCAGAAGGAGGGCTGGGAGAACCTCATGTTCTACGTCTTCGTTCCCAGCTGTCTGCTCCTCGTCGTTGCGCTTGCCTTCAAGCCTGATACCTCGTGAGTTTTTGTCTTCGCCCTGTTGCTCTTCCATTCGGAATACCGGAAAGAGGAATTGTGAACCAATTGAGTTGGAAATGCACTCCTTTCGGTCTCTCCGGAATGGCGTCATCAAGGTCCCCCCTTCTGAGGCATTTTGATATGATGAATCACGATAGCTAACAAGCTTCCCCATCTAGTCTCGACACCTGGGCCCTCGAAGAGGCTCGAAGGAGGTTAGAGGCCGAGGGCATCCTCGAGGATCCCAGTCCCGAACACGTCCTCCCCGTTGACGAGTACACGAGCACGAGAGAGGGAAAGCATCCCCCCGTCTAAATGGAATGGAATCAAGCAAAGTGGGAAACGACAAGGAATTCTCGGAACAAGGTCCTCCTGTTTAAAAACAACACCTCCTTTTTTTTTAATGCTTCCCGCCATCACCTGCGAACCCTGTTAAAACACTAGTGGGAAGACGCCTCTGTATCATGGTCAAATCCTATATCTCCTTTTTCTTATTGTCATCATGTGTTGGTTGTTCTCGTCTCTAGTGTTCCGGAATACGCCCCTCCGATGTTACACTCAGTCTTTTCCGGAGTTGGTAGACGCTGCGCTACATAGAATGGCGGTGCTTGACCAGCCCGCCGCCTTGTTTCCCAGATCCCTGCAGCCCGCTTTTACACATTCCATTGCTTGAAAATGAGTCAGTGTCCTGGGGGATGTTCGGCCCAAAGACCCTCTCCCATGTCTTTTGTGAATAGAACGGCTTAGAATTTTAGGATGAAAATAAAAGCAAAATCACCAAAATTTTGTGTTTATAAATTATATACACACGGTTCCATTCCGTCTATCAAAAAAAGGCCATCAAGAATCAAGAGTCTAAATCTAAGCGCTCCCTCCTACCTCCGCCATTGCATTTAATTGGCAACATAGCTCCATTCATGGTCCTCATCACCATACTGTCTCGCCTCGATCCACTCCTTCATCTTGAGAGCAACGGGGCCAGTCTCCTCATTATCCTTGAGACCACAGCCCACGAGCTCGCCCTTCCAGCTAATGGCCCTAACAGGGCTCACGACAGCAGCGGTACCCGAGCCGAAAGCCTCAAGAAGACGACCCTCCCTCGACGCCTCGGCAAGCTCCTTCATGGTATACTTCCTCTCCGAGATCTTCCAGCCCTCGGGGATGAGCTTCTCCCTAGCAAGGCTGAGGACGGAATCGCGAGTGACGCCCTCGAGAATGGTGCCGTCGAGAGGAGCCGTGACGAGCTCCTTCTGGCCGGTAACCTTGTCCTTGAGCGCGACGAACATGTTCATCGTACCGACTTCGGTGACGTACTCCTCCTCTCCAAAGAGCCATAGGTTCTGCTGGAACCCACGGCTCGCGGCCGCCAATTGGGGCACGATGCAAGGAGCATAGTTGGCGCCGAGCTTCTTATCACCAACACCGCCGGGCCAAGCGCGCACGGCGTAATCAGTAGCCTCGAGCGAGACGGCCTTGAATCCAGTAGGGTAGTAAGGACCGACAGGAGAGGCGATGACGAAGAGAAGCGCAGAGCCGGGGGGACCAACGCCGAGGGTCTTCTGGGTACCGATCATGGTGGGGCGGAGGTAGAGCGAGTAGCCCCTCTGGTTGGGGATGAAGCGGGATTCAAGCTTGACGAACTCGGCGATAAGCTTGGTGAGGGCCTCGGGGTCGATGGTGGGGAGCGCGATGCGGGAGGCGGACTTGTTGAGGCGTGCGGCGTTCTTGTCGGGGCGGAAGAGGCGGAATTGGCCCTTGGAATCGCGGTAGGCCTTCATTCCCTCGAAGCACTCGAAGGCGTAGTGGAAGACGCAGGTAGCGGGGTCGAGGGAGAGGTTTTGGTAGGGGGTGATCTTGGGGGCATTCCACCCATCCTCCTTTGTCCATTCGATCGTGAGCATGTGGTCTAAAATTAAAATTAATACATTAGTTGCGACTCTCCCTAGTTAATTAGTAATGTTGGAAGCGCCAACATACCTGTGAAGGTCCTTCCAAAGACGAGTTCCTCGGGCTTCTTCAACTCCGAAGGCTTCTCGGCCTTCTGGATAGTAAGCTTCGAGACGTCAACGGGTAGAGGCGGCGAAGCGGCCGCCGCGCTATATAACCTCGAAGCCTGCCATGCGAGCGCTGGGGATCGCTTAGCTAGTAACGCGGAGCAGGGAGGAATGGCGGAGCGCCATCGCGTAGCGAGGTAGCGCATTGTGAAAGGACTTGGAGGATGCGGATGAGGATGGTTGTTGGGGGCGGGGAGAGAGGGTTGAGAGGGAGGGAGGGATGAAGGCCGAACCGGAGGAGATATTTACCACCAAGACGGTCTCGGCTTCGAGCCCGAAGTACCAAAGCCGGGGCAAACCCACCCACGAGGTACGAAGTATCGTGACTTGACTCATTGCCGGGCCAAAATTCAATTGATTTCGTAATTTTTAGTGGCCAATGCGCTGGAGATAAGAACTAAACGCGGCAATCAGCGGCCTTTGTACTAAGAGCTTCGGCCCGGGTGGATACATGCATACCGATTTTCTGGGGAAAGCTCGGGAAAGGTTTATTGGAATATTCTAGTAGACAGCATAGTTCAACCTCAGCTCTTCTTCAAGTCTATCCTCCAGTTCAACTCGAGTATTTCATCCAAGCAGATTCGGATTGATATTCTCCATATACTTGAATGCTTCCGATATTTGGCAGGAAAAGTTCTCCATAGTGCCTGGATGTTGTCCTGTCTGGTGTTGTAGAAGGGCTGAGTAAATTTTCCGTGCGGACAAGAGCTTCGGCACCTGGGTCCGGTCCATCTCGAGGCGCCTCGTCAAGACGGCTCTTCATATTTCTACTTGTCCAACTTCCTGGATATTGCCTCTTCTTTATAGATTTCGAACATATTATAGTGATGAATCCCTCTCTTTGAGCGAATAATCTGGGTTTTGTTTTTATGATTTGATGCCCTTGGATACCCCTCTCGTTGAAGTGCAATCTGAAGATGGCAGGAGCAACCGAGAATCCCCATCACAAGTCTGTGAATATCTAAGAATAACTGGAGCTAGAGAGTTTACCAGTTTTTATATATATGAGTATATAAACATGCTCTTTGAAATCCTTGTGGAAAATCCCATTGTCGGATATCCTCTCTTTCCATCCCCAGACAGCTTCTTCAACATCTACCAACTTAACACAAACACCAATCCATGACAACTTAAACACCACCATCATGCATCTCAACATCACATCTCTCCTTTTCACCATTTGGGTACTCGCCCTTCCAGCCCCTGCAGAAAAGACACCGTCCTGTGTAGCTGTAGCGACACACCCCGATATGGTCACCTTCTACCGCTGCAATTCTGGAGATGATAAGCGTTTCTGCAATGGGCTACCTTTCAGCAACTGTCATTCTAGATATGAAGAGCTTTTCTGCAATGAGCTACCTCTTAACAACTGCGTCCACCCAAAGGACGGGATCTTGCAAATCGGATCGTAAGAACATACCCTCTTACCCCTGCCCAACAATTTTCTTTCAGACTTGCAACTTTCCGTTTCCGAACATTTCCTTGTCAGGGCTAACATGCTCGACCTCGACAGGCCCAAGGAAGGCGACAATACCATTTCGGAAATCTGCGAATGCACGTACCTAGGATATGCCAGATACCTCAGCTGCCTTTGCCAGGTATCTCCGGGAAGCCAAATCTCCAAATGGTCGTCCCTTAACCTTCGTAAGTTTCATAGACGGAGCTTCCTCTTGGTGGGCTTGGCAATGTCAACTGCAATTATACTTGACTTCGCTGCAAATAGCCGCTAACCGATGGTCTCATTTTGCAGTTGCTTCCCTTGACAATGTGGATGGTACCCTCCAAAATGTCAATGACAAGAATTGTATTGCCAAGGTTGTGGACTGCCGTAACTGGGAAGGAAACGCGATCTAAGTCTGGTTCCCCAAGAGTCAGCTTGTTGCTGAAGAAGAAATGAACAGCTCAATATTCCGGTAGCACTGTCAAGAAGTAGGGGATACCTTGATCAGCTCAGCCTTCAGTTCCTAGCCATGCTGGGATAGGAATAAACGGGATGAAGGAGAAGGAGGCTATATGCCAGGATCCCAACTCGAGATAGGCCCTTCCATATCTGCCCGAATAAACATGCTTCCAACTTGTGATCCCCTTGCCCGCATGCTACTTCTCTTGATCCTAGAGTGCTCTTTCCTCCACCTCAAACCACTTGATCGCTCCGTAGTCATCATTGTTTCCCTAGTCTGATATAAACAGAGCTTCCTCTTGCCATTCTCCACTTCTTCCTCCTTCATCATCACAACATCTCCATCTCCAACATCCAAATCACATTCCACCTTCTTCACCACTCCCTCGATCCAAACTCGAACTCGATATCCAATCCATCAAGCTATCACCACAATCATGCGCATCGACAACCTCCTTCTCGCGGGCCTCGCGGCCTTCTCCAGCCCCGAGCACGTCAAGGTCGGCGGTTTGGACTCATGCAAGTTCAAATCAATGTCCACCTTGTACGACGCTCCCACCAAGATCAAGTACGTCTGCGGACGCGTGGGCGGCATGGCCCCCCAGTGCGTCGAGCTCGACCTCACAAAGTGTGTGGGCAACAAGGATGGTCAACTGAGCATCATGACGTGAGTGTCGCCTTCCAGTTTCTCCTGATTTGATTCTCTTCTTCTTCGCACCTTCCATCAGGTTTCCTTTCCTTGCCCTGATCATCGCTATCCGCCTTGTATGTTTCGACTGTATGCTGACCGTCGGCTGGCGCTGTCAGTGGAGACCGCTGGACTCCTTATAGAGAATTCCCGAATACTTGCAGGCTGTGCGAGTACGACGAGAAAAGGGCCAAGCTCTCGTGTATCTGCACCGATCTCCAAGGCAAGACCTTCGACCGCTCTACCGTCAACCTTGGTAAGTCGAAATCCTCAAACATTCTTGTCTCAGTAGGCCCTGATTGCTAACTTCTTCTCTTTTTTGAGGTGATCACATCAAAAACAATGACGGCATCCTCAGTGGTCCCTTCCCAGCGTGTCGCTCCGAGTTTTCTTCGTGCCCTTAGTGGCTCTGTTGATGACACAGGATACATGCTCTCTTCGCCAGAGAGTAAAGCGAGGAGTTGGGGCATAATCACAGGCGTTGGTTTTTGACATTTTCATGTGCTTTGGTTCAAGGCACAGATCTGGCTTGCCTTTTCAAAATTGGAAGGTTAGCACACTAGAGCCCTCATTGGGAAGGGAAAACTTGAATTTGAAAAGCAGCAAAGGGTGGAACAAAAAAGAACATATGCAAACCCTCCATTTCTGAATGGTGACAGCTCGAGAAAAGTGCAAATATCCCCTAATGACTGCATCACATTTCCCTATGCCAAAATACATGCTCGCTATGACCGACGTGTCTAGGTAAAAACTGGATATGGGGTACCTGCCCTTCATTGGAACTCTATTATCAGAGCAAACTTTCATACTTATCAAGTCCGCTCTTCGGCTTCACCTGGTTATTAGCTGCCCCCATACCCGTTCCCATACCCATCATGTTTCCAACTGATGCACCAGCGCCCATTCCCCGTCCCATTCCCATTCCCATCCCTGTATTCTGCAGATTAGACATGGCCGGCTTTGCCATGGACGCTATACCCATACCCATTCCCATTCCCATTCCTCCTGCTGAAGCCTGAGTTGCCCAGGCATTTCCGCTGGCAGGTGTTGACGTCTGGGGTGGTGGGAGGCTAAATGATGAAGAGCCACCCGTATTCGTTGTTGGCGGCGGTGGCAGCGAGAACGAGGTGGTTGACGACGAAGACGGTTGCATGCCCATCGGAGGCTGTGCGTTGAGCGAGAGGCTATTCATTGACGAACCCAGGTTTCCAAATGCTGAGGATGAGGCTTGTTGCTGCCCCATTGTGGAGCTCGCCGTGGAGGCCCAGGGATTTGACAAAGGAGCGGCCGCAGGAGCACCACTCGACGGCCAATTGATGGAAGATGTCGACGCACCAGAATGGCTCTGCGAAAGTGGAGGGGGTGGAAACGCCGACTGCAACGGTTGAGCCGGCTGCAGTGGTTTCGAGAACTGGGTGGAGGTTGGAGAGAGAGCACCAAAGCTAGAAAGATCGGGTGTGACCGTCCTGAAGCCCGAACCTTGCTGCTGGGTCTTTATCGCACCGAGCTTACCGGGCTTGGGCGTAGCGGTCGGCGTCGACCAAGAGAACGTTGCAGGCTGCGGAGAACCCGCCGAGCGGCTGACAGCCGACGCGGACACGCTAGGTGGGTTATCGTCCCAGCTAGGGAATGCCCCGCCATGACTTGTGTCCTTTGACGTCGACGACCTCCCCTTGACAAGCGCCTCAAAGTCATTTTCATCGTTGCCGTTCGCCGGATCGAAAGCCGTGCCAGTAAGGCCGCCGAACGCCATAAAGTCCTCAGCAGGCGCCGCCGTGGCGCCGTTGGACGGCCCCGTGAGTTCTTGCAGTTTCTTCGAGTGCTCATCTTCGACTTTTCGAGAGAGGCTCTTGATGAGATCCATAAACGCCTGGAACTGTTTGAGGCTGAGGAGCGGGCCGAGACTCATGTTCCAGAGAATAGGGAGGATGTCTAGGGCGATGAACTCGATATCCGCCGTCTGGCCCACGACTTTGAGGACCTCATGGGCCGCCATCATAACCGCTGGTTCCTTGGTCTTTATGGCCTTGATAAGAGGCACGATCTTCTCCTGCATAGTATACTTGTCGAGCGCGCTTGAGGAGGACGACGACTTCTTGTTCCCACTCAATCCATCCAATCCGTCTTCTCCAGGTGAATCAGGGGATCCACCGCACAGGATGACAAATGCGCGTAGGCCGCGGATCTTGATTTGCAAGCTGTTCGTCCTGCTGAATACCGTCGCAATAACCGGGAAGAGTTCATTCTTAATGGTGCTAAAGTCGAGGACTGGAAGGATAACGGTAAGACCCCTCAAGGCAGCATCCACAAGCGAGTGAGTAGGGGATTCAATGGCCGTCACGACCACCGGGAGAATGTCTAAACCCGAGTTAAATTCCGTCGCGTCACAGAAACGCTATCGAGGGGTGTTCGCGGCTTACCGTCTTTGAATTCTTTCCCAGATGAGTTCTTGCAAATAGAGGGCATATTCTCCAACACGACCATGAGGCCGGCATCTTTAGCGGGATCCTTCTCATGTGTTTGCGGTGGCGCCGACTTGGAGCTAGGAGGAGGCATGACGAAAGTCTCTCTTAGAGCCGGGCGCACCTTGTCTCCGAAGGCACGCTTCGCCGAGGGCAGCAACTCGATGATCTTGAAGACATTTTGCAAGATGAGAGATATCAACTCTTTATCCTTCATCTCATCTAAGAGCGACGGCAGAAGCTTCTTTTCCATGACGGATTTCGGAAAGCTGGGCAGGACCTTTACCAAACCGCGCAGGAATTGAGACTTCTCCGCAGAAGTTTTGGCGGGGAAGGCGTCGAGGAATCGGATGGTGGACACGAGGATATTGTCAAAGTACTCGCTTTCTTGGAACTCCTTGGCCGTCATGCGCTGGGCGGGCCGACGAGTGATGAGACGTGGTAGCACATGAGTGGAAAGATCCCTGGGGAGGTTCCCCGAGGCGAGAAATTTATTAGATGCGGATGGTATGGTGGAAGAGGAAGAAAACAGCCGCTTGTACGTGGATACACTTCCATGTGCCTCCAGAGGAGATCGGTGCGGAGAGTTATACAAGGCGATGCAGAGCAGTCCCAGCGAGAACATATCTGCGGACGTATTAAGATTATTGTCGAGTATGAAGTCGGGTGAGCTATAGTCGAGGTTCAACTGAACGTATCGCGGAAGTCTTGGATCAATATTGAGCACTTCGGAGAGGCTGATCCCTTGGATAGATGTGGGCTTATTCGAGCCCTCTGCTGGAGAGCAAAAAGAGAGACCACTAATCTTCCAGTCGGACTTTACAGTTGTTAGAATGTTGCGCGGGGTGAGATCGAAATGTTTCCCTTACCTTTGCATTTACGAGGACAGCATCTGGTGTGAGATTGCCGTGGACTAGTCCCGCATTATCGTGTAAAAACTCCAGAGCCTTGCTAATTTGCAATAATCCCTTCTGTATCTCCAGCTCGTCAATCTCGAGTTCCCTTCTCCTTCTTACTCCATCGGCATCCTCCACGACGAACCGGCTGGATCGTCCGCCCGGACCACCGCTTCTCTCGCTGTCATCCTTCTCGGCCAGTAAGCTCGAAAGACTCGCTGTAACGGCCTCGGAGACAAATTGAAGGCCTCCACCTCTAGTATCTTCCACGGGCTCAACAAGCTCTAATATATTCGGGTGTCGCAATTTCGCGAGGCTCGACGCCTCTTTCCGCAACCGTTCGACAACCTCGTCGGCGGCGCGCTTGAAGGAGGATGCTCCCGACCGACCTAGCGAGTTTCCATGCGAATCGAGTGACTTCCTATCAAAGATGAAGACGCTGTATGCCTTCCCGGTGGACTTTTTCTTGGCATCGTGTATCCTCCAAGGGCCGGCCGTGGATGTGGGATCTGGGGAGATGGAGTAGTTGCCAGTGATATTGGTGGCAGAGATGGATTTAAAGGCTGAGGAGAACATGGACATTGTGGCGGATTTAGGAGGCGGGCGTCGCCTAGCTACACATGATGGATCGAGTGAAATGCGTCGTGGAGACTTGGACGGACTCGCGATCGAGCTGCAAGGGGAGATCGAGTATCTCCTGTTGGCCAAATGCCACCGTCGGTGCCGGGTGTTCCGATCAGGGAATCAGATGGGGATTCGCTCGGGGCCTTTGTAAGGAACGTTCGCGCTGTTCTCTGCCTGTGTCGCAGTTGAATCACGAAATTTGGTGGATGAAACGAGGCTTGGTAATTCTTTGCGATCAATTGATGTCTTGTCTTGCTGTCTTGCGCGGCTCGGGCCTCAGCCCAATGCGAGAATCGCGAGCTTCGTAATATGGGCTTTGTGCCGCCCCTCACCGCCCTGGCCATCACTTGTGACTTTTGTAAGTGCATGTACGTGTATACACACAGGGTGAATCTCTTCAACCTTCTTCGGCCTCTGCAAACACCAATGCATTGTTCCTGAAAGCAGTTCCAAGCCATTTTTTCCTTTCCAAATTTTATTAAGGGGATTATTTGCTTCTAAGTGTCCGATCTCATCTTGGACAGACATAATAATACATAGAGTGCTTGCACGCAGAAAACGAACTTGTGTGTGGCGTTTGTCTGCCACTTCATGCAAGATTGAATCGAATCTTGCGGCGGGACATGGGGCAAATCAGCGTCATTTTATATCTGGCCATTCAGGCCGAGCTAGAAACTATGTGGTACATCATTTTCTTCGAATCCTGTGGGGAGCCCCTGGTGATAATTTCCAGAAAATCCCAAGTCACCACGTTTGCAATCGGCACTTGTAGTCTCTGTTCTCCATGAGCCGATGTTGTCATTTCAGACACAGCCCGGTGGTCCAAAACAGCCTGTCGGGAGCATGATACTATCGAACTTGACACTTTCCTCCAGACTCGACCACGGGTTTCCTAACAAACGCACAAATGTACAGCGGAGAGAGCCGATTTCAATTCTCGGCGAGGCGTGGAAGGAGCCAGGGCAGCGGCACTGATGCAGCACCTTCCAAACAATTATTTACATCAATGCCACTAGAATTGGCTTGGTTTGGAGGCGAGAAGGCACGAGGCACAGATGCGAGCATCACTGGGAAGGCGACTGCGACTTTTTCATGTGATGCTACTCAGGTACTTCGTAGAATGTTGAGGATATTGTCACAAATCCATGGCTCCTTCCTCATCTCGGGATCGGGGGGGGGGGGGGGGGGGGGTCTTCATCACCTCGTCTTGAAGGAGCCTGTGTGTTGTGTACTGGACATGCCTCCCCGCCTGGCACTTTCCTATCATTGAAGGGCAAGAATCGAATTCGAGCCAACATCCTTACCTTCCAAATCTGACATTTGCAAGTATTACTTCATAATGCCTCAATACTCGACGCCCCTTTGTCCACGGGAATCCTATGCCTTACTTCGTACACATTATCAACGCTCAGGGCTCGTCTCGGTCCAAGTCATCCTGGAACATTGGGATCGAACTCGCACGACAATACCAGACCACTGGACTGGGTTGCACCTGCCTAACAACATTACCCGACGTACTTCGTACTTGCACTTCGTATGAAGGGTGAAGAAGGTGCTGAAAAACTCACATCCGACAAACCTCACCGGGTGGCTTCCAAACTCCAAATTCGGATATAACAAAGTAACCACGTTCCAAACGAGCAATTTCCCCCCCATCTTGCTACTGCTGGCTGTGCATCCCGTTTTAATTTCTGCGCCATTGAAGACAAATTCGGCAAGGTGGTATTATCGCAGTCCGCTTCTTCCAACCCCGGTGTGCTGTTGTGCTCCCCAATCGACGTTGCCTGATCCAGCATCAACCTAACGCTGATCTCGACCAGGTCTCCCATGGGGTAATAATACGGGGTTCCCAACAACGTCGATTACCTGAACCCGCACTTCAATCGCTTGCACTCTGGCCAGACCGAGGCCCAACAAGGAAAATCTAGAAAGACGCGACCGTGGAGTTGGGTCTGATCCCGTCGCTACTCCCAATAGTCTGTTTATGCTTGTGCTAGCGTTGACCCGGTTTTCTGAGATCGCATGCGGGACAACGTCGCTCGACCGCCCCTCTTCACCCATGCCGGGGGAAACTCTGGTATTAATATGCAACTTTCCCCATGACGTTGCATCACAGGAGAATATTATCCCAGGGTGCCGGGTAGTACCATCCCACATCATTTTGTCATTGCTGGCTTCAGCTCGACCCATGTCGCCAAGGCGTGCAGGCCACGAAGCCACTGCTGCTGTTATTACTTTTCGTCGCAGAGTTTGGCCTCATACGAAGTAGAACATGCCGAGTCCCAGCATTGCCTCCCTACCCAAGTCCTGGGGCGCACATACCTGCAGTCGTTGTTGGAACATTCCGAAACGCGCACCGCGGAACTCTTTGGAGATGTCGCGTCGCAGGAGCGGGAGAGTAGGTTCAGCACCGAATGGTCGGGATAGCCTGGCAACAAGATCTTATAACGGAATATTACAACCGGGAAAGGAGGAACCGGCTGCAGTCAGGATTGTGCATTTTCCATTTCACCCATACTACTTCATCGAGAGCAATGCTGAGTTATTACTAGGAGGAGATCCTCGATTTTCATACCGAGATCGCTCTCCTAGGAGGTACGTGCAAATGGACTGGCCGGCAGTCACCGATGTCTTGGAGACCCCGAAGTCACTAACCCCCACACGAATCCTAGTCAATATCGGACAACAAGATATTGAATCTTTGCTGTATTAATGAGCGCAATGAGAGCTTCTAAGCCTTTGATCCACTCGCCAAGGCTTGCGACCTCCTGCATCTCTCGAGTTAATGTGCAAAGAGAATTTCCGCAGAATTTCCACAATTGTTCTAGCCTCGCTTCCAGGCGCGGATTCGAACTCGAACGGAACGATGACCGGAAATTCCCTGTTGCTAACAACAAAAAAAGCAGGTCCGGGGTGAAGGACGGAGGACCCCCACACTTTTTCATTGACAACCCTGCCAACAGTGACTGCTCGAGGTTGTACGAAGTACGTCGCTGTGTCATGGTTCTCACAATCCCAGGTGAATCACACACTCCTTTCTTCACTTCGAGGATTTACCCTTGTTTTTTTCGGACAGCTTTTAAGTAATTGAGACATGGAAGCGACTGTCATGCCTCCATGAAGTACTGTGAACCCTCCCAGCACTGCCCTCTGGGGAGGTGGTAGGAACATGTCATCTTGCGAGGGCCATGGAAGTCCACAGCCCGTACTTCGTACGAGACAATCTCAGCGAGTGCGCTCTTGGTCGATGATCCTCGCATACTCATCTCTTGCCTATGGCCTATCCCAACCCTTGCTCCCGGGTGCTTACCCCCTTTACCACTCCCATCTTTTTATCCGCATTCAAAATCTTCTGCAAGTCTGTACGAGACTGGTCCCTGCCCCTGTTTGCCACCGATTCCAAAGACCCCAGGTGATCAGGCACCTGCGACGCATTCCATTCCATGACCTATTCCTTGAAAGAGGACCTCATTCTAACGCCACCGGGGCACTTCTTCTCTTCCCCCGGCGTGGCCCTCGAATGTGGTTGGTGTTGGGAGGGTGTTGTGCTTCCTACACCAGCACACCATCTGGAATCCCCGTCCCTCCTGCCACCCACCTTCATCCTCGTGGTCCTGCGTCACCACAATCTCACTTCCTTGCACTTGCCCAGTCTAAGCAGTAGTTGCATGTCTGAACACACAAATCCCAACACCGGACAGGGTTAGGGTCCTAGCCCAGCTACCTCAAAGAACCCATGCCCGAGACCATTCCCTGTATTATGCCTGCCAGAGCCACGGGTCCGATTCGGGACTAAATACGGGATGAAAATTTCTGTTCTCGACCCTGCCATGATTGGGGTTAATACCTTCGCCTTTGGTTAAATTGAGATTGTCTCCCCCCTCCCCCATTCAAGTTTATGGACTAAAGCCATCACCCTTCCTTCGGTGCTCCGAGCTACAGCCTTTTCACCTGCCGGGTGTGCCGCCGGGCCTCAACTCGCCTCACACTGCCCACTCGCCTTGAATCCCCCAAGCCCTGTTAGGGTATTGAGCCAAGTTTAAGACACCAACTCCCTCAACGCTCGGATTCCCATCTCCAAGAGAGTTCATTCTCCGTCGTCTAGACCAAGTCTTTTCCCGGCACAGAGATGTCTCCCCACAACGATTTGTCCTCCCCTAGGAACAGTTTCCTTGGCGAACTTGTCAATCTCCCTATTGGGCCCTCTTCAGGCTTGATGGTCGCCAACGGATCCTCTTCTCCTCTCGATAGCTCTTTTGACAGTTCGTCGGTCGACACAGACCTCAACAGATCTCAGCGCCGCCAACGCCGCCTCCGACCCGGCGTTTACGTTCCCACCGTTTGCTTTTTTGAGCCTGGCACGGAAGACGTCGATGTTGAGACCATTGCTCGCCACGCCGTCCGTCTCGCCAAGGCCGGGGTAGCTGGCCTCGCAACACAAGGTTCAAACGGCGAGGCCGTGCACCTGACCCACTCCGAGCGACAGCTTGTGACGGCCGCAACACGGAAGGCCTTGAACGAGAATGGGTTTTGTGACCTCCCGGTCATTGTTGGCTGTGGGTGCCAGAGCACTCGCGAAACCATTCAATATTGCCGGGAGGCATGGGAAGCGGGCGGCGATTATGCTCTCGTGTTACCGCCGTCATACTATGCGCCCCTTTTCGCTCCATCTTCGGAGACCGTGCTCCAATACTTCCGGGAGGTCGCGGACGCCTCGCCGATACCCATCATGATTTACAACTATCCTGGTGGCGCCGGTGGCCTTGACCTCACGTCGGATGTGATTATCTCGCTGGCTCAGCATCCCAACATTGTCGGCGCAAAGTTCACCTGTGGCAACACAGGAAAGCTGAATCGAGTCGTCGATGCTACGAGGAATATGTTTCGCAAGTCCGCAGACGATAGCATGAACGGTGATGTCGCCGATCCCGATTTCCTTGTGCTTGCAGGCTCGGCCGACTTTGCGCTTCAGGCCGCCATTGCAGGAGGCCACGGTATTCTTGCGGGTCTGGCCAACCTCGCGCCCAAGGCTTGCGTCAAGACCTTAGAACTCTTCCACCAGGGCAGGATTCAAGAGGCCCGAGAGATGCAAAACGTGCTCTCGCATGGAGACTGGACTGCCATCCAGAGTGGTGTGGTCGGGATGAAGGCTGGGATGGAATCGTGGTTGGCCTATGGAGGCTTCGCGAGAAGCCCGTTGCCGAGACCGACGAGTGATCAGGTGGAGAAGTGGAAGGAAGGATTCAGGAATCTCGTGATGCTGGAGAAGAGACTCTGAAGAAGTTTTGGCACGGTCAACCCTTGGGGGAAATTTGCGCCAATTTAGAGGAAGGCGTTTATAATTTCTCGTTTGTCCGGACATCTGACCCCATATAATCGATTTTACAGAGTATACCCCTTTCGGTCGCCAACATAATACCGCACACTAAACTACGTTCACGAATGGCCATGTGCCCGTCCCACGCTACGGCATTTATGGTCTAAGGGGCGTTCGAATTATTATCTAATTCTTTTCTCGAGGCTGTCTCTTCATTTCTCGGTTTTCGCTTAGACTGAGACATGTCAAATTCGGTACATGTCTTGACACGACCATGTTTTATGATGAGATTAGAGGGTTTGGGGAAAAGCTCGTCTGGCGTTGTACGAAAAGAAAAGGTCAAAGGGGTGTTGCAATTGCTACTGGATTTCTTAGTATTTTCCTAGAATTTTGGTTGTCTCGCTTGATTCAAACAGAGCTGACATGATTGTGTCATCTCTTGGATATTTCAAATTTTGTAATCTTTTTTTTTTTTTTTTTTTTTTTTTTTTTTTTTTTTTTTTTTTTTTTTTTTTTTTTTTTTTTTTTTTTTTTCTTCGTTTCTTTTCTTTTTCGTTTCTTTTTCCTTCTCCTTTTTACAATGTAGAGTTTGATTTTAATCGAAAAGTCGCAGATATTTTTCAACATCATTTCTTCCTCGGAGATCTTACGTTCACGTTCCTTTTCTCCTTTATTCCAAACTTGGCGGAAAGCCAGGCTGAAGCGATAAGTCGAAGGTTCAAATATTGTACAAACCAAATGGACAGGGTCGACTGATCTTACTGGGAAGAGGTTGAGCGTGATTTTCCTAGGGCAGGAAACCCGAAAGAACGGGACTTGTTGGGCGGACAGACTGGAAGTCGATTTGTTCGCTTTCGTGCATTCTAGTCGTTCCGTAGTTCCGGTTTCCTGAAACATAAAACTGGCGCTTACCCGCTATGATAGGGTAGTGGTGATTCTCGACGTTGTGCAACTAGTTTGAGCAAGGGGGAGATTTCGGAGGCTCCATTTAGAGACGGGTGACGAGAAGGGAGAGAAAAGAGGGGAGATCGGTGCAAAAAGAAACGTTCCGGATCGGCGCAGCGGGTCAGAGTCCGGCCGGAACTCGGGGTGGGGCCGTGGACACACCTTGAAACACGGACACGGAGCGGGGTCGGGAGCACCAAAATATTTCCCGATTACTTCGTATACCTGGCTTGGTGCTATTAATATCATACACGGAGGATTTGACCGAGCTCATATGTAAGTAATATTGATGGCCTTAGCTTGGAGCTGTTTACCATTCTCTCTGCTTGTCGATGGCAGCCACGCATCGAAGTCGACGACCAGCCTCATCGTACCGCCTGTTCGACACCCACCGGGGCCGTCTATAAATCGACATCAATTGGCCTGCCTCCTCCGCTGAGTCGTGTTACTGCAGGAGATGAGAGAGGAAACTAACCTCTGCTCGATTTCGAAAATTTAGTAAGATACCTGTCCTTTCTGTATATATGCATTGCATACTCGGCAATTTCACTAAACGATGTGATGTAATTACAGAAACTATGGCTCCTGGAGGGGCCAACATCCAACATGCGGGCCAAACCGTCAAGTCCCGAACGCTCCATTTCCCTATTAGCTTTCGTTCTCTCTTGGGATGCTTTTTCTTGAATCAAAGGCGTAAATTCCTATCTATTCTCATTTCTTATTTTTTTTTCGAACTCCTTAACATGCTAGCGGAAATATCGTCGCTCTCGACATATTTCGACGAGATCGCCGAAACGAACGGTGATAACGAATGCAGAGCCTGGCTAAACCGGCTCATCGATGCAAGGGAAGAGCTGGCGACTTTTGTCGGGAGTCGCCGGCCTGGCGGCGGAACCGGGGCGTATGTGGAGTTTCTGAAAGGCTCATTCAACATGAGCTTCCGCTATAGCTTCGAGGAAGGCCGGATGCCATTATCCGGTTCCCTAAACCAGGACACATAGCTACGGCTTTGAGGGACGAAAAGGTTGCGAATGAGATCGCGGTTATCGAGTATCTCCGCCAAAATACCACTATTCCGATTCCGCGTGTGCATAGTTGGGGCTTGACGGCAGAGAGCCCGCAGGGACTCGGGCCGTTCATCATCATGGACTTTGTTGATGGTGTGCTTCTGTCGAGCGTGCTGAAGACACCGACGGAAAGCGATCAAGACGAGCATGTTTTAAATGCGGATATCGATGATGCTGTGCTTGGTAAAATATACTACCAAATCGCCGACTACCTCCTTCAGCTCTCTCAGCTCACATTTTCTCGCATTGGGGCTATTTCGAAAGAGCGGGACTCTCCCACTGGCTGGTCCGTCACGAAAAGACCCCTAACCTATAACATGAACGAACTGGCGTCCGTTACTACCTACCCATCGGACTAGTTTCCCACGGCCCCTTTCGACAACGTAAGAGATTACTTCAAGTACATCGCCAAGGAACACCTGACACATCTCCGGACCCAACGCAACTTCGCCAACAACGAAGAAATTGCGCGGAAACGCTTCATCGCCCGCCACAGGTTCGCAAAGCTTATCCCGAAGTACTGCCTCGACGATGAGGGATTCGTCCTTTTCTGCGACGATTTGCGACCGGCGAACATGCTTGTCGACCCGGAGACTCTTCGGATAACGGCGCTTATAGATTTCGAGTTTACGAATGCGATGCCAGCACAGCTTGCGCGCGACCCTCCTTGGTGGCTCTTGTTGTCGGGCCCGGAGTCGTGGCTCGAGAGGGGAGATATGGATGATTTTGTAGCTCTTTACGAGCCGAGGTTGGAACAGTTTCTGCGGGCACTAGAGCGTGTTGAGCGGGAGTCGCAGTCGTCAAGTCGACGCGGTGAGCTTGCTCTTTCTGCTTGTATGCGCGAGTCCTGGGAGATGGGACGTTTTTGGTTCGACTATGCAGCGAGGAAGAGCTTCGACATTGATATGGTGTACTGGGCGATGTTGCACAATAGGGATGGCGGTGGCATAGATGAACAGCTATTGGACGACGAGGCATGCTCTGAGGTGGAGGTGCTGGTTAAAAAGAAGATGGAGCAGCTGGAAGCTTACAGGAAAAAGTGTAATATCGCGTTTTCTTCAGGACAAGGATAATTATCGTGCCGATTACTTGAGCGTACTCGAAAAGTGCTGTCAACTTCCTCTTCGCGTTACACCTCTCCCATGCTCGTCTTCAGCGGACCAGACGCGATGTGTCAGCACCAAGAGTAAAGAGACTATAGGACGTGGCCAAGAGAATCCGAGGATGGAGCAGGGGAGGAGGGCTTGGCAATAAAGATGCCGGAAGAGGGACAGGGTAAATCGAGATGCTACTCACTTATCCTGCCAGAGAAAAGTAAATCTTGTTTCCCCGAAGGAGGGCAGGCCGGATCTTCAGGGAAAGCCGACACGGCATCCTTGAATCCATCCAAAATTGCTTTGTCGTTGCGCTTGTAAGGGGACTTAGAATATGCAGTGCAGCATTTGGAACGAGCACCTGTCTTGCATCCAGCTTCCTCCATGCCCACACGGATCCTAGACGATGGACACCCGCTCCTACAGGACTGGGGTCCGCTAGGTCCGTCGCCGAGGTGATCGAACCAATCACACTCGCCATAATGCCAGTCCTCGTCTTGTTCACAGCAAAAGCTCCTTTGGCCAGTATGGCATTTGGAGCCGCCACTCCCGTCTCCCGTAGCGGCCACGAGGGTTCCTTCGTCCCCACGGCACTGGTCGTCGCATTGGGGGAAGTTTCCCCAAGCACACTGAGACTGTAATTTCATACTGTTTAGTGACTGGCGGTGGGATCCGACACCCGCAACTGTGGCACAGCAGCCTGCTTGGTAACTGCTTGTCTTCAAGCAGTACATGTTGTTGCCGCCGATCTCGATCATATCCGCCGGGCATTTCCCATCGCAGTGGCCGTTGTTATACCCGTACCAGCCGCACTGGGGAATTGGGTTCCCAGGAGGACAACAAAAGAGGTGGGCCCCGTGGCCTTCACAGCCTTGTTCATCGAGCATGATCTCGCCGGCTCGTGCCCCGTCATCCTTTCTCGGGGCAGTAGCCCAGCCAGTGGGACAAGCTATTGCATGCCAGCGGCGAGGCCCATGAGGTTAGCTAATAAAACAAAGGGACAGGATTCGACAGGTAGGAGGAGAGCTTGAACGAGGAAGAGAGAAGGGGGCTGGCTACCTTGTCCACAATTCATCCATTTACACTGGGGCTCGGCGTTAAAGAGTGAAGGCTTCTCATCACCGTCCACATCAGCAAGAAGGATAAAATCGGTAGCCCCTTGGGCGGCAGCATGGTGCAGAGACTCGGAGAATTTGGCCTCCTTAGTGTCGTGGGAAATAGCCCACACCATGACGCCTCCCAGGCACTTGTCAGCCGCATACCTTATTTTCATGCCCAGCGTCTCTTCATCATCGTACGCTATCCAGTTATCGCCCTTCCATATGACGATCTTGACAGCTGCCGAGCCATCCAGGACTGGAGTGAAATTAAAGACATTGATGCCCATCTCAATTTCCGAGTTTAACATGACTCCAATCTCGTGGCTACATGGCCAAGCAGGGGTTCCAGAGCCATACCTGCAGCCGGGCGACGTGTAACTTGGGCTCTCCGCCACGAAGCTGCGGCCGTAGAAACTCATGCCAAGGTTAAGCTTCTGAGGATCAAGACCGCTGCGCCAGAGAAGGTCTAGTGCTTGATCGATCTCAGTCAAGTTTGTGTGGGCACTGAGATAAGGACCTGCCAACTTGTTGGGGATGTCCCAAACGCCGTGGAGATCATACGACTTGCTGGAGTTTTCGTAGAGATGTGAGTATACAAGGTCGTTTTGACATATCTCTCTGCGGTTATTGGGGGGTAAGCTGCTCGCAGCTTAGATGATGCAGGAAATGGCACGAACATATTAAACCAGTCTACAATGGGCTCTATCCTCTTAAGATCAAAGTGTGGGAGATACCCTGAGAACAGCCATGGGCTGATAAGCAAATGCGCTCGAGGATGGAAAAAGCATCACAGAGCTCAAGTCTATACTCACAGGTGCAGGCAGGTATGGTGATGCTCAAACCACCCCTGATGGGAGAAAACGCCAGTGCGTCTTTGAGTCTCGCCAGGAGGAGCGGGTAATTGGAATAGTCCTCGGGGCTACCACCTCGATCTTCAGCCCCAGGGTACTCCCAGTCGAGATCGACACGTCGAAGTCATGGGTAGCAATAAAGCGAATGACAGATAAGATAAACTTATTCTGGTTGTCTACGGTGGAAGCAATCTTTGGAAAAACGTGCTGCGTCGGACCAGGATTGCTGAAGTTCCACCCACCGATTGCGATGAAAATCTTCACTCCAGGGTCCATCTTTTTGCGGTAGATCAACCTCTGATACATGGCGACATCTCCATCGGAGTAAGGCCGAACTTCGAGCGTCTCGGGGTCAATAGTGGCAAACGCGAAGTTGATATGAGTGTATACCCCCACGGGGATCTGCTCGGGGTAGAAGGCATGGCATCGGCGGCCTGTCGCCCACCCCTCGTAGTATCCAACGACCCGCTCGAAGGCGGTTCGCTTGGCTGAGCAGTCTGGAGACTTGTTGGAACACAGGCCCGATGCGCTGCAATCTTCGGCGTGAGCGAGAGCTACCAGGAATGAGAAGATCAGTGTCAATAGTTTCATAGAGAGCGACATCCCAAAGCCCCCAACGGATTGAAGCTAGAAGTGACAAACGGAGGCACAAGAAGAGTGGCTAGTTTGTCCAAGAGAGTGGTCGTTGGAATCTGATTGGAGGAGAAGGGGCAACAGGCAGAGAGTGAGTGAGAGAGAAAAGCAGCAGGAGAGACGAGAGAGAGGAGAACAGCATACGGAGAAGAAGACGACAATACACGGTGGGGGGAAGAGAGCCTTGGCGAACAATAACAGGTCCTGTGAATATGTCCGAAATATAAGATTGAAGCTCATGTACCGAGGAAAGGCGCCAAAAGCCGAGTTTGGCATTTAACTGCATATCACGTAAATTAGAATAAAATGCATGGGCATCCCATTCATCACCAACTTCATTCCCTACCAAAACAACCCCTAAAACACTCACATTTTCAAGGATTTCTATACCTCGAACTTCTGGCCTATGTAGAACTGGATATAGATTGTCAAAGCAGGGTTTGCATGATGGCTGAAGTCATGGAAGTGTGGACGAAAGCAGCTACTACTGGATACTGTCATCTTTTTTCCAATATACGGCGTTTGCATTTAAAGTATGAGCCTGACTTTTAGCCCCTGTCCTCGACCATCGACCTCTTTCGTCCGCATCCTGCAAGCGCATCGCGTCGATACACATGTCAATCATCGCAGCACTGAGGCTTTCTTCACTCAACCCATCGCTCCCGTGCTAGGCGACTCCATGAGTTGATATCCGTCCGTTCATCGGGTTCATTCTCCACTAGCACTCTCCTCTCCCTTGCCTAGGCTCTCCTCCAGCTACCTTCCTTTGTGGCCCCTTCCCCCCAATGTCTAGAAACCCGTCACTCCTTTGCGTTGCTCGATATTGTCCGTCCCTCCCCTCCCCTCCTGGATACTCTCCTTGGCTCCCAACCCGAAGTCCTTCAATGCTTGTCCTGCTTTCTCAGTATGACCAGTCGTTCAGTTAGCGTTTCGGCCTTCGTGGCATTCTTGTGGTCTACTTTGGCAGTCGTCAGGGCCGCATCTGATCATGGCCACGGCTTCCACATCTACACTTCGGGTGATCTCGACGGGATCATTCAACCCCTTTCGGGCGGCTGCAAAACAGCCCTCACACAACGCATCGATTGCCACTCTTACGTTGAAACCTTCGGGCGGCTGCGGTATTATGGGTCGCTCGATAATAGTACCTTGACTAGCCTCGTTTGTGATATTCGCTGTGGTGAAAGTCTGCAGAGTTGGGTTAATAACGTTGAAGCAGAGTGCGGCCCACCAGCTGCCACCTTCGACGACGGGTCGCTTTTGACACTTATAGGCCGCAGGATGCTATCCGCCTATCGCCAAACATGCCTGAAAGATGTGGACTCAGGCCGAAATTGTAATGGTGAGTTAGCTGACCGCTATAGACTATAGACATAGTCATAGATAACTTCTATCCTGGACCGGCGTCTTGCTGACACACTGCGCCTCCTGGGGTTACTGCCGTTTTAGACTTAATCGACGGGTTTACTGTTGTCACAGATATAAACCTGATGCCCACAGAGGAGATCTGCTCATATTGCTACATCCAGCGCAATGCGATGATGCAAAATGACAGATACTCCATCTACAGTGACTTCTATAAGCAGAGGCTCGAGTACATCTACTCCCGCTGCGAGGTTACCGGTGATACCGACGTGAAAGAGCCTCCAATCCCACCCACTCAGACGGAAGAGCTCTGCTTCTCCGATAAAAAGTATATCACGCAAGAGGGCGACACTTGCGATTCAATCGCGCTCGCCCGCTCTGTTTCCTCCGCAGCCTTGTACATGGGCAACCAGCCTAAGTTTGCGGACTGCGATGACATCGTTCCCGGACTAGAGCTATGCATTCCGCTAAGTTGTGATTTGGTCTACGTCGTCCAAGCCAAAGATATCTATTTCGGAATTGAACGCAACCATAGAGCTGAGGGTGTCAAACGCGGCGATATAACCCGCTTTAACCCTTGGGTTAACCCATTCTGCACCAACCTTGTTTCGTGGAGCGATAACGTATACGGCCACGTCATTTGCCTGTCCCCTCAGGCGGGCTTCGCAAACGCAACAGTGCCTGGAGGCGGCGGCGTTAATTGGGGCGAGTATACTCCAAGACCCCAGGCTGGCTATAGCTGGGGGACGGAACCTACTCCCGATGGTGCGGCTCTCGCGCCGGGGACATCGACTTGGTGTAAGTTGTGGTATGTCGCACGGGAAGGCGACATCTGTCCCTTGCTAGCATTATTAGGACCAAAGACCATCGACATTCAGCTTCTTGTCAACCCGTCCCTAGGCACTGAATACTCACAGTGTGATGGCAACATTGTTCCGGGCTTGACATATTGCGTGCTGCCAACTGTCGGGGCGGGACGATACAAAATCCCAGAGGAGCCGGAACCCTCTTAAAGCTCCGCAAGCAGTCTCCTACATCCTCATAGATAGCGGAGGAACCCAGCATCGCCATCAAATGTTTTGTTTAAGGGGGGCTATACAAGGTAGCCTCAGTTAACCGAGAGCGATATGCTGTGGGAATACGGTACACATAGAACGGAAGTCCAGGGAAATGTTGGGAAGGCCAGCCGCAGGGGAAGTCAAAGATGACTTACGAAAGGCAAGATCCCCAGGGCCATCCCGCTAGCTTAGCAACAAATTCCAAGTTGACTGGTTTTTAACAAGTATCCCTGCGTTTCAAGAGATGATCAGCTGTACTGCATTGAGGATTACAAGTCGAGAAGATACAGCAAAGCGACAATGACTCTTCATGCTTAAGGCTCTTTGGCAGTCTCTCTCTTCCGCTTGAAAGCAGCGGCATAAAGTGCATTATCCGCTTGGGCGCAAACATTGACCCACCAGCGAACCTTGCCAAATTTCGTCATGTCCGAATCCTCGGCAAGAATGCCTATCCAACGCGCTATGCAATGGCCCTGCGGGCGACCAAACCATAGATCGACAAGATTAACGAGATGAATACGGCACCACGGTCGAAACGATGGGTGGTCCGGTTCCATCCAGCCGAGTCTAACGGGCGGTTCTCCAGCCTCTTCATCAAGGGTAGTCTCCCTATCTACCAGCCAGACCCAGGCCTTGCCCGTGATTAAAAGTAGATCGCGTTCTTCTGCTGCTGTCTGCGGGCTGACCGGAGGGACGTCTGGGAGCGCCTCCAGGCTGACAAGAGACCTCTCGTCAATAACAAGACAGTGGTCGTTCCGCACATACAGGTCGTCAACCTCCAGGGCATTCTCGTCAACCCAGTCCAGGAATGCAACTCCAACCGGTGTAAAGTTTTCATCCCCTTCTTCGACGTTAAGGCCAGCGCGGACTTGGTCTCGATCGGGGTAGTCTTCGATCACCTCAAGGTAGAACCGGCGCGCAAGCTCGTCAGAAGGATGAGGCTCCCCTGAGATAGGTAGCTGCTCTGAGTGATCCTTCACTTCACCCTCACTGAATCCGGGATTGGGCCGAGATCGGGCACTGTTGATTGAGAGGACATTGTAGTATCTCGGGTAAAATGACCAAGGGTGTGAAGAATGTTTGGGCTTCCCTAACATAAACTGGCGGCGAGAATGAAGTTGAGAGATTGTATGAGAGTGGGTGAGAGCTTGCTTCTCGATGGGCACTTTGCGGATCAAGGACCTGGATCAAATTTTGAGCGTTGATGGGAATGACAGCCAGTTGAGGCCCCTCGACGATTTGGCGTAGTGCTCGAGCGCTCACTTGCCCCCGCTCCGATAACCCCTAAAATTACCAGTCTGTCACAGAACAAAGCTTCGGGTTACCCACGGCTGTGTGATTTTACTCCAGTTCATATCAACGTTCCAACATCAAGTGAGAGTACACTTATACTAGACTCGTTTTCCTCTCTCTTTTCTCCCCTACCTCTAGCCAAGAGTAGGAAAACGAGAGGTAAATCAAGGCCTAGGTTCTGATACTCGCCAACTGGGGACATGGTTTTTGCCAGCCGCCAGACCAGATTCTGCGACTTATTCGCACTTCCATCTACGTTCGTACCTCGTTCCTCTTTTTGTATTTGTCAATACTGGCCTCACTCTGATCTCATCTTCGACTTTATATATAGAAGATTTTAGCCATTGCAACTCTATATCAAAGAGTGCTAAGATATATATTACCGATTACTCTATATTTACACATCCTCTCACGCCTGTCCTATGTAATACTTTTGTAGAAAGTATAATAATATCCTTAACAGCACGTTTAGAACAACCTCATACCCATTCCGAGACGCCGCCATAAACAGTATCCCGCCATCAAAAAACATCTCTCGCCTCATCCATAGCAGTATCTAGCCACCATTATTGTCTTACACATCGACGCCACCCTCCCCAAGCAGCAACTTGACACTAGCCTTTCGCCCATTCTCAACCACCTCTCTTAGTAGCATCTAACCACCTTTATTTTATCTTTCTCAAATAGTAGATAAACAATAGCCTCATACCCATTCCTAGCTCCCCATATTAGTAATATCTAACGAGAATGACCATCTTCTATCCTCCTATCAGCTCGTTTCTCAAGCAGCTTAACAATAGCCTCATGCCCATTCCCAGCTGCCCGCCTCAGTGGTGTCCTACCATATCCATCTTTTCCATTAACATCAGCTCCCTTCTCAAGTAGCAGCTTAACAATAGCCTCATGCCCATGTGTGGCTGCCCATATCAGCGGTGTCTGACCACTATCATCTTTTCCATTAGCATCAGCTCCCTTCTCAAGTAGCAGCTTAACAATAGCCTCATGCCCATTCCCAGCTGCCCGCCTCAGCGGCGTCCTACCATATCCATCTCTTCCATCAATATCGACCTTGCCTGTCTCAAGCAGTAGCTTAATAATTTCGTCATGGCCCTTCTCCGCAGCAGAGAGGAATAGCCTTTTAATAATATCATCCGCTGAGCCAACCAGGGTTCCTTTCGCGAGCAGTGGCTTAAGCACCTCTTTGCGTTCGTTACAGACAGCATAAGATAATGGAGTCCCTCCAATTTTGTCCTCCGCATCCACCCGAGCCCCTGCTCTAATTAGAAGCTTGACGACGGCGACGTTCCCATTCCAAGCAGCATACGACAACGGCGTTCGACCATCCTTGCTTTGGGCGTCGACATCGGCTCCAGTCCCAAACAATAGCCTGGGGTCTTCCAGACCAACACTAGCATCCTTGACCAGTAGTTTGACAACTCCGTCAAAGCCATTTCCCGCGGCCCAGGATAGCGCCGACCTCTGATATGTTGTATCCAGAGAATCGAAGTCGATATCATTTGCCTTACACAAACGCTTCACTGCTGTTCTCAGTCCGAAATAGGATGCAATCATGAGGGTAGTGAACCCCTCGGGAAAGTCTGCGCTTGTACCTGTCCAATAGATTCTGAACCAAGTCCAGCAACGCTTTGAGTCTACGTCACAGAGTCCCAGTATTGATGGCGTCATTGCGTTTTGCCTTCCAGCTTGCATCTCACGGACGTGAAGAGCCCAATGCTTGGCGGAGTAATCGAGAAAAGTGTGACCCTCGACGTATTGGGATAACGATGCGCTTTCACCGAGGGGATGAGTCTCGAATTCTTGGAGGAGTAGGTACCAGACACAAATCTCGGCAAGAATACGATGAGATTCTCGCGTCCATAGTGCGTATTTCCATTTGAGATCTCCGGAAATATATTTGGGGAATTTCCTTTTCTTATTCCGAACCAGGAATTCCTTAGCTGTTTGGTGAAGTAAGTAGATCCTTGAGTCGATGATCGTCACGAAGAGGCCGCAGATGTCTCGTATGTCCTGAGGGAAACGATCTTCGGGTCTGAGATCGAGGTCATCATGGGACCGATCGCGCTCTCGAAGAGATAATGCCAAGTTCATCTCTCCCAGGGTCAGAGGGCGGGCTGCTGCTACAGTGATATGCAGTATCTTTTTAGCCTCTTCGGGATCGGAACTTTTAGAGAGTATCCTGTCGTATGCCTCGTCAACTGATTTAGGGAGTTGAGAAGTAGCTTCATCTATGCCAGTTTTACTGCTCTTGATGTTTCTCTCAATCAAGTCTAGCGTCAGATGCACCCACAAGTACGTCCTGTTGGGAACACGCATAAGTTCTCCCAAGAGACGGCCTTCCTCCTTTTGTTTAAGCTTCAGTCGTGCTCCAATATGAGAAACCCTGGCTCTGATGTATATATCGATCTCCTCAGATATCTTTTTCACTTCCTCATCGTTTTCCCCACTCAAGTGAATTACTGGCAACCCTGACCCTGGGATCATTAAGGGCTCAAAGTCCAGGCTAATATCACCATAGGGTCGGCTTGTAAGGAGAAACTTCAAGTTAAAACTTCTCTTAGTCTCATACAGTTTGTGTAGAGCTTGGTGGAGCAGCGATCTCCCTCGACTTTCGCATTCGTCAATCGCATCGAGAAGGCAGACGATTTCGCCAGAGGTCCTGTCTTCTGCAGCATTGATGAGAGCTTTCCAAAGGTCGCTGAATGAGCTGGTGAATTCTTCACCGACGGTATCGAACTGGTCGAGGATCGCATCAGAGAGTAGGATGCGCTTGTGCATGAAAAGTTGATAGAGGATACAGCACAGGGCACTAGTCACACTTCTCTGGTCCTCAAAGTCGTCCTTGAAGAAGAAGTAGCACACGGTTCTGGATTCTGTAGTAGGCAAGACAGAATCAACCAGATGCTTTGCCAAAACCGACTTTCCGCATCCAGGATCTGCAGAAACCCAGAGCATTGTCGACGATGTGCTTTCTTGCCAGTCTCGAAAGAGCTTGTGGGACACGAACCATTGGCAAGTCCCCTGGACCCGGGGTGGGTTTCGATTTTTTCGATCTTCGTATGGTGATACGTTGAGGCATTTCAGAATCCTTTTTCTCCCCTCTTCCCGGCGGTCTTCCTGGATGCCAATATTCACGGTGCCGATGGTAGCACCAGAGAACTGGTTTCCACTGCCAGTGTTGTTGTTCTGAATACCATCATAGTTATTAAAGAGTTGGCTGCTGGAAGATGGCCCGGAGGTAAAGTGTCTCGTCTCGGCATAGGGTCGCGGATTGGGTACAGTAGCGCTTCGCAGTGGATAGACTGCAGCAGTTCGGGGCCGCTGGCGCAAAGTCTCGGTCGCGGAAGCGGATCCCGGCATTGTCTGCTCAGCGTGGATAATCGGAGTTGCGCCTGATGAATTTCAGCTTGAGCACGGCGGGCAGGTTCGGGGGCTTTTACCAACACTGGTGACAAGGTTGATACTATTCCAGCGAAATGACACAAGTATGGGGGGTGCTGAACCCTCTTCGTCTCTGTTGGGAGGAGGACGAGTATGGGACGAGATGCGAAGTCTCCAGCAAGAACTGGCGGGCAGCGAAATAAACCAGTGGGATAATATTCCTTCGGCGGTTATCGCGCGGGGCTGGAAGCCAGCACATTGAGGAGGGTGTCAGCTGGGCGTTACCAAGGGAGCCTTGCAGCTAATATCAGACGGGAACATAGAGGGCACAAATGGAACTCCCGTGGTCACGAAAATAAAAGACAAGTATTACGAGAACAACACGTAAAAGTTCGTTCGGAGCCTGGCGGTATTAAGTGTAGACCACTGCAGAGACTCTTGCGATGTCGAAACCGATCCAGCCCCGCTCGCCACGACTGGGTTGTTTATAAGTGCAGCCCGCTGAGCAGACACAACATGGGTGTCAGTCTGTTGCAGGCAGCGTTGATTGGTAGCCTGGCCTGGCCCGCATATTCCTTCGTGCGTTTCTTTCTGGGTAGACCATTCGGCGCTGGCGATTCGCGCCACAGCTGCACCCAATATCACATTCAAGGAGAGTTTAGAGTAATAATAGCTACTCGGACACGTAGCCGGATGTGGCCCAACCCGTTCTCGTGATAATATTGGTTAAGGGAAGTTGTGCTGATCTTAGTGGTGGTTTGGCCAGCGAAGGGAAGGGAACGCAGATCTCTTATTCAAAGCATCCCCCAGCGGCCGTTCCTCACTCTTTCGAGATTCAACCAGCATCTGGCCGCCGTTGCAAGAGAAGGTGTGTTTTCTAGACAGCGTCAGAGGTAGGATGACAGTCTCCGACATCAACGACTGGATCTCCGGCACGATCGACATTCTCAAGATCACAACGAAAGCCTACAATACTATCAAGGACGATGAACGCCTCCCGGAAACGTTCCATGAAGCGGGTCGAGGGCTAGATCTTGTCGAAGCAGCACTCCATACCGCCCATGAACAACAAGACGGAGATCTCCAACGCGCCGTGAGCTCGATTAAGGCCTGCAATACAAAAGCAAAGATGTCCCAGGGCATATTCGAGGACGTGGCTCAAGCACCAGAGGCTTTGAGGTTCGAGCGTTATAAAGCGGCCGTGCGACGAGAGGGCGAAGAAAGCAAGGTGGAAGTCTTGGTGGAGGGGATGATGAAGGACGTGTGTGATCTGGCCGGGGACGGCGCGGTCGGAGCAGCAATGAAAGATCAATTCAAGGGATTGCGTGATGCGATTGACAAGTTGTCAGCGATGGAACCGTCCGTGCCGAATGAGCATGGGGGCGGCTCTTACTTTAATAGTGGCTCTGGCAACCAATTCATCGCCCGCGGGGGTACTCAAAACAACAATACAGGGAGTGGCAACCAATTCCCTGGGGCTAATTTCACTGGGTCTGTGTCTTTTGGTTAGAACGGTTCTTGCTCCATTATCATGCGCTTCAGTTTACTTGATGTATTTCTTTACGAAGTAAACAAAACACTGTCGGGGAAGCGACCGGTGTGAATCGCTTGTTTACACAAGGAGTAGCAGCGAACGAGACATATGATCGCTGGCGAGTCGGTCCTCGGCTCTAGTTTTCCTTCAATACTACGATGAAATATCTAACAAAAGCACAAAAGCCCAGTCCTGCTGCCTAAGGCGGACTCTTGCCGAAGTACACATTTCCAGTGAAAGTTGCCCCCGAGAATTGGTTACCACTGCCTGTATTGTTGTTTTGAGTGCCCCCAAAACAGTTGAATTGGGGCACAAGATCGTGGTTGTTAGAGAGCGGGCTGACTGGTTTGTCGACCCGTGCTCCTCCTAGATGAGATGGTGTAGCCTGACTGGCGGTCGAATCCCTGATTTGTGATGTCCATCTGATCAGCTCGCCAAGCAACCGTTTGAATCCGTTATCTTCCGCGGAGCTAAACCTGACCATATCTCTATGGTTGGCGTGGATGCTGAATGAGCTATAACCCTCGAGAGTGGCTGATTCCTTAGACACGACTTCCCCAACCACGGGCAGAGGCAGTTCTTCAAAGAAGCATGTCACCTCAAAAGGCCGGCCGGCTTCTCGCAGTTCCCGTACCATCGACCAAAACCCCGTTTGAATAGACTCTAGGAGCTGGTTATCCGTCTCTAAAATCTCTAACAGTGGCCTGTTTGTAGATATTATAAGACCAAGAGCCGAAGCCGGTATCTTAGCCCAGTTGGCCATCCAGGACCCCTTATGAGGAGTTCCCATGAACACGATGCCTTTGGTGCAATTGAATACGTCTCGAAGATGAACCTCAGGGTTGTTTCGCGAGAGCAGGATGGCCTCCTTGCAGACGAGGCCACCTAGGCTGTGTGCGACGAAGATGAGAGGACGGGATGATGCATCCACGGACGCCCTGTCCATCGTCAAGTCGTTTAGAAAGTTCGCCGCGTGGTTTACCAGCCGATTTAATGATGCAACCGAGGTTCGTACTCCGTATGCGTCGTACCCATAAGTGAGCACGCGAGCGGTGCTAAGCCTCGGCGGGAGTAGCTTCTTTGGCCAGGGGGTGGACTGCCCATAGGCGGTCCAGGCGCTATCCCGACCACCTGTCAGGCCGTGGACAAAACATATATCAACCGTGGCATCCGGAGGGTCGTGCAGTGCTTTAATACCGTCGGGGAAGAGGTCCGGCGGAGGGCGGCCCGGAGACCTCAGTGGGTACTCTGTCTCGGATTGTGATTGCAGATTCGGTAGGGCAGGGTGGCTGTCGCTTATTCCTCCCGGTTGATCGGCTCCCGGCGTCGTCTCCCGCCACCTCCCGAAAAACCGCAAGATAGACCCGGATTTCTTCATCATTGGAGGTACATTTGATCAATCACCTTCGATCAATCGGAGCGCCAAGGAGAAGAGATGGAAAATCGCGGTAGTGCTTGACGGATGTAAGCCGGACTAGGGGCCAGCAAGACTAAGGACTCTCCCAAGAAAACACTGGTCGCAAGGTCGGCCTTTCTGGAAAAGAATATGCGGCGAAGTTGCTGATCGGAAATGAGGCGGCCTGATTGCGGGGTGAAAGCCGCAAGGTATCCACGGCCAGGCTGGCAGATGATGCGCCTCAAACTGGACGCCAGCCACCCTACCGCCCATGCAGCCTCACCAAAAGACATAGCAATGATAAGCCTTTAGCTGCCAGTCCGCTTCTAATAGCTCGTTGCGAAAGCGATGTCGAATTCTTTTGAAATGACTCGTGCATCTATGAATTAACCCTCAGAGGAAAACGCAACTGAGCAGTAGACACGTCGCTCAATAGGATCTATTTGGGCGCTCAACCCACGGCGTAGTTCCGAAGCTTTTCGGCGCCTGGTGGGATGAGCTCCAAGGCGCAGGGATCCATTTCTCGGATACATTCCCTCGAACAGTGACACGAGCACACGAAATATCGTGGAACCGGAAGTCCGTCTCGAGCATGAAGTGCGGCCTGGGCCTGAGGAGCATTCGCCGGGCTTCCTACAGGAGATGCATGTCCATCCGCTCGGCGACGAAGAGGTCCCATGACAGCAAAATCCGACGGAGGAACGGGCAGCAGCTGTGACTTCTTGGTAGTGGGCAAATTCTTCATCATCAACCCTTCTTCTAAAGCAGGTGTGTCAGAAGCAGGAGTAATACCTTCATCCCGGAACTCTCCGCCCATCACTCGAGCTGCAACCAATTCACGCAGCTCATCGGACGCGTCTGCTCGTCGCGGCCGGGCATCGGCCTTTGCGACGCTTCAGCTTCTTCGTGGCCCCATCGGTCACGTTCGGGTCATGCCGCCCGATACTGGATGTGAGTCGAAAATCGCTAATCGACGAACCCCAGCGCCGTGAGGATGCGGCGTTGACCGTTGAAGGGGTGGTCGATAGCATTTTCAAACTTGAAGGAGATGAAAAGGTCATCAACGCAGCGAACAGAGAGGAACGGAGAGAGGTATAATGGCGTACTTCGTACATCAGACAAAAACCTGCTGTGCCAATACCAACACACATAGCCGGAGGCATTCGCTTTGCGATCACCTTCCAATCGTGTGTTATACGGAGCCGCGGCGGAGGCGACTACATGACCAAAGGGTGCCTCTTGAGGAACAAAACGTCGTTGGTTTCCTGGAAGGAAAATCGTCGTATTACTTGCTTTTACTATATTTAATAGCTTAATAATAAGATTACCTATTATCCTTTCCTCGTCCGAATCGTCTCGCTGTCGGCAGGGGCTTTTGACTTAATTTGATTCTGTGTTTCCTCTTGGACTTTCATACACAGGTATGGAAATGACTCTTTGCCAGTTTGGTGAGGACCTCGCTGGATTGGTGATTGGCGTTTCTCGGAATTTGCCCTCCCAATGGTCACCAGGCAAGACAGCGTTGGGCTTGGCCTATTAGGTACCACCTAATTGCTGCCTCCGCCGACGAATCAAACCATCAATTGTGCACTTCTCCGGAGAGAGCCATCATTCCGGACTAGCTGAATGCTGCCTTCCGGAGTACGAGGCCCCTGAGGTGCTGTTCCTGCAGCTTACCGTACCAGGGGCTTAGGGGCTAGGGGCAGAGACTGGACCCTGAGCGTTGAGCATTGATGCGACGTTGCCAACGGCCCCATGTCCCTGTCCACGACCAGATGCCGATCTTGCTTCTTTCTTGAAATTCAGGAGAACTAGCCAAGACTAGCTTCCACTTGCGTTGGCACCACAAGCAGGTAGTGCCCTTTCCTCGCCAATGGATTTCGATTTCGTGCCTATTCATCAACCAAACTGCTCTTCAGGGAAATAAACCGTGTTCTCGAAACGGCCAAACAGCTTTGCGCACGCTCTGCTTCTTGAGATCAGCATGCTGTTTCTTCCACTCGTGACCTGGACGGTGTGCAGTCCAGCCCAGACATCTGTCCGCGATCTTCCTCAAATCTCCGAATAGGGTGGTAGCACTGGTAGGACAAACTCTGCTTCTTTATGCCGACCCGGAGACTGGCGGAGGGACATGCAGTACGAAGTAAGCTTCGACCAGGATTTTCATCATCCTATAAATAGGGTAATGATTTACATTGGACAAAGGGGCCGATGCGGGGGATCCACTCTGCCAGAAGCTTAACATCATCCTATGAGGGAACTGCTCACAGGAGTCCTCCGTTCTACCCGGGGAAATCCGTCTCTTCATCTCGTGTTGAGCACTCTGCACGGCCAACAGAGATGGGAGGGTTGACACGGACGCAGGAACCCCGGGAATCTCGCCCAATGGTCTGGAGGGTTTTCGGCCTCTTTCTCGACTCCCGGCAGGGCTGGCTTGTTCATATGAGAGGAGGTGGCTGATGGGTCCACGTCATTGGTACACGGATCCGAACCTATCGTTGATTTGGACAGGAGTCTGGTGGTCCAGATCAATTTTAGAACGTTGTATTCTGCTTCCTGGAAGGGCCAGTTGAGGGATGTATCAATCTCGCTTTTCCGTGCATCTTCCTTCCAGCTCAAAGGGGGCTATGGTGACAGCGGTAATATATAGACTTGGGACTTGAGTCCTGCTTCTGTCCTTCTTTTTCCTTTTCTTTCGTTGAGCGTGTTAGTGTTAGCGGTAATGCTATCGCTCCTGCCATTCGTTTGAACAGTGTCTCCATCGCCGATCTATATTCAGTCGTTTCCGTGTCCTTTTTTCTTCTTTCCTTCGGTCCATCTTTTTTTGGTAAATCGGTTGCGAGCGGGTCACGATGTGGTCTCCACAAAAGCTCATTCCTCTTCTGACGCTCTGTCTGGCGTCTCTCGCCTCGGCAAGGATCTCTATCACAGGCGCAACGACTGGTATCAACCCCGCTAGTGGCGAGGCACCTCCTAGGCTCAATATCAATACTCTGCACAAACAGGGAGGTCCGGCATGGTAAGATGCTCTTTCGGGTGACGTCAGAGAAGAATGGAACCGTGTTCATGTTCTGAACTGACCACTCTTCGTAGGACACTCTATGTGAGAGCCCTTGCTTCTATGCAAGAGGCGAAGTCGTCTGATGCTTCGTCGTACTTCCAAATCGCCGGTAAGATAGACCTTGCGAAACAGCCAGCACGGTTACTAATATATCTTGTTCACAGGTATCCACGGACGTCCCCTCATACCGTGGGATGGTGATGGAAAATCTGTCGGACCCAATGGGTATTGCCCTCACGCGGTATGAGAAAGATCCCGGTTCCGACAACTTGGTATCGATGGTTGGCGGCTAACTGGAGATGTAGGAAAACTTGTTCCTGCCGTGGCATCGCTCGTACCTAGCACTCTTCGAAGTTGGTGTCTCTCCTTGCTCTCAACGCTCTCACCGTTCCAAACATTTCCACTCACCAGCCCCATTAGCAAGTACTCGTCCAACACGCCCTCGCCCTCGCCGAAGAGTACCCGGCCAACGTCAGGGCCAAATACCGCTCCGCCGCGCAAACCCTCCGCATTCCCTACTGGGACTGGGCTGATGATGCCACCATCCCCCCGTCCGTCGGCCAGGCCCAGATTCAAGTCGACACGCCCAAGGGCAAGAAGACGATCCGGAACCCGCTATACAGCTACAACTTCCCCAAGGAAGCTGTCGATGGAAAGTATGGATCTATCACTGGTACCCGTGACCCTACCAAGACAGTGAGGTGTTCCGCTGCCGAGGCGAATGCCCGTATGGCAGGCGTGAACTTCAAGGGCCTTGTCGTAAGTTCCTTTTGTAAGGAGAACAATCACACAATCTCCTAGAGCTAACGTTTTGGGAAATTCGTCTAGTACGACGCATTCACTCGGAGTGATACGTTTGCCAAGGTCGCCTCCGTAGGAAGTGACGGCGTAGTAATGTCCTTTGAACAGCCCCATAACTCCATCCACGTCCGAGCTGCTTGTGGAAACAATTTTGCCTACACCCCGGATTCCGCCTTCGATCCTCTCTTGTAGGCCCGCTTCCCCCCTTAGCCAACCCTGTAGGATTCTCTCTTGTTAACCCTTCCAACAGCATGCTCCACCACGCCAACGTCGACCGTCTCTGGGCCATGTGGGAAGAACTCTACCCCAACCAGAAAGCCCTCTCCCCTCCCTACAAATCCGGCGGCACATTCGCCATCGCCCGCGGCACCACCATTTCCAACACCTCCCCTCTACTCCCCTTCTACGGCCCCGGCAACAAAGCACACACCAGCGCGTACGTCCAAGGCATCTCTACTTTCGGCTACACCTATCCCGAGATCCCCAAGGGCGTCAAGAGCACTACCTCCCGCCGCAACGCCATGAAGGCCACCGTCAACAAGCTCTATGGGCCTGCCGCCCCCAAGCCCAAGACTCGCAGGGCTCTCGAGTACGTAGACGACATTGTCGACGAGGTTGTTGACACAGTGGCAGACGCTGTCGACGACGTGGTGGACTTGGTAAACGACCTCCTCAACGTCGAATTCTTCGCGAATATTCGCGTCAACGGAAGCCACATCCCCACGCCCTGCGAGATCAACGTCTACATCGGAGGAAAAGTAGCCGGCAGTTTCGATATCCTGACGGCGCCCCACGGCGGAGGAATCGTTGAGGGTGAAATCCCCCTCGAGGGTCTCGTCCAGGCCATTGGCCTTGGTGCGATCGCGAAGACGGGCATCCAGGCCGTTTCTATCATGGGAGAGAACGTCCACGTCGAGATCCTGCACGTAAGTCGTTTTTTTACACAACTTCTCTCGAAAACACACACCATATTTGTAAGGGTGTTGAAAACAGCTAACCGAGTGTTCTGTAGCCCAACGGAACCGCCATCCCCTACGAACAGTACGACAGCGAATTCGAAATCAACCTCGTCGACATCGACGTCACCCTCGACTCCAGCCCCGACGTGTTCCCGCAGTACGGCGAGAGCCGTCACACGCCTGTCCGCGCCAAGCCGGCGCCGCTCCGGAAGAAGTGCGGACGCCGAAACCGATATGCGGATATCCCCGGCATTAAGCTCCGAATGTGAGATGTGGTAGAACCGGGGGGCTGAGAGTAGTTGTTGGTTTTTCTACGGGAGTCCGGAAGAGATGGATGAGTCGCGCTGCCTGGATTGTAGCGGGGAAATTTTGGTGCTTTTTGCTTTTTTTTTTTTTTTTGCTGATATCCGTTCCTAATATTACTGTTCGATTCTCACATGTCATGGGCCCAAAGAATATTATCGGATGAGCAGAGGCGTCTCATTGTTTAGTCCTCCCATGTGATACTGCAGAACAAAAAAGTCCCTCCCCACAGACCTCGTTTCGAACAGACAGCCTCCCCCAACCTTCTCCTCCCTCAGCTTGACCCAAACATCACCAAGTGCCTCGAAACGCCTCACAACTTCAACAGGCCACAAGTGGAAGGCCTCTCCAGGAGAAGGAGGGAAAAGATCTAGATATAATCTGCCAAAATAGAATTCCCACTTCTCCCTCCCCAATTCCCAAGTTCCCTTTCCCAATGCCCATTTCCTCCACGACTCGTGGTTTGACCAGACCGGGTTCCACGCCGGCGCCTTGCGGAAGTAGTTTGTAAGCAGTGCGTCTCCGCTCGACCAGTTGAGCTTCCACGAGTCGTCGAGAATCCAGAGCTAAATTTTGATTTATATAGGACAAGGACATCTGGGTTTGGATAAAGTGATATCCCATCCCATACGACATGCTTTTCAGCAACATTGCTTTTCATTTAGATGAGGCGGTATATTCACATACGTCTAGCATAGGAAAGAGGCCAAAAATATGATGTTCCCGCCATGCTAGCTTCATTACCTGTTTCCTCAAAAGACGAAATTACTTCCAAGATCAGCAATGTCTCGTCCTCCCTACACTAAGTCATGGTAACCGCGACGAAAGATATCATACACTTCGTTCCTACTAGTTTACTCCGTGAGGCGCCCACTTCCGCTTACCAAAATGCCGCAATACACGCTGTGAGGCTATAGGAGGGAAGTTTCAGGCATGCCCTGTCTCTTACCACTGCCTTACGACTTCGAGCAGGCAACTGGCGCCATTAGACTCGTTTGTTTTCTCTCTGAAGAACAGTTTAACCTTACTGCGAGGCTCGACTATAACTTTATAGGGACGAGGCCACCCGAAAATGCCGCCAACAGCATTGTTAAGGCTTCTTCAGTTGTCCAATGCTGCCGAACCGAGCTGAGCTCAGCGAAAGCTTGGACTAGAGTAATAATGCGAATCATGACATCGATATCTCGGCGTTCGTTTTACGCGGAAAGAGTTAGACTTCACGGGTTGACGTTACTCAGGTCATCTACGAAGCAAGCTACTGCTCTCAAATATATCCAACGCCGAAATGGTGATTCAACGGCACGATCCATTGTGATGCGCGGCTCAAGTCTGCGGGGTGTTTGGCCCAGGAGCAGCCCCGCTACGTGACATAAGAACCCCAATACTCGAGGCTTAGCGGTAAAATGGTTCGGTCAAGATCGACAGACTTACAGCATGTTCACCATATCTTCAGATTTCGGCGGCCCAATGCAAACCCAATTCACAGATTCTCGACGGCGAGCTGCGATTATAATTTAGTCTGACCAGCGTGGCCCGACTTCGGTGGCTAAGAACGCGACGACCCTTTGAAGCACAAATCGCATGCAAAGGTCTCGCGCCAGCTTGCCGGTTTGGTTACTTTCCTAAAGTTCCCGGATGCTGCAGGTAAGGTGGGAAGAATCTCGACAGACCGGCAGGTAGTATACGGTAAATGGCCGGAGAGATGGAGGCCCTGGAGGGGATAGGTCAGTTCGAGGGCTGTTGGTGTGTGGTTCCCCCACGGGGCTCATGTGTGGCTTTGACCCGAGCTCCAGCTTTTTCGCGTAATAAGATATTCTGGATTGGCTGTCGGGCATTGATAGTGAGGGTGCCGTGTAACCAGCCTCGAGCATTTGCGGGTACGACTAAGAAGCAGTGGATAAGCGAAAAGGGAAAAAGATGACAGTGCGTGCATCATAATCTGCTTGTTTCTGGAACAATCGCATTTTTCTTTATCGCCGTTATCAGCAGACATAAGAGGAGGATCAAGAGATCTCAGAGCGCCCGTCGGAGTGACGTGGTGCAGCAGAATGGGTCGCACAACTCTGGGCGAAAGTGAAGTGTTCGATCGAGGCTTCGAGGCGTCGTCGTCGTACTCCGCACTTTGTATGTCGTCCCACCAGCGACCGAAAGCGGAAAAATCGAGATGGAATTGAAGGAAGGTACATCCGTGACCCAAGGTGTGCTCGGTGGGCTATTCGACCGAATCCCCGTACTTTGTATTGTCGTGGTAATGTTGTCCTGGAACTAAGAAGCATCTCCTGCCTTAGCTCTTACGTGAGTAGTAGGTAAACTTAGCTTCGATTGCTCGGTCCGAGGTCGCTCAAGCATGGCGAAACAACTCGTCCCTATTTGATGGAGACGATGATGTCGGGGTTGAGGTAACCCTTGCTCTGATTTGTTCAGTCCTGTGCCGTCCCTGGTCTGCGACTCGAACGCTTGAGATTTATCGACAATCTTGATTCCTGCAACGAGCCACTGGAATGGCGGTGCAATGCAATGTAGGTGACTCTATCTCGGTAGGTATATATGTCAATGGGGATGGGATAGCGCTTTGGGTTCTCATCTTCCGACGAAGTATGCTCGGCGCTGCTTGTTGGAGATTTCCAGAAACCAGGTGTGTGGTGTGGCATCAATTGCCACTTTAGACTGGTGGGAATCCAACCCCGCCATACCCCAACATGCTCCCCATCAGGCACGTTTTCTGTGTCTGAAGAGGGTAGTTGTCCTCGCATGCCCTGCGCCTGCCTCAGCAAAAGGCAACTACGTCATCGACTGGACAAGGTCCCTAGTCTAGTCTAGTCCGTCAGGCCAACTCGTCATCGACCGGAAGTCGCTAATTTGCCAATGTACTTGAGCGGTGTACTTGGAGTTTAGCTCAGTCTTGTCCTGCCTCTCAAGAACAGACTCGTATCTTGTCCGGTGGTTGTCATTGGCTCTGCTGAACTTCTGCATCGACGCATTCGGCTCTGATTAGTCGGCCAAGCAAGTTTATATCATCAAACGGACAGAGCGACGGAGGGTACGACCTCGTCGTGCCCCGTTCTCGGCCCTTTGCACCAGTACGCTCCACCAATGCTTGCATGTCGGAGTCGTGCCTGGCTCTCAATGCCATGCTCCAAGGTCTCCCGCTTTCCCTATCTCAGTCATTATGTATTTTAATCTCCAGAAAACAAGCGGAGATATCCAGAGATAAGGACGTTCCCTACTCTTAGTGTGCTTCATAGTGCCTGGAGTTCTTTTGGTGGAGACCCTCTTTTTTTCCCGTTTTACCGTAACAGCGTCTTTTTTTTTCTCATCTTTTCCCCTTGGAGACCCCAGGATTCAGTTCAATCGTCGCACATTTCGGGAAATATCGGAAGCTGGGGTGCGTTGGCTCGTTTCGGTCCCTCCACTTTGATGTTCCTCCCAACGCGCAGGATTATTTTTCAATTTCGATTTTTACGAACTATGTGTGTCCAGAGGAGAAATGTTAAGGGGGTAAGGGGGAGAAAGATGAACCGTTTACAATCAAAGAGTGACGACGTGATTGGGTGGTTTCCTGCTACGATTTTCCAAGTATCTCAGTCCGTGTCAGTCCGTGTCAGCCCGTCTCTCTCTGATATTTATCATTAGCCTACCCTACCGGGACCCTGCGTCTGGCCAGGTCCGTAATAAGGTCATTGTCATGTTGTCCTCGACAATCGTGGGGCTATGGACTGTCGCATGCCGTAGGCTTCCCCGCCGCAATTTGATACGGGCGACCGAGAAATCCGGCGAACTAGCGTTGTGTGTCGCACGTTAGCCTCCAATCTAGACTGCTAACGGCAGTTCTAGATACCCAATCTGGATGTCTCCACTAACACAATCGTACCTTCCAGTTGAATGTCGATGACCGAAGTTTGCCAATTGGCAGAGAAGGAATGAACCTGACCTGAAGGAACGAAACGAGGACGACCTGGTTTCCTACTCCTTCCGCAAAGCTCAAATGTAAATTTGTAAATTGGATGTTTTCGCAGTCGTACCTCACACAGGCTCATGGCTTGGGCTGGTCAGTGGTCACACAAGGAAGAAGGTGCGGGCTATATCAATCAAATCTGATCCCATCCACTACGTAATTGCACGAAGTGCTGAGGAAGACGGATGGATGGCTTGGCACGTGTCTCGAGTTCGCTGCAGTGCGGTTTCTGATCCTCCTGCTTCGTAGTTCATACTTCGTACAATTGTATCTAACTTATTACCGACTTACACTGCTTTGGAAAGAGTCTTGAAGCGCTCCTGCCGCCAGTTACAGGCCAGGCGCAAGGAAACAACCTTGAGAAGCCAAGTGTACTGGTACATTCATCAATTCATTGACCTGATGGCCAGAATAGGTGACGCTGAGTCGCTGACATTAGATGACTGATGATGGGCTGGATGGAAGGACAATGGAACATTGAACCTTAAGAGGGAGGAAGCATCTTGGCTTCTCCAGCCTCTAGTCCTCCACTCGCCATTCTGATGCCGTAACTGAAATCCCAAACCCACCCAGCCAAGGCCAAGATCAGAAAGTCTCCCCATTGCCGGCCCACAAGCCCCGAGGATTAGTGTGCAATAGTGTAGTGTACAAGTACAGGAATACAATAATAATCCTCGATGGAAGTCCAAGAACATTATCCCGGCTGGCTGGTACTAGCCATGTACTTCGTACACCCACACCAACCAGCCCAAGGACAACCACCACACCTCACCTTGCCTCACTCAACTCCCAAGTGCTCTTTCTCAGACTCCCTGGCACACCACATCACATTCGCTCTTGCTGGCTTCTTCACCAAAACTGGAGAAGACCGCAGAACCCCGGATTTCTAAACCCCATCCCATTTTTATTTTTATTTTAATTTATATTTTCATTTTTATTTTTTTGCGCCCTTCAACCTACACCGCACTAATCGGCTTGCCCTGCGCCGTTTGCACGTCACCCCTGCCATCTTGGATGCTCCATGCTCCACGGCACACTGCACTAGACTAACTTTTATTTTCTTCCTTTTCTCCTTCAGTCTTCGAAGCCACATCACTCTTTCTTTTACCTCACCTTTCCCCCCTTCCCTCCTCCCATTCTCGCATATGCCTCTTCCTGCTCCTAGCTTTGCCATCCCACCACCTAATCCAGACAGGCACACCCGTATGGAGGAGTGTAAATGCCGACACTAGATGGATTTTGATCAAATGGTTATGATTTAGTAACTTGGCCTGTACAAACGTCGACTCATTGACTCTCTCGACCCTTGAATGGGGTCCGCCAGTCGAAAGCGTTTGAATAATAATCCAAGGTCCCTCTAGCGTTTCTGGGACTCTTCATTGCTCTTCCAACTTTGTACAAATACTTTTTCCCGAATCTGCGCTCTGCGCCAGTTTTCCATTTTCTCATTCTTTTATCTCAACACCAGCCGCCATCCCCTGAGATAAGGCAATCTTATCTCTCACTCTTCCGTTGTTATCACTTAAACACACGCCCCCCTTCGTTGTCGTCCTCCCATCAACTTTTTGACTTTCGTCCTTTCTCGTCTTTTCCCCAACACTTGCTCAAACTATCCGCACGTCATCTCTATCATTGATCCTTTCTCCCTCCCATATTGGACGATCCCTTTGGAGACCCCGATGTCTCATTGATCCGATCTGGCCCCCCTGGTCTCACAGGCCCGCAGGACACACCGGTATAAGGCGACTCTTAGATACGCCCAAACCACCTTCATCTTCACACACACCCCTCGGATCGATACGGGCCTAAGGGCGCTTGCTTCTCTCGACCATCTATCACGAGTAACCACGTCGCATGGGAATACGCATCACCGGTCCACAATAGCTTGCTCCTCCCAGGCCTAACACCACCCTCCTCCCTCCAACTAGCATCTCGGTCTTATCAGACACCCCTGAAGCTCTTATCTCGAATTGAGTCTGCGCTAACTGACGCGAGTCGTTCCGCACCCTCGGAGAGCCTCGGTGCCGTGTCTTCCTCCGCTGCGCGTGTAACGCTCTGTTCCTGCGTTAACAGTTGGGAAGGCAGCCTGCCCCTCTTCACGGGGGAACCTCTACCTTGTGTCGTTAAGACCCCATTTTAATAAACTTGAATTGGAAACTTGAATCCTTTTTCCCGTTTCCCCATCAGTATTGACGGGCGTGGGATGCCTGTTGACTGGTCATATTGGGCCAGCATTTGCAAAGAGGAAGAGGACGAAGAAGACGAGGAAGAAGAACAGAAAGAAGAAAGGAAGAAAGAGAAGAAGGCCCTAACTTGCCTTTGGTGGAGTACATCTCCCATTCCTCTTCCGAGCCAACCCACTACTACTGCTCCTACCACTCCTGACCTATACACACTACCTCTCCGTTGTATCAGCTGGCCAGGTCGGGAAGGGGACTCTCGTCATTTCCCCTTTCTCCCACTGATATATCAACACTATTACATCATCCTAGCTCCGGAAACAAGAAGAGCTTCTTTCGGGAGCCGCGCTCGGTTGGACTAGTGGGTCCACCAAACTTCTCTTCCCCGAGCAACAGGGTTGGGTTTCCCGTCTATACCCTCCCCTCTCTTAAAACCCATACCCCATGGGCATGAGATTAACGCGCACATCTCTAATTACCATTTTCGGGGACCCTACACCGTGGTTGTAGCATTTCCTGCCAAAACTCTGCGCTACTTGTTATAGCCAGATCTTTCTGAGTAGCAAAGGAAGGGAAGACGTCTTTCGTCACCTTGCTTTCTACGTCTGTATCTTGTAAGAGATAGCTTGTTTTGGGCTGATTCGCCCATGGACCAATCTGATCCCCCTATCTTTATACAAGGTGGTGACAAAATTTACTTACCTACAACCTCCGGCCAAGGTTTCTTTGCTTATCCCTTCCTGCACCTGTCGAGCTCCAGCGCCCGCAAGCTCGGCCCCTCGCCATCCCATTACCGGACGGCCAGCAAATAGCCTTCGATATTCTTGACTGAGAACCCGGTCGGATCGTCGCATATCCCTCCTGCCTTAGATTGGGGCCCTTGCCCACCATGTCCAACTCCCCCGCCATCCCCAGGACGGCTCCAATCGCCATCGCCCCCAAGCCGGCTGGCCCTGTTACCGCCGCCGCCGCCGTATCTACTTCCGCACCCTTATCCGGGTCCGCTGGGCGCCGCCAGAAACATCAGCTAGACGGAAACAACAAGTTTGATCTTGCTAAGAGTAGCATGTCATCACTTGACGCCTCTGCGCCCCACTCCCTCGCTAGCTCCCCTCCAATTCCTTGCGACTCTTGTCGAAGACTTCGCCTCAAGTGCACCACTGCGAGTGACGAAGACGACGGTTGCATTCCCTGCCAAAGAAGCGGTTCAGAGTGCTCGCTGGTCGTTAGCCCGCGACCTAGGAAACGTAAATTAACCAAGGGAGCTGTCGGTCCGAACGGACTGACACAGCGACGCAGGTGAGTCTCGGGGCTTTATCGCCTATCAGTCTGAACAACGGCTCCCTATCTTTCCCTCATTGTTTCGTATCATGAGTATTCGAAACGTCCCACCTCGTGCTTGCTCCTCCCCTTTCCAGTCTCCTTGCATATATATGTATCATTCTACATGTACAATTCATACAAATCTCATCTCCCACGCGCGATCATATGCATCCCCCATTTCCCCGGGCATGTTTTATGCCTCACGAGCGTAAACAGCCATGAAGATACCTCCTCGATCCCCCACTGCCACCTGTCGTCATTGTCACTCTCCTGCCACGCTGGATCCTCCCTCCCCTCGCCATCGTCGTGCTGCTGCCGACATAAAGCATGCCCCCGGCGCCCGACGACGAGAACTAACAAACGGTCTGCAATGCAGCTCGCCACTGGTTCAAGACAGCAGGAGAAGGCGCCAGCAGACGGCCTCCGCACTATCTTCGCCATCCACGAGCGCCTCACTCATCGAAGAAATGGCCAACGTCGGAGGCCCCACCCTGCTGAAGCGGACGCTGGGTATGCAGGACGACCGGTATAGTCAGTACATCGGGCCCACGACCGACTTCGAACCGTCCCTCATCAACCTCTCGCCCTTCAATCCCGACGACGAAAGCCTTCTCTCGAGAGGAACGCTGCGCAAAGTTGGCGAAAATGATACCTTCTTGATGCTGCCGGATCACAGCACCCCGGGCTATGAACACATGCTCCAGGATGTGGACGAAATCGAGAAGATTGTCGCACCGAACGGCAGGAAACTTATTGATCTCTACTTTAGGGTCGTCCATCCAGCATTTCCCATCATCCAGAAGGGTGTGTTTTTGGAAAAGTACGAACGATCTTACCGGGAGTTTTCTCCGCCTCTCCTCGCTGCTGTATACCTTCTTGCTATCAACTGGTGGCACCACTCTGTGGAATTGGCTCCGTTCCCACGCCCTGATATAAGATCACTCGAGAGGCTTATGCGATCTACTCTTGCCGACGCGATGTACCGACCGAAGCTATCGACTGTTCAAGCGGGACTGCTGCTGTCGCAACGACCGGAGGGCGATCAGTGGGCACCGACGGCTCAGCTAGTGGCCATCTCCCAGGAATTGGGGCTGCATCTCGACTGCTCGGCCTGGAAGATTCCTCCGTGGGAAAAAGGTCTCCGGAAGCGGCTGGCATGGGCCTTGTACATGCAGGATAAATGGGGCGCTTTGGTACACGGGCGGCCGTCTCACATCTTCCCATCGAACTGGGCTGTGCAGCAATTAACAGAGCACGATTTTCCGGATGTTGACTGGGACGAGAACGATATAGAGGACAGGCGTGAGGTAGAAGCGGGCCGCCTGATTTTTCTCGGTATGGTACGGCTTTCCCAGATTCTCGCGGAGATCCTCGACACCTTTTTCACCATCCAGGCGATGCAGACGGTGGCCGACGCGGGCTCTCAAGGTACCCATATGGTGTTATCTCTCGCCAAACCCGTGCAGCTGAAGCTGAAGGAATGGTTTTCGGCCCTGCCGCCGGTGCTTCGTATGGACTCGTCTTACTCGGCTAAGGGGGTCCCTAGCGGGAGACTATCGAGCGTGGGATATCTCCACCTGGCGTATTTCGCAACGGAAATTACACTCCATCGGCGCATCATTCGGTCGCTCTCAGCAGGAGAGTCCGGCGGAACGGTCGACCCTTATCTCCAGCACATTTGCCGCAATGCAGCCAAGGCTCGGCTGATATCAGCCATGGACTTTGTGAACCGTCTCTCGCCGAACCACCTCCGAGCGTTCTGGTACTTCGCGTCCAAGACGAACTTTGCACTGATAGGAACGTTTGGATCGCTCCTGTGGGCCACGAGTCCCGGTCAGGAGGAGGCAGAATGGTACCGGCGGCGTCTTGGAGAATATAGATGGACGTTGAGCGTGAGCTCCAAGCCAGGCGGGTCTAGGGGTTTGACAGAGTTTGCCATGACCATGTTGGATATTAGCACGGGGTTGCTGAAGAAGCTTCCGGAGAAGCCAACTCTAAGCCGGAGCGGTAGCGTGTCCGATATCGCGGGACTCAACAGCATTGCGCCCCTTTCTTCGAGCGGCCCGTCGCGGCCTCGAGACTGGTTCTCCCCGGAGGGATTCAGCGGACTCCCGTCGACTGAAGCGAGTGAGGCTGTAAGTCCGAGAAGCGAGAGCGAGAGCAGCGACGATGATATGTACGACAATACTGCTGGGTGACGTTCGGGGTCGGAGTCATTAGCATCCTGAAGCTGGCACTTTTGATCATAGCGACGAAAGCTTCCATGGCGAGTTGCTTAAGAGGTCTTGCCTCGGGTTGCTGTTCTCCGGGGGAAAAGGGAGGATAATGGATCCTCTTGTTAAACTTCTAATTGGTGGGGCGAAGAGGAGTAGGACATCCAGGTGTTGATCGACGCGGATGATACCCTGAGCGGATGATTATCTAAATTCTTTTCTTTTATGATGGAATGTTTTCGTTTTCTACATCGCTGCATGTTTATGATGTTATGCCTGGGAAAAAGAAGTGGATTTACGAATGAATAGGGGGATTGGAACGGCAACGGCAGACTGGCACCTTCGAGGAAGAGGAGAGTTATTTTTTTTCTTTTGATGTCCGCATGTGGTTTTCGACATTGCATTACAATGCCAACATGAATAGACCTGGGCGGCAGCAGCTCTGTTTCTCGTCTTCTTCTTTTCGGGTTTTTCTTTTAGTGGCGGGCTCAATGATGGTTGGTTTTGGGTAGGAAAAAGGATCGTATCCACTTATCATCTTTGTTTCTAGTTTGTTCTTCTCGTTGGTCGAACGATCCGAAACGTGATGGTTTCAACCAGCTGGGGACGAGAGAATCCTCTCAACCCGCTACATACGACCAACGTTGAGGGTTGCCCATCATCGTTGGGTAATACCAATGCCCGATTTAGCGAATGTGTTGCGTCTGGGGAGAAGTTTGCTCGCTGCAGTCCGCCTTCTTACATGTGTCGCCCCGGATTCTGTCATTCCCAAACGAGACACAACCTCTGACGATCGGATCCGCCTTGGTGATATGGATACGGATGAGCCTACGTGGACCTACATGTATTACCACCGCGTACCTATTCTCTAGGCGACACCAAGCGTCGCTCGTGAGAAAAAGCGACTACGAAGTTATGTCATGCTCTCTGGATTTCTCTTCATCAGATTCGATCTACTTATCCGAAAAGAGGTCGGCGAACTTGGGCGAGAGAGGATCATCGGTCAATTTCAAAAAAGTAAAGGGTGGCAGGACAGCAAGGCGAACACCTGTTGCATTTTATGGAGATACCGGGAACGGCATGAAGATTATGGTCGGCGGAATAATGAAATATAAAGTGTGCCTATAAACCAGATGGCGCGGAGGCGGGCTGGAAATGCTTAATCTTTCCCGGGTGCAGGGCGATCTTAATATATCCGTCAATGGGGATGGCTTGACAGCTATATGAGTAGTACTGTGTGCCACATGAGGGCATGGAATTGTGAATATTGCCATACGTTTCGACGAGAGTGAGAATAGTGGGCTAGTTTGCTCACTTTCCAGACTCCACGTCGTGCTTCGTTCGCTTTCTGTTCTCGTGGGAGAGTACGAGCGAGAATGTTTGACAAGGAACATGGCCGAATGGCATATATCTCGGTATATATATACATATATCAATGGGATTGAAAAGAAACAAGGATCCTGCCCTCGTTGAAAGGGATTGTTCTCGGTCTTCTTTGTCCATGCCCTGAAGGACATTGAGGCCGTTCGAGTGGGATGCAGCAAAGAGGCAAGATCGAATGTGTTCTTTCAACTCTGATCCACCGCGACTGGGATATACAAAGGCTGGTTTCCAAGAGTCGGGATACAAACGGGTATAAATATATCCATTTCGTCGTTGGTGATGAGCTTGAGATCGCATCGACAAGCATCACGATATCAGCGCTCGTTACACCTCTTATACCAAAGCAATTAGATCCTCTTCACATACTCTCATCCTCCTTCCATTTGGTTTCCAACTTTCCTTTCTTCGCTTCTACTCATCCAGCATCGCATCACTAACATCCTCCACGATGATCCTTCCCACCCTCCTCTTCCTCCTCCCCGGCATCCTCGCCGCCGCCATCTCATCTCCTCCCGAAGGCTACCAAACCACCCTCTTCTACTCCAACTTCACCTCCCCAACAGCCCTCACAGCCCCCAACTCCTCCTGGATCCTCGACCTCGGAACCTCCTACCCCTCGGGCCCTCCCCAATGGGGCACCAACGAAATCCAAACCTACACAAACTCGACATCCAACATCTCCATCCGGAACAACACCCTCACCATAACGCCCCTGCCCCCCAACGGCACAACAACCACGCGAACCTGGACCTCCGCACGCATGCGTACACACCCCCGCCACGACATCTCCTGCCCCGCCTCCTCCCGCCTCCGCATCTCCGCCAACCTCCGCCTCGGCACAGACCCGGCCGCGCTCCAATCTGGAATCTGGCCCGCCTTCTGGGCTCTCGGATCAGCCTATCGTGACGTCTACACGAACTGGCCCTCCGTCGGGGAGATCGACATCCTCGAATCCCCCAATGGCGCAAACGCAACATGGCACACGGTGCACTGTGGTACGAACCCCAAAGGCCCCTGCAACGAACCAGACGGCATAGGCTCCCGCGCGTCCTTTCCCCGAGACGGCAAGTTCCACGTCGTTTCCGTCGATGTAGACCGCCGCGCTACTTCCTGGCGCGAGGAATCCATCTCCTGGGCCGTGGACGGTAAGGAGACGTTTAGGATCACCGGGGCGAGGGTTGGGAATGCGGCGGCTTGGACGGCGCTGGCGCATGAGAGCAAGTTTTTGCTGGTGAATGTTGCTGTGGGGGGAGCGTTTCCTGATGCGCTTGCGGGGAGGAGGACGCCTGACTCGAGGACGAGGGGTGGGGTAGGGGCTGCTTTGGAGGTGGAGTATGTGGCTGTTTATCTTTCTTGAGAAATGGATGTGGAATGGTTGGTTCGGGCGTTGGGAAAAAAGAGAGAGAGAGAGAGAGAGAGAAGGCTGGGCTATGGGATAGGCATATAGGGCGGATAGGACTTTTGATTTGGGGGTATCGGGATGGGAATGGGGAATAGGTATTGGTTTCATGAGTTTCACTTCTGCGAAATATACTCGTCTCAAGTTCTGTGTCGATATGAGGCACTGATATATATACGATCGTTCAAGACACAAGTGAAAATGCAGGTCTGCTTGCCTGCCTTCTGAATTCATCAGTGATTCTTTCTCAAGGGGTATTTCTACACAAACTCACACAGGCAAAAACCGAGCCCTATGCACCAGCCAAACCCAGGTATACACAAAATAAAACAAAAGAGAAAGCAAGGAGGGCGCTGAGGAAAAACGCCCGAGTATTCTTCTTCACCAACTTCACCTGAGGATCACCAACTCGTCGCCGTCGTCGTCATCCAAGATAACCTGCCGACTCATCAGCTCCTCCCCGAGGCTCTCCCTCCCCGCCTCGCGTATCCCCTTCTCCGTGATGAACCGCGTCTTCTTCTTCACGGGGGATTGCGGCTCTTCCCGCACGAGCTTCTCGCCTTCCTTCATCCGCGCCAGCTTATCCTTTAGCGAAGTACCCCACCCGAGCGCCGATACAGTCCCGCCACCTGATCGCGAGGACAGGGAACTATCTGTCCGCTTCCGTTTTATGGGGCTCAGCCGTATGGACGTCTCGGCAGCGCCCTTTGGCGCGAGGAGGCCGAGCTCTCTCGCATCGGGGGGTTTCGTTTCTTGTGTGGATTGTTGGGTCGAGCACGCCGAGGTCGCCGCGGATGACGACGATATAGCTCCGGCCTTACGTCCCGCGGTGCGCATGTATTCTTGGCCCGTCCCACTCCCGGTCTTGCTAAGCGCCTTCATAATCTGCTGTTCCTTCTCCCTAGCGATCAGCCTACGCTTCAACGCCTCCTCGCGCTCCTTCCTATCGGCCGCACCATCGATAAGATCCGCTGCGCTCATCGACTTGGTCGCATACCAATGACTGTGCGTCTCGCGATCGTACGCTCCACGCCGGTTCGACATCGCCATCGGATCGAAATTCTTCCTAACCGTCGGTTTCTTCCTGTACTCGCTCCCAAAGCCCATCTGGTTAAGCTCGATCCTCGTCGAGCGAGCCTTCCTTACAATCTCGTTGGAGTGAAACTCGCAGAATTCCGTCCGCTTCCTATTCACCCACGAGTTGCACAGCTTTCCGTCCTTCTTCATAGATTTGCAAAAGCCCAAGTCCCTCGCTGTTCCGATCTCGATAATCGTGTCGGCGTCCGAGTTGATGACGAGACTGAATTTGCCCGAATGCGCTCGGGACGCGGGCGGTGGCATGATGGTGGGGTTTAATATGGCAATCACGGTTCCCTCAGGGATCTTCCAGAACCGAGTAAATCCCGAGTTGAACAGGAACAGCTCAAGTTCCCATTGGAGATCGACGACTGTGACGACCATGTATTTCGTCCGCTCGGGGTTCTTCGTCCCACCATTTTCCGGGGCTTTGTGGGATCGAGGCTCCGATTTGCTAGCAACTATTGCGAAGACGACAATATCCTCTTCGAGATCCGGCAGCTCATAGTCGGGAGACTTGACCTGTTTTAGTAAGTCTTTGATCCCAAACATCGCCTTCCCTTTGAGGTGTCGCGCGAGAGTTGGGTGGGGTACAATTCGTTTGGAGAGGTGAAAGGACGAATACACTTCGAAAGACGCGCTTTCGGATTCTTCGGGTTCTGGCTTGTTTCCAGTCATGTTCTTGTTGGCTATTCCAGACTGTAGTTGTTGCTCCCTCTGTGAAGAGACTCCCGATGTAGTGTTGCTTCTCCTCAAGCCCCCTGCCAGGTTAGACTGTGCACCGAGGATATCGGTGCGCGAGAACTCGGGGGGACGTAATTCCTCGTCGGGAATGCTCACTGCGGCCGACTTGTACTTGTCCATTTCGTCTTTAGATATCCCGAAAGCGTTCGTCCGAATATTCTTTATCCTCTGCTGACGTTCCCGGCGTTCTTCCTCCTCTCCCCTCGCAGCAGCAAGTCTTTCATTGAAGCTCATGGGACGAGGCGCTTCAATGGAAGACTGAGAAGAATCGTGATGGTTCGTCTTCGAGGTCCTCAGATATTTATTCCCAGTCGCTTGATTTTCGGTAGGCCGTCGCAAGCTCGGCGCCCGCTTCAACGAAACATCCTTCGCCCTGAGACCCTTGTCGATACCTAAGAGTACTCGGCTCGGAGAAGTTTGCGCAGTTGGCGGCTGGACTCTGCGAACCGGAGACGCAGGTATAACGGTAGGTACAGATGGTCGTTGTTCCACATCACTTGGTTTCAGCGCTGCCTTGCTTTCCGGTGCGTCGCCCTTCGCGAGTGGTGGCGCCGAACCTAGGCTTGACGTCGTCGCCGTGCTCCCGCTTGCCGACGACTGGGCGTGCGACTTATCCCTTTGTAGTCTCTTCAGCTTTAACCGAGCTTGGATCTCCTGTAACTTGAGCTGAAGAGTCTCCTCGTCTTCGTCCTCTTCGTCATCAATCCCGTTCCCTAGCGATAAGGCATTCGATAAGGTCCTTGTACTATTCATCGCCCTCGCTTTTCGCAAGGGCGACGGCGATGGTGAGGTCCGCTCGGCCATCCGACGTAGTTTTTCGCGACCACCAGGGGTGCTTATGAGGGCTTCGTGGGGAGATCGGGGAGGCCATTGCGGCTCGGCGGCGGGTTGATCTGTCCAAGTCAGTGGAAAAGACCGAAGGTAAAATCTCCCGCAGCTTAAAACGTACGTGGAGGCATGACGAAGGCGGTGAGTAAGGTGGGATTTGGAGGTGTCGGCGAGTTTGGCAGGAGAAAAGACCGGGCTCTTTCGAAGCCCTTTGGGCCGAAATGGCCTCCGCGGCAAAGATTCGAATCTTGTGAGCCCAGATCAAAATGAAGAGGTATGATAGCAGGGTGCCATGATACACAACTCAGACCCTGCAATATCCGACCCCGAGAATCGTCGATAAAAGAGAAAGCAAAAACCAGATCTTCTAAAAAGGAGGGGGAGACCAAGGACAGGGATGGCTGTCACTTGCTCTGCCAGTCGTTCGCAGCAGTGAGTATGGAAAAGAGAACTGAGGAACAAGCGTTTGGCACCAGTCAAGAATATTTCATACAAAGTACGAAGTAGACTTGGCCATGCAGTATCAAATGTATCCAAGTGTCACTTGCCAAGTCCCACTCGACACAGCATCTCAAAATTTCCAAGCCTTAACGGTTGCAGTTGCAGCAGCACTGATCCACACAAGATAGCAATGGACCGACCTCCCCTCGTAGGCACGTGATACTGGAGCAGAAACGGCTTTCTTCTAGAAAAGAGGCTGTGATGCAATAATCATCTTGTCTCACTGCAGGGTTATGGATGATGGTCCAATGATTGCCAGATTTCTCCAACGGCGACGCGCGGATCTTTCGTTTCAAGAAACGCGACGACGCGTCCAAGTCGCGTTGGGTTAAATTGAAAGCTTAGTCAGCAGAGACATCGGGCACAGTGCTACAATTGTACAATTGTACACCGAAACTGGCAAGCACAATTCACAATTCGAGGCCAAGGTCCCTTTAATGATATCGACGCTCACTTCATAGGCTGAGAAAGGGGAAGCTGGTGATATCAGCATGCCATTCATACCTTTCGGTTGACAACGAGGAAGAGCAATGGATGGAAAGTTTGACCTTAGTTGCCATTGGCGCTTGAACGCAAGCTGATCCCTCAGCTGGCGGCTTAAGCTCGAGAGGTTCACCCGCATCCAAGTAAAAAGAGAGGTGTTCAACAGAAGAAGAACCCTCACTGTGGTCATTTAGATAGAAAACATCGAATTTACTCGTGCATGCACTTAGAACCAAATCGAAAACCACAAGCGCAGTCGCATAAATCTCAAGCGTTGGGGGAGGTCTCGTCTGTGGTCGAGGGGGAAATAAGCGTTGCAGGCGTCAGCACTTTGAAGCCCGCAATTGCCGTCTTCAATCTGCTACGCTGGTGCGCACGAACACACTAACACCAACGGTGCCGACTCCAGACGCGTCTTAGAATTTCGAGTTCACCCCGCGACATTGACATTGACCTTCAACAACCACCACTTACAACCATTCTCAACTTCCAATCTGCTTCGTTTACCACCCCGTCTCATTCCATTGAAAACAATCTCCACCGTAGCCGTCGCCAATTTCCCTTTCATGGCGAGAACTCGCTCCTCAAAGCCATCGGCCGCCGCCAAAGACTCGGCGCCGGCTGCAGACTCGAAATCCATCTACACACTTCCTCCTCAGATCCCCAACCCTCCCCTCGCCTTCATACTACCTCGGGCAGCCACGGCTGCAGCGCAGATCGTAACGCTTCCCAACCCGCGCTATTCAAAACCTACGCGATACTTAGTATGTCCCGAAACCGGCGTCTATGAATTCACCAGGGTCGCCGCACCGACCGCGACGCCGCGAAGTTGGTTCTTCGAATCGAAGGAGGCGCCAAATGACGACAATGACAAGACCGCCGATGACAAGACCGCCGATGACAAGACCGCCGATGACAAGACCACCGATGACAAGACCACCGAGAACAAGGGACAAAAAATTAATGGATACATGACCAAGAGCTCAGATCTCTTCATCGCGACGCCGTTCGACCCGCTCTTCCTCGTCCTACCTGCCCTACTCGAGACAGCCCCAAAGACCGACGCCAAGCGCCTGTTCCTCGCGAGCGATGACCACTTCGACAAGTTGCCCGAGGAGTCGTCTCATTTGAACGATGTCCTACGGGAGGAGAAGACGCGCACGTTGTTCGAGGAGAGGATGAAGGCGGTATGCGACATGGTGGAGGCCGGAAGCGAAACCATGTTCCGGATCAACGAGGAGAAACTATTCCAGGAGATATTAGCCAAGGCGAGGAGGTTTGCGGAGGGATCACTGCCGCGAAGTATGGAAGAGAAATTTGTCACCAAGGCTCTCCAAGCGCCCATGGTAGCTCGCATCCGGCGAGACGCGCCCTCAGCTGATTCAGGAACATCGACCCCGAGCACCGACTCTGTCGATTCACAAACTTCGACGACCACCACAGAAAGCAACGCGAGCTCCCTCGCCTCCCAGGCCTCAACAGCAGCCACATCCATCCCCGAAGACGCAGACGCCATAACCGAAGACCCGATCACCACCGCAATGCAAGCCTCGTCCGAAGTCCAAGCCCTCCAAAGGCTACGCGTCTCGTTCGATTTCATCTGCGCCAGCTACATCCCTCCCGCCCTGACCTCCCGTCTCCGTGAGCAACTAGCGGACAAGAAATTGTCGGGCGCCAACTTCGCCCCGCTGGAGGAATACCTCGCCGAGCTGGCGAAGATCCGCGCGGAGGCCGTGGCCGTGAGAGGTGGGGGGCAGTATGGTCGGAAACATGCTAGGGATGAGGATGAAGATGCGGCGCAGCAGGAGAAGAAGCGGAAGCTGGAGGAGGAGAAGAAGAAGAAGTCTATGGAGAGCAGGGGCGTGCGCGAGCTCAGGAAGGTGAACACCTCGGGGATGAAGAAACTCAGCGAGTTCTTCAAGAAGAAGTGAATCCGAAGCCCGGGTTGGTTCACAGGACTCTTTGGTTTATATTGTATCTTGTATTAGATAGCGAGGGTGGCGTAAGGCGTAATGGGTCTTGGAGATTTCTGTGACATTGGGACCTCAATTTCAACCTGATATAATCAGACACCGAAACTCCTGGTTGTATCATGATATCATTACTCTGCGATTGTCTCTTTTCTTTCTTTTTTTTTTATTATTTTCTTTCCGCTAAAGCCCCCTTCTCTATCTCACCCCTCTCCCGCGCGCACCTCTCACAGAACCAGTACCCCTCCCTCTACCAATACCCGAAGCCCCTCTACTGCTGCCCACGCCTCGCGTGCTGCTTTCACTGTGGTAGCCCAGCGATGAGCTCGTCCCCCTACCGATACCACGTCCCCGACCGCGTACTCCGCGGGTCGCCCGAGGCGCGGCGGTAGCGCCAGCCAGTCTCTTCCGCTCCTCTTCCTCTGCGCGCCGCCGCGCTTCCTCGCGCCTCCTCTCTTCTTCAGCGGCTCTCCGCTCAGCGGCCTGTTGCTTTTGTATCGCCTCGGCCTCGATATCAAGGAGGTCTTGTGATGAGCCTTTCCAGTTCGGGTCTAGGATTAGGCGTTGGTTGTGTTCGGTTTGGGATAGGATTCGGGTCCAGGTGTTGAGGAGCGCGGATGCGTTAGAAACGGTGCCGGATACAGTCTACGAGCAGGGGAGGGGGGGGAATGTCAAGTTAGTGTCGCGATCTATCGCGGAATAAGACGAGGGTGCAAGAGAGCACGAGACTCTGAAAGCCACTTACATTCATGTTGCCCTTTGCGCGTTCAAGGGTTCCAATGAGACCCTCGATTGCATGATTCACGCCTCTAACTCCCTCCAGCTCCTTGCGCAGCGCAGCCTCGTGGTCATAGGTGGGCGAGGCCGGCCGCGTTGGCGTCTTTGGTGTTTTGGGCCTTTCTGGGGGTTGGTACTGGGTAGGTTTTGTGGTCGTGGGCGAGGCCCAAATATCCTCCGTCAACGAGTCATCGGCGGGGTCAGCCATGATGGGTCTGGGGTTAGGCTGTACCTGACACTTTCTCAATGAGGCTGTCTGTGCTGTATGTACGGAACAATATTGGCGCCGGGGTGTTTGCAGTGCCGTTAAGGCTGAGGCAATGAATGGATGTTGGACTTTGACAGCCAGACTTGGTCTGCGCTTGGTGGGGTCAATGTGTGACGACGGAGCAACATTGAAGTCAAACCAAATCGAATGCTGCCACAGTCGAAAGCACAGTTCAAGTTGGGACCTGATTGTGGGGCAATTGAACCATGCGCTGCCGCCAGGCTTTGCTGGCTGCGAGTTCCACGTCTCGCTGCAGCTAAACTAGCATTGAAGACGCCGCCTGAGATGGGTGGGGTAATAATCTGCTCGACAGTTCGTATGTACTCCGTGTTATTATTTACTATATAGGCACTGTATTTAGTTATTGCTCCACTGGGAAAGACGCGTTGCCGTGGTTGGAAGGGGCAACGACTGCTTCCCATTGGCCAGTTTTGCTCTGCCAACACGAAATTGGCGCGGAGAGTGCACCGTACGCGTTGACTGGCTGGGCTGTCCGGAAGTGCAGTCTGCAGGGCCTCCGCTGCAAAATTCCTGCGCCTAAAGCAAAGGGCTTGCAAAGGAACAAGGTAACCCCGACCCATGCCAACAAACACCAGCCACCAGAGTTGCAGAGTTGCAGGTCGATGCCACCCACCTCCTCGATTAATCTCCTTATCTGCCTCTGCCGACTCCATCATATTGTTGTACACTTCGTAATGCTTAATGCTTCGGAAATTGACTCTCCCCATCCTCCTGCATTTCCCTAGTTATTCTTCTGTTACGACCTAACCTCCTTCATTCTATTTACTATCCCTCTGGAGATATCCCTCAGTCGATTCCCTCACCGCCTTGTTGACATTTCCGTTGTGTGTTTCATGTGTTTGGAGGCATCGAGAGGGGAAAACTATTGTTCTCCTCACCAACAAGGAGCAGAATTGAAGTATCACTACAACCCACAAAAGCCAATCATCACCATCGCAAAGGCTCTGGCAATTTGGGCACATTGAGACAAAGGGAGCAGGTCGAACTGTGCAAAGAGGATAGATCGACCAGTGCAGAGAGTGGCTGTGAACCCAGTTTCTCCCAAACACAGTTACTCATCTTCCTCATTCATCCCCTTTCTACAACCTGCTTGACCACCCTCGACCCTTAGCCGACCAACCTGCAACCAAGGACAAGATGCCTCGAGCCATGATGCCTTCGACACCGTCTCCGCCCCCGAGTATTCGGACCCCTCCCACCCCCAAACACGGCTTCAGCGACCCCTGGGAACCTTACTCCCCTCGAAAATCCGCACGCATTTCCGCCCAGCGCGCTGCAAACCGAACTCCTCCTCCACCTTCTTCCCTCGCCAATTCAGATCCATTTGGCCCGACCCCGACCAGGAAGCCACGAACCCACGCTTCTTCCGTCGCTGGCATGGTTTCCCCATTCGAGTCACCCAAGAAAAAGCCTCGAACGTCCGCCGCCATGGATCCTAACTCTCTTTCCTACACCACCGGTCGCCTAACCGCTGAGTCTTCCTCCAAAGCCGCTTCGTCGCTCGGATTCGATCACGACAAGTCTTCTACCCATCAAACCTCGACCACCACCATCTCTCGCAGGACCGGAATGCTTCCTACTCCCGCCAAGACGCCCAAGAAGGCTCCGACAGAGAAGAATCCTGGAATCCAGGCCATCGCTCGAAACCTTTTTGCGACCGAAGAAGAAGTCATGCCCAGCCCCCAGAAGACCCGCGCCAAGAGATACACGGGTATCTCGCTCGAGAGCTTTACCGCCGAGGATGACGAGGTGCCAATTGAGATTTTTACCGACTCCAATGAGCGTATCCCCCAAAAGGTCGTGAGCGCCGATAACCCCTTCTACGGAAACGCTGGTCGAGATGTCCAGGAGCCTGCTAGGCGCAGGAGCAAGCGTCACAAGGTTCACGTTCCCGGAGAAGGTCGCCAGACCATTGAGGAAGTCATGGAACGTGAGGATGGACTAGTTTACGTATTGTGAGTTGAACTCGATCGCCCAGACGATCTTCTACTTCCCAGCAATGCGATAATAACTAATTCTGTTTCTAGCCGAGGAAAGAGGTTTTTCCGCAAGTTCGCAGAGACAGACCCCGCCGACATCGAAGATAACGATGAGGAACGAAGCGGCTCCCCAGTTCGACGAATGACGCGATCTTCCATCAAGCCTCGTCTGCTTTTCCCCACCAAGCCTCAGGAACCGAGCGCCCTCGAGGAGGAAGAGGCCGATACCGACGTCGAGATAGAGCACATAAAGAAGACGGCCGAACCCCGCAAGAACCCTCGGCCTAGCACTGTTGTGGAAGTGGTCGAGGAGGCCGAGACCCCCAAGGCTCCCCGTTTCTCACCGATTTCTCCTCCTGATACGCGCCGAGTCACCCGAGCCCAAGATAAGAAGTTCGACGAGCCCAACCCCGCTCCACGTCAAGGCAGGACTAGCCCATTCGACTCGTGGCCTCGCGTTAAGAGCAGGTCGGAGAGCAGCCTACCTTCGAAACGACCCGGTTCGAGCCTTAGCTCTAGCACGGCCAAGAAGGCTCGCCCTTAGGCGTGTGTGGTCTGCGATACGATTTTCCATTTCTAGTGTTCCATATGGGGTTTCGAGGCCAGGTCGTGATTAGGCGATGGGCCGTTAGTCATGTCAAACCTTTCTTTCCCGATTCATGGACGAGCCACAGAAGGACCATGATCCTCGATTTTCTTTTTCTGTTTTCTTTTTTTTTCCGTCTTTTACTAGGGTTTCTTTTTTTGCCGCAGTTCTCGCGCCACTTCTATCTAGGCTAGAAACCCGTTAGGATTGGGGTTCCGGTTTATGATTTTTGCCTGTGTATATTGGTTTGTTTTTCTTTCCCACCCTCTCTTTTACTTTCTACCAGAAGAGGAACGAAATCAGCGGGGATCTGCCTAGAGGAATGGCTCACCCGTCTATTATGCATGGGATCGATGAGAACAAGGTTTATTACGTCTACGCAGGAAGGACAACGGGCGTTCGAGGATTGATGGAATGAAACCCAGGTTGTTGTTTTTTTACACAAGAGTCGCCACAGGCAGATGAAAAAAGACCCTCCTAACTTGAGGGCAACGTAGTTAGTTATTCAGATACTCAAAATGCGCAAAGGGTGAGAATAATTCTGCCCAGTTCAGCAGCACTTGATACGACCCGCAGTGTATACCGCTAAAAAAAGGAACATGAGCCGTTGCCCCTGATGCTAGTGAGAGCATAAAAATCTCTGATGCTGTGATTGTTGTCTCGATGTAGTCTGACTGGGGCAAACTTGTTTTCCGATTCGAAGAACACGCCAGGCACGCCGTGGTACGAGATGGTGCGCCTCCGTAGATCGGATTTAGCCTCGGTGCCCAACTGCCAACAATGCTGAGTCCAGCCAGTGGAAGCAGACTTGGTCAGTTTGTGGCCCGATGTAGGTTTAACGCTGGCCAGCCAAGAATCCCCTCCCCATTCCCGAAGAAAAATACTTCGTAAAAAAAGAGAAACATTACGTTGAGTCTCGGGGTTTTTGTTCGTCAAATGGTGGGTTGTTGTCATGCCCCGCCATGGTAACGTAATAATTGCCTTCGGGGAAAGCGGCACCTTTAAGTCGTCAGGAACCCCACCATCGTCACTGGTCTCTCTCTTCTTGTTCGAAACCCAACGTTTTTTTGAGAAGCTTCAGTCACGCATTGAGACGGACAGAACCTCGTATCTTGCCGAAAACCCGTGGCAGATTTTTCGCAAGTTTATACCCTTAGACATTTGGGGCATATATATGCCCCCCGTCCATCCCTAGACCCTCGTTTGTCCATCCCTGTTGGCGCTTTGTAGACTCTAGAGAACCCCACCAAGACCAAAGTCAATCTGAAGATCGAAGGTCTCTCTCGACTATCGAAGATCATATCCACTCCTCCCAACTTTTTCAAAGGAAACAGCTAAAAGGAGAGAAAAGAGAAAATGCACATCCTCTTAACCAACGACGACGGCCCTCCGTCCCCCCACTCGTCCCCCTACATCCGCTGCCTCGTGGACACCCTCCAAAAGGCCGGCCACACCATCTCCGTCTGCCTCCCGCACACGCAGCGATCCTGGATCGGCAAAGCCCACATGATCGGCCAGACCGTCAAGCCCCTCTACTACCGCCCCAGCGAATCCATCTACGGCGACGACGCCCAAGGCAGCACGCACCACCGCCCCAGCCCCGACGGCTCCGTGGAGGAATGGATCCTCGTCGACGGAACGCCCGCTTCGTGCGTGCAGATCGGCCTCCACCACTTCTTCCAGGATCGCGGACCGATCGACCTCGTCGTCTCGGGGCCCAATTATGGGCGGAATTCTACAGCTGTGTTTGCGCTGAGCTCGGGGACGTTGGGGGCGGCGCTTGAGGCGGCTGTTTGTGGGTGGAAGGCCGTGGCGTTGAGCTTTGCTTTCTTCTCGAGGAATCATGATCCTATTATTATTGAGGGGGCATGTAAGCATAGTGTCCGGGTTCTGGAGGCTATATATAAGCAGTGGCCGAAGGATGGTAGCGTGGACCTTTACAGCGTCAACGTGCCGCTGGTAGAGGGCGTCGAGAAGAGCAAAGCTTTGTGGACGGGGATGTTGCAGAATTACTGGGGTGGGGGGAGCTGCTTCCAGGAGGTCGAGGGAAGTATTGGGGATGAGGATGAGGAGGAGGAGAGGATACGTGAGGGTATACTGGGAGAGGTCGTTGGGAAGGCTGGTGCCGTTCCGGGCCATGTTCATAAGCATTTCAAGTGGGCGCCCAAGTTTGGAGATGCGTATAAGAGCGTCGAGGATGCCGGACCGGGGAGTGATGGATGGGAAGTCAAGGAGGGCAACACCAGGTACGTCGCGGGTTTTTTCGTTGGCCCATATCGCTGTCTAGAACTTTACCTCTTGCTAACACGTTGTTGAATAGCGTTACACCCTTGAAGGCAAACTTTTGGCATGCCGCTACGAGTCTGCATGGTAAAGAGTTGGAACTGTAAGTAACAAAATACACGCGCATATCCGTTCACCTACCCGCCTCTCCTCTCCGTTTCTCAGTACCGCCGTCTCGCCAGATGCCACCATACTACGAACTCCCAAGGACAAGACTTTGATAGGGATGGCATCGGAAGAGACCAAGAAAGGCATATTACCAAGCATTCTGTAATAGATCATGCATAAGACATCAACATGCGTAGCCCTCTAATGTACATTATCATGCATTAGAGTTACCATGAAGCTTTTACAATAGATCATAGTCTTACAATTTTTCTTCTCTTTCGAACAGTCCTCCAGCGGCACTTGTGGCCAGCAACCCAGGCACAGCTCAGCTCGCCTCCTCGCAACATACCGGGAAGACGGGCGCGAAGGAAACAATATACGCCATCGTGGCCTACGAAGACCCATACGTTCAGCCCTTGATTCTAGAGGCGATATCAAAACTCTACCCAAACATCAACGTCCTATCCACGCTGCCGCCGACAACGAACGACGGCGAGCCAAACCTCAAAAGCTACCTGCCGACGCCAGGCGTCAAAGTCCTGAATATCACGTCCTACGAGTCCATCGACTTTGGTTTCGCGAACGATCACCGGGATACGTGCCTCATCAACAGCTACGTGATACGCAAGGCGCTTATACGAAAACACTTCCTGTCGACGACGGTGGACATTTGGGTGACGAAGCGACCCGAGAGCGTCCTCGGGGACCATGTCAAGAGGAGCGAGGCGTTCGAGGTGGACTTTGCAGAGTTTCTGGAGGATGCGCTCGTGGAGGCTTGGGACTTGAGGGAGAGCATGGAGAAGAATGAGGATGGCTCGGGTGAAGTTGAAGCGGAAGAATCGGAAATTAGAGAGAAGGGTGGTGATGACGATGAACAAGACGAAGTGGACCTATCAGCAAAGCCACCTCACCAGCGTGAGTGGTGGATACTGAAGCCGTCCATGAGCGATCGCGGCCAAGGAATCCGCCTATTCAGCACGACGGCCGAGCTTCAATCCATCTTTGATGAGTGGGAACCACCCTCTGATGACGAGGACGAGGATGCCCATTCGACGGGTGCGGCCGACGATGCTGAGGATGTCCAGGCAACCGCGGGAGATTTCATTACGACGTCTCACCTCCGCCACTTCGTTGCGCAACCCTATATCCACCCGCCCCTCCTCGTCGGCGGGCGCAAGTTCCACATCCGGACCTACGTGTTCTGCATGGGTCGATTAAACGTCTACGTCTACAGGCAAATGCTAGCGCTCTTCGCGGCCAAGGAGTACTCCCCACCCTGGGAGGAGGACGATCTCGAGAAGCATTTGACAAACACGTGTCTACAATCCACTCCCGACGCAGCCTCCGTCCAGCTCTTCGGCGCCCTGCCCCTCGACGAGATCGTAAAGAGCAGCGTCAAGAAGCAAATCTTCGACGTGGTGGGCGAGTTGTTCGAGGCGGCAGCCCTGGGCATGACTGTGCACTTCCAGCCGCTCGCGAACGCCTTTGAGGTTTACGGGTTGGATTTCCTCGTCGATGAGGCGGGGACTGCATGGTTGCTTGAGGTGAATGCGTTTCCTGACTTTAAGCAGACCGGGGGGCAGTTGAGGGGCGTGGTGGCTGGGTTTTGGGAGGAGGTTGTGAGGATTTCTGTTGGTTCGTTTTTCGGGGTTGAGGCTAGGGAGGGCGCTAAGAGGGAGGAGGAGGATATGGTGCTTGTGAAGAAGGTTGAGCTACCTCAGTGAGGAGCCTAGAATGTTTGGTTTCGAGTGTATATCAAAGCCAAGGGCGCGTAGAAGACCGTTTGCTTCTTGCGGGGGTGGTGTGCGAGATGAAAATCCACAACTTACAAGAAAATACTAATACGTTTAGAAACAGGAGGGTGCAAATAGACATCTGCCCACCGTTAGCCAATCCCTCGACCTTGTCTCCCGTGAAATTATCTGGAATGGGCAAGTTGCATCTTCATCCTCACCTAGCGACTTGTGGGAAAACGCTATCTGCAGGGAGCCAGCTAGCAACGAGGCTTAAATGTCTTGGAAAAGAGGGGTTCGACATGATAATTACCGCAAGCCTGTTGCAACTGTGAGACTTTTTGTTTTGACTTGGAATGACTCGAGATATGGACACAAGTGCAAACCATATCTAATCCGGTGGAGGGAGGAGGTGGACGCTGTTCGAGGAGACTCTAGTGCATGTTGACGATCTTCTTTGATGGCGGCGGGAGTCGGGGAAGCTCTTTTTTTAGTTTACGAATCACATGTTCTCGAGATCTATCTATGTGAACCATAGAAAATGCTATGAAACGTTCTTCCCCGACCATTCGAGACGGATCGCCTGCTATTTCGCTATTTTTGTTTGTACTTTTCTACCCACCGATCTCGTCTTCTCCTAGCATCATTTTATACTCAATGTCCCAGAAGCTCTCATCACCACCAATGTCGCCACTAATAAATCTCGATATAGGTTAATCCTAAGGGAGAACGTGTAATCTCATTTGTTTTACCAGTAGGGTTACGACGCGCGGGGGCTTAGACGATAGTTGGAATGAATCAAACGGGTCGAGCAGAGGAGCAGACTTTACGAAGCAGGCTTTTGTGAAGTATGAACCCACCTTCTAGATCTAATCTTGAAGTTAAGGTTTCTTGTTTTCTTATTACAAAAGTCCTGAGAAAAAAAGGATACAGAGTTTGTGATTTGAGTATCACCCCGAAGGCATTCATCGAAGCTGCGCGATGGAATCATAGAGGATGATCGGTTGTGGAGAAAGGGCGTTGATGGTTCGGGCACCGAATACGCCGGAGTAACAACTCCTCAAGCGGAGATTGGGCGAACCGGGTCTGTTTGGCTGAGACAAGGTGGGATTAGGATGAGATGTGGTGGCTTAGACTGAACGCTGAACACTCAAACTACGACTGTGGACATATTGGACGGGGCCTTTATAAGTATATGACAATATAGGAAGAAGGAAGATGAGACCCACTTGGGATGTCCTCACGATGTGTTCCTTCAACTCCCATGTCGAGGATAGTTCCCGCGCGACGTCACCGAACATTCACGAGATCATCGCTGGGAAACGGCCAGGCTTGTCGAAGCCTCCCAAAGGAGCAGGATGATTCTTCATACTTCCACACCCACAGGATCCTTTGTCGATGCCCCCTCCTTCCAGCGGTGAGCCGCTGATCCTACCTCGTGGCATATTTGGCCTCAAAGTTTGAAGCCCACTCTGACGGGGGCTTAGCACGTCTCGAGTTGCAGCTCGACAGATTTCCAATTCGCTGAGAGCGAGGCTCGATTTTTTTTCAAGAGAGACTTGCGGCGGTAGAAGGTGTGCCAGTTCGCATTTCGCATAACCCGGAATGTTCGATCGTACCGTCCGGGCCCGCCCCAAAATGCCTGGCACTTTTGACTCGAGCTCGGAGCTTATAGATCCCGAGAGGGTCAGGGCCATGCGGCGGCAAGCCGTTTGGGGGCGAAAAGATCCATTCACGAACTTTCCATGATGCACGCCTAGTGTGCGGCTCATCTCCCGAAGAGCTAGCTTCTACGTACAGCTCGATTTAGGCTAGATCGGGGCAATGTATTTTCGTAGGCTGCAAGTCTTCCTCGTCATGGACATTTATCCAAAGGAGGACTTGGAAGTGCAACTCTCTTGGTCATTGCACTCCTTCGCGCCGGGTCAGCATGGGTGATAGGTTTGCAGGGAGCGGCAGCCGTTATTTTTTCTATTACCTTGCCTTGATGGGAAGTTGGAAGTTGGATTGAGGCGAAGCACAGCACCGTTGATGTAAGTTCCATTTTTGATGGATCCATTTCCAGAAAACCGCCTATCCATCATCATCACGGGTCAAATCGTACGGAGAGAAGAATTCTGCCCTGCACATATGCTCTCATCTTCTGCCTGCTTATTTCTCTTAAAACACCTTTTCCCCTTTTGAATTTCACCTCATTTCCCCCCAAAATTGTAAAGGGTTATTAAGGTTGGAGCAAGGGGAAGGGTGCACAATCGTGGCATTGCTAAAAATATATATTGGCCCCAAGACCGGATGGAATGCACTCAAACCTCGGCCCCCAAAAACGGCACAGCACGGATGCTGTACCTCAGTAGATCGAATCGAAATATGGATATAACATGTACTTAGTCTTTTCCCCGGATTTTGGTCTCTCCCCCAGGCCGCAGATGTCGGCAGTGTGTAATGTGCGAGGTCGGTTGGCTGCCGGTCGATGTCGTTAGGCGCGGAGTAGGCAAGGCTGAGCTGCAGCATGACCGTTTTCGTGGAATCAGGTTGGATGGTTTGAGCAATGACCGGAGATATTTTGTAATTCCACTTTGGACGGGTTACCGAAGATGTGGAAGGGGGGTGTGCTTGGAACTTTAGAGGGAAGGCAAGGCGGACTTCTGTATTGGATGTTCGATTCAACCAGGACGCTCAGACACTTCCATCTTGTCGAATTAAAGTCTGCGAGCAGTGGAAAGATGAGGCGGGCCGAGGAAGCGTTGGAGCCGCGCCGTTGGTTGCACCCAGGCTGCATGTAAGATGGATGGTGTCGTTCAACGGTGGATTTACTTCGTATGCTTCGTTATTTTATTGCTGACTCTACTTCGTACACACTACACAGGTAGTTGATTCGTTCATTCGTACTCATACAGAACGACAGTAGAGTCCAAGCGGGAGATCAATGCTCGGGTTAAGCGTTTACATTAATATGTCAAGCCAAGACGCTGATAAAGGCATAGAGCGATTACGACGCTGGTTGATACCGAGCATGGATGACATCTCAACTCCAAGCACGATGCTGTATATTCTCCCATATATCCCAATATAGAGGGCAAAAGTAGTGCCTTAGAGTCTTACAAAGGTAGCGGATACTGAAGCCTCAGCTTTTTGTAATCAGTTTTATCTCAACATCGCGTAGCAATCCTAAGGTGTGGTGGAAGACGGAGCCTTCAATGGCCAGTGATGCAGAGCTCTCGCCCGACTTTGCGAAACACGCATATCGTAAAAGTGAGGTCAAAATATTAAGTGGGTGCCTTGAGCTGAGCAGTGTCAAGGAGAGTAGTTTCGTTCATATCGCACGGGATAAGCTTTTTTTTTTCTTCAGTTCGAAACAAGTTCCCCACCGGTGAGGTCTTCGAGAAGGCTGCGCCACGGTCAGGAGGTTCGATCGCTCTGGCTTGAAAACGGTGATCTGCAGGCAAGGCGTTCTGCGGTATTCTTGCCAAAATGCAACTCGGTATAGGAGGCAAGTCGTTGAGAAGAGCCCTCAGTGGCTCGGAAGGATACGAGAGCAGAAGAGGACTCGTACTTCGCACACAATTGTGTTCTTGCTGACATGTGACCTCCTACCATGAACATCGTCAAGCTTTGTGGGGAAGTGGAGTTCTCAGCTCAGGCGTCCTCGGTCAAGGGCGGCAGACATTGATCCCCAAGACCTATAATTACACGTTGATTAGGCAGATTGCGTATGAAGAATGCGTGTCCTCGTGGGCGCAGGTGAACCTTGATGCGAGGCTTTTAAAAGTTACCTGACCCTCCGACCCGTACGGAGCAAAGACCGAAAACAGGGGCTCACCAACCGCTTGGGTCCAATCGGAGAGGCGCAAGCCACTTCGCGCTGTGGCGACGCCGATTTTTCAGCCACTGAGGACACATCCCACCCAAGCTGGGGCCAATAGAAGTCAATGCCCCGAAGGCTAAAATGCCCCATTGTATGATTACGTAGCCTGGCTGTGCTCAGGGCGCTGTCACAATTCTCAACAGTTTTTCTGTCCCCCTGATATCGGATGCCTCGCAATATGGAGTACGAAGAATGGCATCGCGCTTCCTCTTTCCAATCGATGTGGCGAAGACCCGACAACCGTGGCCATGGACTTCGACCGCGGCATTGACAAAAAAAGAAGGCTGTTATCGTGTCAACTTCCCGAACTAGGAGGTACGAGAGTCGAGGTGAGGTGTGGGATCAATGTCTTGGCTTAACCAAGCGGGTGGGCGCAATGAGGTAACTCCCATAAGCCTTTGCCTTTACGAAGTACTATTCGTAGAGACAGACCTCCTCCTGGTTGGTTTTGATGTCTTGCATCATGCACACTTCAGCTTGAATGCCCAGAACAAGATGGTCGGACAGCGATGTCTCCAGATGCCACTCCAGGCGAATGGATATTTGAAACGGACTAGCCGTCAGACCATCGATAAGAGCGCGAGGCTTGCGGGACAAGCAGGTACACGAAAATCAATGCCGCTGTGCTGGCCGTCCGTCTGTAACACTGGTGTGGAGAAGATGCAAAACTGTTAAGGGACTTGGTGCTTGTGATAGATCGCCGTGCTTAGTAGAGGTCCTATTTCGTCAGAACGAAGTATAATTGATTGAGTTGACAACAGTTGTTTGTCTGTGGTGTTATGACGGTTCATCAATTTGATGTCCCCTTCCACTTCGAAGTACTCAGTTACCCTTGGTAGGTCACCAATCATTGATGCTTGCTCTATGTTTAGCACCCGAGTTGCCTGACAGTGGCAGACTACTTATTGCATAACATTGAAGTAAGGTTATTGTCCTGACTGGAGATTCGTTGATGTTCATCAACATTTCCCCAGAAAATCCCATCTTGTTTTTATGTTCTAATAATTTCTGATTTGTTTTGTTTCTTTCTGGTTTACCTTCGTACTTCGCGTGTTCTCGCTATTCTGCAATTCTGCCCTTCCAACACTTTTCAAGACGTGAGATTGCTTCGTCCTTGGTTGATTATCCTTCCCCTGAACTTTATTCCACCTTGCTTCGCCTTGGTTACCTCCAATGACAAACCCGGAAAGTACTAGTCTTTGACAGGAGGGTTGATTGCTGTGGCGTTTTCTCGTACTCGTAACAATTAAAACTGAAGTACCAGGTACCAGCGGCCATCCGTGCCTGGCTCACAATAGAAGTGCCTTGCCCCTCCACTACCACCCGACTCTAGAACAACTCAATCTAAGCCCCCTTCCTCCCTCGAGTGACAGGATTAAACTGACTTTCAAGTCAGGAAGGCGCTGAAACCGCGTGGCAAGTAACTTCATGTCATCGCTCTGCCCGTCCTTCCACATTTGTCCTCAATGTTTGTCCTCCACTTGCCGCTGCACCTGACTGTTTTGTCCCTTTTCCTTGTCTTGCTTCGAATCTGTGGGAGGGCGGCGCGAATCGCCACTCGAGGATTTGTGACGAAATCATCGACATTATGCCTCTCTTCAAATACGACGTATTTCCTTCTCTCTTTCATGATTACGGCCAAGGTCCAGAACCGGCAAGTGCCATTTCCTCCAGGCCCACTCCATATGTGAGGTGGAAGGTGACCCTGCTCAATATAAGCTATGTACGAAGAAGTGGACCGGGAGACCAGCCAGGAGTCAAAAAATAGGGGCGAGCGCTACCAGCACAGCGATAGTGGAGTGAATAGTGTGTACTTTGGGGTGGACCACGATCATACGAAATTGTGTGTTTCTTCGTATATCACAGCAAGGAAAATATCATTGCTCCAATGCTCGTGCAATTGTAGCAGGTAAGTCTAAAAGCGGAGAGCGCAGATCACATCTCAGGTTTTTCTTCTTCCCTCGTCTTTCCTTTTTGTCCTTCTTGTTTCTTTTCTACTTTTGCTTTGGTCCTGCGCTAGCGTTGCAAACAGAGTAACAAACACAGGAACTTGGACCCGCTCGTATAAAGAGGTACCAGTCACTCTAGTTCTTGTGAGTCCACCCTAAAACAGAAGGTATTTGCTACAAAATCATCCGCAATGCAAGTACAGTCTTTGTTATCAGGGTACATGATGAGACCCATCCATATCAATCTTAGTACTGAAGTACCGCGGTACTTGAAGTTGCGTCTGGTTTACCACTTATGGATCTTTCTAGCCAGAAGCGGGTGCTAGTATTGAGGCGACAGGGGTGTATGCATAGTGATTTAGCGATGTCCCGCTCTGCATCCGTTTGTTTCTCCCGGCCAATTAAGTCCAGCTTGCACAGCCTCAATGGTCCTTCTCCCTCCACTGGTGCTCTGGAGACGGGTCGCTCTGGACATCCTCTGGAGTTGAGACCTTCCTAACCTTCCCTTTCACTTTTTCGTGTTTCTGTGTTTGGCAATTGGTATTATCGCAAGAGTGCGTGTCTTCCAAATACTAAAGAGAGGCAACCGATGTTCTTATAGATCGAAACTTCGCCTTCAGCCTCGACTAACGTCAACGAGTCCGTTGATCGACCACGCGCTCTTCGGTACAGCCACACACTCGTCATTGACAGCGTCTACATTAGCATGAAGTTGGCCTAGCCCATGCTCATGACAGCTGAAGACCTGGCCGTATTCTCTAGGAATCCTTCGCATCGGAGGAGGCCTTGTTGATCCAACTTACACCGAGGTCCTGTCCTGACTCCGCCGACTTCTTCACTTCTCTTAAATCGGGAATGGGGACATAGTTTTGCCCTCTCTCTTTCTCCTGTTTGATATCTTTTTTCTCGTGGAACCCTCTCGTCTCTCGAAATCTCCTTGGCGTCCGCTTCGTCTCCCCTAATCCCAACTCCTTAGCGAACCCTCCTGAATTGGCAACACTGCAGGCGACGCTACAACCACGAGAAACGAAGTCACCCTGCCTGGACGGCCTTGAGACGAAACCGACCAGGAAAAAAAAATGGGTGACAAAACCCGTACCCCGGCGGAGGCTGACTCTGGACCAGTAAGGCGGCCAAGAGCGTAGGTTTCCTCTTCTCCTTCGATACGAGCCTTCCCGCGGCTTTTCTTTCATTACCCGCGACGTGTCGCCGATTCCGTTGCCGAAACTCGAGCCGGTTTTCACTAACTCTATCTTACAGCCCTACAATCACAATCGATACAGCGATAAACCCGCCAGACAGCACCCAAGCGCCAGCCCCTGGTGCCTCGGATGCTTCTCCGGTATCTCCCCAGGACGATGGCGGGAGCCCTGCGACGACATCCGGGCTCCAACTACGCGATACCGCCTCTTTCGACAGCAAGGATAGCCGACCCACTAGTCCGCACAATGTGTCAAGCATGCTTCCTTCCAGAGGAGCCGATAGATCGGGAGGAGCGCCAACATTCCTTTCAGTACCCAGCAATCTGCGGTCGAGACAAAACTCACTCGAGTCTGACGACGCGTCGCGGTCAGTTGTATCATCGCAGGGCGAAACAGTTGTCGCCGCGACCATAACCCCGCCCGTCATCTCTTCGACGAAAAAGAGGCAGTCCAACGAGTTCTCCAACGAAAAGATCATGAACGATCCGGATGCCCTAAAGCCCGATCAGGGCCGCGAGGAGGATTTCCAGGTCGAGGACAACCCCTTCGCATTCACCCCTGGTGAGCTGAACAAAATGCTGAACCCCAAGAGTTTGTCCGCCTTCTACAAGCTCGGAGGTCTCCGAGGAATGGAAAGGGGCCTTCAGACCGACTGCAAGGCCGGTTTGAGCCTCGAAGAAGTGAACGTTCCGAACAAGGTCTCGTACGCCGATGCTATCAAGGTCGCCGAAGAGAGCGTGGATGGGGCTAAGCCTGTGTCCGACACCATTTCTGTTGCCGAGGGGTTGGTGGTAGACAGCAAGGAGAAGGAGGGGGATACGCGACCATCTACTGCCCAGTCCCTCCATGCTAGCGGAGGCGATCTGTTTGTCGACCGGAAGCGGGTCTTCAAGGACAATAGGTTGCCCGAGAAGAAGGGAAAGACCTTGCTCCAGCTTATGTGGATCACGTACAACGACAAGGTCCTCATGCTACTCTCTGCTGCTGCCGTCGTGTCTCTCGCCATCGGTCTCTACCAGACGTTTGCCCCTAACCCCGGTCACGAAGATGAGCCCAAGGTCGAGTGGGTTGAAGGAGTCGCTATCATCGCCGCCATTGTCATCGTTGTTGTTGTTGGATCTCTGAATGATTACTCAAAGGAACGCCAATTTGCCCGTCTCAACCGCAAGAAGCAAGATCGTCTGGTCAAGGTTATCCGGTCCGGCAAGACTCAGGAGATTTCGGTTTTCGATATTCTTGTTGGAGATGTCCTCCACCTCGAGCCCGGCGATCTTGTGCCTGTTGATGGCATTCTTATCGAAGGATTCAACGTGAAGTGCGACGAGTCTCAAGCTACCGGAGAATCGGACATCATCAAGAAGCAACCCGCCGATCAAGTGTACGCCGCCATCCGCAACCATGGTAGTGTCAAGAAGCTCGATCCGTTTATTCAGTCCGGAGCTCGCGTTATGGAGGGTGTTGGTACTTTTATGTGCACGTCTACTGGTGTCTACTCGACTTATGGCAGGACCCTTATGGCGCTCAACGAAGACCCCGAGATTACCCCCCTCCAGTCGAAGCTGAACGTGATTGCGACTTACATTGCCAAGATTGGTGGTGCCGCTGGTCTCCTGCTCTTCATTGTCCTTTTCATCAAGTTCCTAGCTGGCCTACCCAAGTCCACCGCCACACCAGCCGAAAAGGGCCAGAACTTCTTGGAGATTTTCATCGTCGTCGTCACCATCATTGTCGTTGCCGTTCCCGAAGGTCTTCCGCTCGCCGTCACACTGGCCCTGGCCTTTGCCACCAACCGCATGCTCAAGGACAACAACTTGGTCAGGCATCTCAAAGCTTGCGAAGTTATGGGTAACGCCACGACTATCTGCTCGGACAAGACAGGTACTTTGACTCAAAACAAGATGCAAGTAGTCGCCGGAACAGTCGGCACGAGCCATCGCTTTGGAGCTAGCGGGCCGGCGACGGTCTCGGGTGAGTCTAACGGGAGCGAATCCGATGCCGACTCCGTAGAGATGGATCCGAGCGGCGGCGTTTCGCCCAGCGAGTTTGCTTCTGTGCTCTCTGCTCCGGTTAAGAAACTTTTAGTTGACTCGATCGCCCTTAACTCCACCGCGTTCGAGAGTACTGTGGACGGCGAGCTGACGTTTATCGGCTCCAAAACCGAAACTGCGCTTCTCCTTTTTGCCAAGCACTTCCTCGGCATGGGTCCCGTTAGCATTGAGCGGGAGAACGCTACTACTTTGCAACTGATTCCGTTCGATTCTGGCCGCAAGTGCATGGGTATCGTTGTGGCTCGCGAGAAGGGCAAGGCGCGACTTTACATCAAGGGAGCGTCCGAGATTGTCCTCGGCAAGTGTACGCAGATGATTCAGGATCCCGCTCGCGACTTGGGGCTCACCAGAATGACCTCGGACCATGCGCGCACCGTCGAACACCTCATCAATCACTACGCCTCCCGGTCTCTCCGAACTATTGGTCTTGCCTACAGGGATTTCGAGCAGTGGCCTCCTAGGCGCTTCCGACGAAATACCGGCGACGAGAACAGCAATGAGATTCCCTTTGAGGAATTGTTCCATGAGATGGTCTTTGTCGGTATGGTCGGTATTCAGGATCCCTTGAGAGATGGTGTGCCGGAGGCCGTGCGCGTATGTCAGAAGGCCGGCGTCGTCGTACGGATGGTTACTGGTGACAACAAGCTCACAGCCCAAGCCATTGCTCGCGAATGCGGTATCATGCAGCACAACAGTATCGTCATGGAAGGGCCCGAGTTTAGAAACCTGTCGAAGGACGAGCAAATGAAGATCATCCCCCGACTCCACGTGCTCGCACGTTCGAGCCCCGAGGACAAGCGTATCCTGGTCAAGCGGCTCAAGGACAAGGGTGACATTGTTGCCGTCACCGGTGACGGCACGAACGATGCGCCGGCCCTCAGGATGGCTGATGTCGGCTTCTCTATGGGTATTGCGGGAACAGAGGTTGCCAAGGAGGCGTCGTCGATTATTCTCATGGACGACAACTTCAACTCGATTGTCAAGGCTCTTAAGTGGGGACGGGCCGTCAACGATGCGGTCAAGCGATTCCTCCAGTTCCAGCTCACGGTCAACGTGACGGCGGTTATTCTTACTTTTGTCTCGGCGGTGGTGAACAAAGACGAGTCCTCAGTGTTGACGGCGGTGCAGCTTCTCTGGGTCAATTTGATCATGGACACGCTCGCGGCCCTCGCGTTGGCCACGGATCCGCCGCGCGACAGCGTCTTGAACCGGCTGCCGGAGGCACGAAACGCATCGATCATCTCGGTCACGATGTGGAAGATGATTCTTGGTCAGGCTGTGTATCAGCTCGCGATTACGTTCCTCATCTACTTTGGGCGCGAGAAAGTTCTTCCCGAGACGGGCAAATGGGTGCTCGACGATGAGACGATTGGAACGCTGGTGTTCAACACGTTTGTCTGGATGCAAATCTTTAACCAGTGGAAGTAAGTGAAATTTTTTTTCGGCTATTCACCTCACGGTCCCCTGAAGAATCCGAGATACTAACAATATTTCTAATAGCAATCGACGCCTGGACAACGAATTCAACATCTTTGAAGGTGTCTTCAAGAACCAAATCTTCCTCGCCATTAGCGCGCTGATGTGCGGTTGCCAAATCCTCATCGTCTTCGTGGGTGGCCCAGCATTCAAAATTAATGACGCACCCGAAGGCACGCGAGACCCTCAGGGTCCGGTGCTGTGGGCTGTCGCTATCGTCCTAGGCTTCATCTCTATCCCGTTCGGTATCATCATCCGGCTGATCCCCGACCGGTTGATCCTCAAGCTGGTGCCGGATTACCTTAAGAGGCGAAGCAGCAATGTTCCAGACTTGACGGTGTCGAACGAGGAGATGTTTGACTTTTACCCACCGGCTCTCGCCGACGTGCGAGACGAGCTCGCGTTCCTCAAGAGGATCAAGGGTGGGCGGCTCAACAACCTCAAGTTTGCCATGAGGCACCCGCGCGAGACGCTGATGTCGCGATCGCGCAGCCCGTCGCACTCGCGCACCAACTCCATCAGACCTCCACGGACGCCGGTCCGAGAAGATAGCTTCGGATCGGTCGGCGGCACCACGATGCCTCCTTCTCCCGATAACCGCAAGAGGTCGAGGTCGATAAGATCGAGGTCGAACTCGGCGTTGGGCGCGCCGACGGTGATGGCGGGTATCGTGGCGGCTGGTGTCGCGGCGGGATGGTCGCCCATCGACCGGTCTACCTCGAGGGAGGATCGCGGAGAAGCTTCTTTGAATAGGGAAGCGTCGTTGATTACGCAAAGGACCGAGGAGTGAGGGAGGAAGAAGGCATGAATCGCTTTTTATGACTGATTTCACAGCACATCCGCACATATACCCAAATCCCACACACTTGCACATGCGTACCATCCATTACCAATTGCTCATCCAGGAGTTGGTTGTCTCGCTAAGTCTTTTTTGTCGCAAACTTTTTTTTCCCCCTTTTCCGTCGTTTACATACAACACACCATGCCCCCTTCAGGCCCTGCACCTAGGGTCTTTCCGCGCGAATCCTTGCCCTTGTGTTTGTCTCTTACTATCATTATTTACCTTTTCTTTTTTTCCTTAAACTCTTGTACGATATAGCACCCCCAGTGGAGCAACTAGACGGGGACAGTGGCCAGTTTTTTATTTTGATTGGTATCTCGCTCGCAACACACATAGACTTTCGTTTTTGTATTTTCCTTTTCTGTTTTCTTCGATTTTCTGCCTTGGGGAGTTGGCCTTGATATTTTTATTCTGCAAAAGAGAGAAACAAAATACGGAGTGGGCGTTTGGAGAATTGGAATTTCCTGGTTCCGGTTTTCTTGTTGCCTTTTTCCCTTTTTTCGAGAACGGGGGAGTTTGTTATTCTTGACATAACATTCTTGTGCCTATTATCGCCATATTTTGTTTTAATTCCCTTTTTTGGGAGAGGAGGTGGGAGGGGAGGAAAGGGACGAGGGATCTGTGTGTATAGTATAGTAGTCGGGAATTTGAATAGAAGACTACACAACACTACAGATTTTGTCTATATATTGGCTGCATCAAAATGTGTGTGTGATGCGATGCCATCGATGGTTGATGCCCGAGTTGGTGCGGTGTTTGTGATTTGATGTCGGTGTAAGTGTGTTGCTGCATGCCGTACCTGACTACCTGACGTGGCCATCGCGATGTGATGCGATGCGATTGATAGACATGGATGTGGCATGCCCTATCACCGCGCGAGATCCTGGGCATGACCAGGCCATGATCGGCGGATGTTCCGAGTTCAACGTTGGTCAGTTCGTTTCGTCATGGTTCCTGTTTGTTAGTCCTATCGTCTGTTTCTAGAAACTCGGAGATTTCCCGGAGTCGACCGAAGCACATCGATTGATCGATCCATGTATCCGGGCAGTGGTGTCGGGCAAGTTCGGACATGGCGGATGGAGGATGTTGGATAGCGGATGCGATGGGTTCTTATGGGTTCTCCGTAGTGGGTTTGCGTTTGCCACGTCGCGGTTTTTAGCGCACTAGATTCTGCGCACTAGATTTTTTTTCTTCGGTTTTCTGACTATTTCTATGTAAGTGCTTGCATCGAATCTTGGGACTTGAGGCTTATAAACCGTCGAGACCTATATCCCATATCTTCAGCACAGATACATATAGTCTACGAAAGACTGGCTGCCCCGATCTAGCGGAATTGATATTGATATTAATTCCTTGGGCAACAGCAAATTTGCAAGAGAATCAACCGATGTTAGATTCGATGTTGGATAGCCACTGTGTTGCTGCCTATGATCAAGGTTTCTCAAGGTTCCCTGCCTGGCCAAGTACTTGGTATAAGTCTAAGAGAGAGGGAGATACCGAGAGATAGAGCACGCGTGAGAGTTTGTCTGAGTGACCGAGTGTGCCTAGGACTCGACTGTGATTGAGTGAATGACATCGAGTTGCTCTGTGTTGGCTCGTCCGCCCCAAGCCACGTTTCTTCCTAGCGTCGTCCGAGAGGTTTACTTGTTTTTAGCCTTCTTCTCTTATTTCCTTTCTTCATCTTCTTCCATTAAATATTTCTAGTTCACCAAGACCAAGACGCACCACTGCGTTGTCCATTTACACCAACTGTCTCCTTCTTCTCTATTTTCTTTTTTGTTCACCAGGTTGGCCTATCTCGGTCTAGCCTTGGATATAACCAGATCTTGGCACATCAAGCTTGATACCATCCGCTCTCCTGCCACCCCTAGGGTCTACTTTTCGAGACTGTTTAGATGTTCCACTAATTCATCAACCATTGTTTGCATCAACTGGGCGGCCATATTGAGAGGTCGTGCTATTATCCCCCATCGCACAAAGCGCAAGGAACTACGAAACGCGGGACATAGAACGCGAAACGGGCAGGCAATCGAAATATAGACGCATCTTCTCCGGTTTCTCCTTTGCGCCTCTCAACTTGTCCCCTTGATCTCTTTTTCTTTCTTGAAATATCAAGGTTTTGGGCTTGGCTGGAATTCTCTCTCGATCGTTTCGGTTCTGTTCACTTACCAATCGAGGAAGGAGCGAGCACGAGCACGAGCACGAGCAAGATCACGAGAGTGAGAGGAAGTCGGAGAGCAAGTCTTGAGTCTGATACTGTTTGCAAGTACACAGAAAAGTACTCTCCTGTGTTATCCGACTTACTTTGTATTAGTCGTCCGATTCTCTTATTCTTCTTCTTATTCTTGTTCTCTAATTCCCTCCCTTGTTCTTTCTCTTCATCCCATCCTATCCACAATCAACATCCACTTCAACCTCAACTCCAACCACAACCACAACTACGGCTCTAATTGATTCATTTAATTTCAGCCTGATTCTGCATCTACACGATAGATTCCGCCATCACATTAAACCATCCTCTTTCCCCTTCGCCTCAACATAGTAACCACAACCCCTTTGTGTCTCCTCCAAACTTTATCTCAACCCTTGGTCCCTGCTCCATCTCATTTGGGGCAACCGCCAATTCCGATTTTACAACTAATTCGAAAAGGAACCCAAAGCTGGCATCTCAATTCCATCTCAATTCCATAACCGAGAAGCCGGAAACCAGTTGGAGCTAGGAGCTGGACTTAGCTAGTCTCTCTGAGAATTTATCAACAACTCAACCGAGACTAGAACAAAGCATCAAGATAAACCTCAACTCGCCCACAGGCGACTGGCGCAACCACAACATCACACGTTTTTTTGACTTTGACGTGTACTCGGAAACCAGCATAGAACCATCTTTCATCCGCTAGGTTCCTCGACGCGTAACTTCCAACTTCTCATCATCTCGCAACCTATTTTGTCTCATCACTTTCCTCAACTATTTTCCCCCAGTCCATCCTGTTTCACAACCCTCGCCCGAAACCGAAACCTTTTCTTCTCCTTTGTTTTTCACTATTCATCAACTTTCTTCTCGACTTATCTAGAATCTAATCACACCCGCATCTCACACCCTCACATACCCAGGCCACATCCTCCTCATGGCCAATTCCAAAACCGCGGCCAAGGCTACGACCGCGGCCCCTTTAACCAAGCACACTCTCCCCACAGAACCCACCACGCGCAAGGGCACCAAGTCGCCCACGAGCAGCGCCTCGTCCGTGTCGTCGCGTTCATCGCGTTCATCGCGCTCCAAGTCCAAGTCCAAGTCCAAGACAAAGGCGAAGAACAGCAGCAGCACAAGAACCAAAGCCAAGGCGAAGCCCAGGACGAAGAAACAACCCGCGTCTCGGTCGGCTTCCGCGTCCGATCAAGGTGAGGCTGGGGAGGATGGTGATGATGAAGGCACCAACAGCAGCAGGGCGTCGGCGTTGCAGGAATTGGAGGATCACATTATTGATGCGTGGGACACTGAGTCAATTTTAGCTGAGGTCATTGAGGGCTTGACGGATATGCGAGATGGATCAGATGGTGAGTTTGTTTTTGTTTTCTGCTTTGTCTTTTACCCTTTATCGCAGGCTGCTTGAAGGACAGAGGGAGGAACATGCCCTCGGCTCATGTTCAAGCACCGTCGCATTTTATATTTTTCCTTTAACCTTCTTTAAATCTTTCCCTTTCCATTCTCTCTCTCTCTCTCTCTCTCTCTCTCTCTCTCTCTCCCTTTTCTCGATACCAGGCTCTCTGCTAACACCCTTTTTAGACCCCGAGTGCTGCACTCCTCATGAGGCGGCCGGCCTTCGCCACCAACTCCGCCAACTAGGCCCCCAAGAGTTCTGTCGCCGCACCATAGACTCGGGCACCTACACCGCCAGGAAGCTCCTATCCGCCTTCAACATCCGCCCGCCCTCCTTCCTGGACGGCTGCCCCGATGAGGCCTACTTCAGCCTCCTCTCCGCCGCCATCGCCCGCGAGCTCAACAAGCGCGCCAAACTACCCCATCTCAACACCGTCCAGGATGCTGCCGACCTGATCAGCCGTAGCAAGAACATTATTTGCCTCACCGGCGCTGGCATTTCCACGAGTCTGGGTATCCCCGACTTCCGATCCAAGGGAACCGGTCTGTACTCGAAGCTGGAGTACCTGGGTCTCAACGACCCGCAGGAAGTCTTTGATATTGAACAGTTTAGGGCCGATCCGTCTATTTTCTACTCCGTGGCCAAGGATATCCTACCCTCAACTGACCGCTTCACGCCTACTCACGCCTTCATCGCCATGCTGCAGCAACGAGGTAAACTCCTGACAAACTACTCGCAAAACATCGACAACCTCGAAGCCAAGGCCGGCATCCATCCGTCCAAGCTTGTCCAGTGCCACGGATCCTTCGCCACGGCCAGCTGCATAGAGTGCGGCTTCAAAACCGACGGCGAATCCATCTTCCCAGACATCCGCTCCGGCACCCTCCCCCGCTGTCCCGAATGCGCCAAAACCCTCCGCTCCACGGCTTCCAACGGCAGGACGAAGCGTAAGCGCTCCCGCGGCTCTGACGCCAACAAGAGGCGCAAGCGCAACGGAAACGGCTACGGAGGCTACCATGACGACGACGACTCGGGCTCCGAATTCGACATCCCCGAAGCCGGCGTCATGAAGCCCGACATCATCTTCTTCGGCGAGGCGCTGCCCGATGACTTCGCCCTACGACTGACGGAGCACGACCGCGATGTCGTCGATCTCGTCGTCGTCATCGGCACGTCGCTGAAGGTGTCGCCCGTGAGCGAGATCGTCAGCTATCTCCCCTCCCATGTGCCGCAGATTTACATCTCGAGGACACCCGTCGAGCACTTGAATTTCGACATTGACCTGCTGGGTGATTGCGATGTTGTTGTGGCGGAGCTGTGTAGGAGGATGGGGTGGGAGTTGGAGCACGAGATGGTTCCGCCGGGACAGGTCGTGGAGGTGAAGAAGGAGGAGGGGTTTGCGAGCCGGTGGGCGTTTAAGGAGGCTTAAGAAGTTCTTTTCACTTTTCTTGGGAGGCTGGCTTTCGTTTCTAATCTTGGGAGGAAATCGTGTGTTTTTCTTCTTGACACCCCTTTTTTCAACTTCTTTTCCTGAGGGATGAATTCGTGGCGTTTCGTATGGGAGTCCGAGAAGGACAGAGGGAAAGGAAAAGACGGGGAAATGTTTTGATTTCGAATTTTCCGCCTGTGCTGGTTTTAAAAGAAGAGACGCCATACCACATATCCTAGACTAGAATTGTTCTCTTTTTACAAATGTATTCCCTCGATGTTATTTCTCTATGAAAATCTGTTTCTGAAGAAAAGAGTATTGTGTAGCTGGCTAAACTAATCGTTAGAAAAAAGCCCTAATCATGAAATATCTCGTTATGAGATGGGAAATGCTTGAATCATGTTGCCTCAATGAGTATCACGTAGAATCCATCAGAGCCTTTACGCCTCACGCTCCTCGTTCTCATCCTCAAGTACATACACCATGGTAATCCCCATGACGGGTTCCAGGCCGCCGTGGTGCCCGGCCATGGGAGTATGTTGTGTCAGGTTGTAGTAGGCCTTGATGGACAGCTCGTCGCCGGGCTTGATGGAGCCGAGGTTCTTGCAGGAGCTCATGGAGGAGATGTGCAGAATGTGGCTGTCGGAGCCATGGTCGTGGCCTTCGTGGGATTGGCCGGGTTCATCGGCACCGTGATCATGGCCGGCCTCCTCTTCGCCATGTTCATGGCCAACTTCGCCTTCTCCTTCTCCGTGATCGTGGCTTGGTTCGCCTTCCTCTCCATGGTCATGGCCAGCTTCTCCCTCATCATGAGAATGCGATCCATCTCCATGATCATGGTCCCCCTCCTGTCCCTCCGTGTCCTCATCCCCATACATGCCAACATGCGTAATAAACCCAGCAGACTCCCCATACCTAGCCACATGCTCGCACAAAACCTCCCCATTGACCCCGAAATCCTGCCTCACCCCACCATCATGCAAATGCCCCATCACGTTCAGCATCTCCCCCGAAATCGTCGATCCCCACACAATCTCGGCATCGAAGACGGGCTCGTCGAGCGTCACGTTGTACTCGGCGTTGCTGCACAGACCCGCGATGTCGATCCATACCGGGGTGACGGCGCGGAAGCCGGCGGCGGCTGACTTGTCGGAGGCGAGGACGAATTCGTAGTCGATGGTGAGGAAGGCGGCGCGCGAGAGGGCGGATTCGTTCATGAGTTCGGTGGTGTGCGTGATGTTGGCGCTTGGGCTGAAGTAGACGCCTACGTTTCGGGTTCTACGAGCGAGTGAGTGACCAGTTTTTTGGGGCGCCCTTTACTTCATAGTTGACATACCCGTTGTTCGAAATATCCAACACTGTCCGCTCATTCCCCGAGGCAAAAAGCCTCGCCGGGGCCTCGTCGCAAGTAGTGTCCTGCACACTGAAGTCCACTAAGAGGGTGTGGTGCAACCACATTCCCGTGTCGGCGTTCGCGACGGACCCGTCTTCGAACTCGAGGCCCGCATGGAAGTTGGTGATGTAGCAATCAGTGCAGGGGACTTCTAATGGGCCTTCAAAGTTCTTCATGCCCATGGTCTCGGGGTCGTGCACGCCCGGGACGAGGAAGGGGCCGTAGCGGACTTTGAGGCGCTCAGCACCGAGATCTTTGAAGTGGATTGGGTCAAGGACCTCGATCTTTTCGGCTGAGGGGTCGTTAGCTTGCGGGTCCTTGAGGGAAGTCTCGTTCGGTAGAAGGAGATGTGGATGGAATTGGTTCTTACTGATGGACCTGGTCTTGCATTTGGAGGCCGCTAAGGCTAAATTCCCTAGGGATAGGAGGTTGGCTATCATAGATATCCGCATGGTGACTGGACAGACTTTGCAAGTTGGAGAGTGCAACGAGTTGTATGGAAAACAGTGAAGGAAAGACGTAAGGAGCTACCGCTGATTAATGATTCGGATATAGCTTCCTCCTCAACCTAGAAACCAGCCGCCTCTTATACCCGGATGAGAAATCGAAAAAAAGAAGGGGACTCTAGATATATTTAGAGAAAGCAAAAACCCAGACTACGAACAGAAGAAAATTCCGGCCGGAGACATCGGACGAGAAGTTGCTTCAACGGCGAATCCTTCGTGACAGCATTGTCCCGGGAATTCGCATCTGTTAGGAGCATTACCAAGCTTGTGCAGCGGTTCCGAGCCGCAATCATTTACGCCGATATTGAATGGCCACCTTCCGGTTGTCGTGGGGCTTTACAGGCGGCCGACGTCGCTTCGTATAGCAGCAATTCTTAGCGGTAAAGATGAGACTGGCTATGGACATAGATTCATACGAGTTTACAACTCACCTGTACGCCTTCGGCTTCTTGCACTCTTCTTTTGCACCGATGCCGGAGATGGCTGATCACAAACAAACATTGAAAACACCCCATCTTTCAAAGCCAGGAGCTTTACCTGCATATCTGGGTGTGTTATAAGCATCAAATCAATGATACAACGTTAGGTAGAATATGAGATGAAATGAGTAGATGGTAGGCCGGATTAACAACTCCCCGATCAATATATTGTGGTGTTGTGAGGTTCACTCAGGCACATAAATGAAGTCATCCACGTTCCTGTTTTAACCGGCCAAAGGATCGAGCTCGTTATACTCATAAATCAATCAAATCGAGCAACATCTTACGCGAGATCGGGATATGCCGTAAAGCATGAGGGTGTGGGCAGTTCAATAGAAGGACCAGATATTGGATATAGATTAATTGCGGTGGCTTAGAAAGATCGAGTACGAATGTAAACGACCATACGAGCGGAGGGCCGAAAGGGGGGTATGTCCGCGCCGACTTGCATGTCTGTTGGAGCTTTTAGGAATAGGTGGTTTGGGCTAAGTCATTCTTCTCACTTTTCGTCGGAAATGAGGTTGTCATGATATGCCCGTCTCAACTCTGAGTTCTGAGTGTGCTCTTGATGCTGTCTTGAAGAACGTTGAATCTTAAGGTCTGATATATCAAATGTACCTGTACAAGCACTTCTTGCTAATGAGATCGAGTTCCTGGGAGAGTTCATCTATGATTGGTGGATTTGTGGGAAGACCTGAACCTCTCAAGTCAATTGACCTGAACCCCAAAACAGGGGCTTGACGCCACATCTGTTGTTTGAACGACGAAAGGGTCAATTGATTCATTCGAGCGCCACGATCAATTGTGGCTTTGATGTTCGGACCTGTCTGAGACACCGTGCCGAAACGTGCCACGTTCCCAAGGACAGGGGAAACAGAACATTGAACCAAAGAGAGCAGCGATTCCACCATTGAGACCTCGAGAACAGCAGGCTGTTTGAAACAATCGTCGGGTCATATCTGTGAGGGGCAGCTGAGCTCTGTCTTCATTTTGTGTATTATATATATATTTTTTGCTTATTTTCACCTTCAGTTCCTTTCGTTGATTTATTCTATTAGCCATTGATTCTGCCCCTAAGCATCATTCACCTCAGCTGGGCCGGGAGGGAATTGCCCATTGGAAAACTAAACTCTTACCATGCCGCCCAAAAGCAAATCCTCCAAGAACCCCGGACCGGCTCCGGAGGGCTTTACGCCCGAGAGGTTTGAAAAGGAGCTCCAAAGCCTCGCAACAAAAGCCCAAGAGCAGACATGGGCCAAGGAAAGCACCGAACGCGTCGTGCGCTATCTCGTTCCCTTCCTCCTCCTCACCCTCCTCGGCATCAGCTCCACGGCGTCCCAGCAGGCTCTATCTCCCGTCTTCGGCTCGCTCCCCGCGGCCGTTTGGAATTCCAAGTTGACGGCGGCGGCGTGTTTTGTGGGATGGGCCGGGAACGTGTTCATTGAGCGAGCGTTGCCCGTGGGTCCTGCCAAGCTGATCCCCGTGTTTGCCATCTACGCGCCGACTGTACAATTCTTTTTGAGCCAGTTCAGCGGGGTTTTGACGGCTAGGTGGGGTCCTTTGGTCATTGAGTCGCTCACGCTGTTCCCCGTTACGGTGCTCACGGCCTCTTGCGTGGCGGGCTTGCTGGAGGGAATGAGTTTGAAGCCGTTGCCCAAGTTCCTCGGGGACTCGGCTCCCGGTCTCGTCTCGCTTTTGTACTTCAAGTTCATCGAGAACCTGTCGTTAAGGCTGTTCCTGCACTATGTCGGCCGGTCCATCTTCCTGACCAGAATTGGCCTGGAAATGATCCTAGCAGCCATCTACACCGTGCTTGCGCCCTCCAGACTTGTGCTCCTCACCATCCCGGCCATCATCCACACCACCTTCTTCAATTACCACCTCCCCACGCCCACGGCTACGACGGCCCTGCAGGTGAAGCTGGAAGCCGACAATTGGCTGCTCCTAGACCGCAAGGAGTCGCTCACCGGGTACATCTCGGTGCTTGAGAGCGTCGACCACGGATATAGGGTCTTGCGATGTGATCACAGCCTTCTCGGAGGGGAATGGGTCAAGTTTGCGGGCCCTGTTGTGGCTGAGCCGATTTATAGCGTGTTTGTTATGCTGGAGGCTGTTAGGCTTGTTGAGGTTCCGGAGCCTATTGAGGATAGTCAGGCCAAGGCTCTTGTAATGTATGGCGACTCTGTGTTTTGTTTTACCCCGGATTCCCTCTTTTTCTAACTATAACTTTACTAGCGGGCTTGGTATTGGCACGACGCCGGCCGCCCTCATCGCTCACGGCATCAACACCACCATTGTCGAAATTGACCCCGTGGTGCACGAGTTTGCTGGCAAGTACTTCCAACTACCGGAGAAGCATACCGCCGTCATCGACGATGCCGTCAGCTACACGCAGAAGCTGGCCAAGGAGTCGGCGGAACAGTTTGATTACATTGTTCACGACGTCTTTACCGGCGGTGCTGAACCGTTGCCTCTTTTCACGCTCGAGTTCCTTGAGGGGCTTCATGCTCTTTTGAAGCCTGGTGGTGTCATTGCTATTGTAAGTGGTTTGAGAAAAACAAAACCCAGAAACCAATCTAATGTAATGCTAATTCCTTCCTAACAGAACTACGCCGGAGACTTCCTCCTTCCGGCCCCCAAAATGGTCATGCAAACCATCCGCCACGTCTTCCCATCCTGCCGAGTATTCCGCGAGTCGGAAAAGCCCTCGGCTGAGGAGATGGAAGAATCCGGTCAGGACTTCATCAACGCCGTCATCTTTTGCAGGAAGAGCGCCGGCGACCCTGTTACGTTCAGGGAGCCCGTGGCGGAAGATTTCCTGAGGAGTAGGTCTCGCGAGATGTTCCTTGTGCCGAAGCACGAGGTGGACCTGGCCGAGTTCGCGGTCGCGGGGGATCACGGCGTGGGGTTGTTGATGGTGAATGGCACGCAGGAGTTAGCTAAAGAGCAGGAGAAGAGTGCGATTGGGCATTGGGATGTTATGAGGATTGTGTTGCCTGCGAAAGTATGGGAGATGTGGTGATAGAGAGGCCTTGGATGGTATACCCCGGTACCCTAGGGTTTGGGTAGTGTGTATGATGTTGGTGATGATGATATCTGTTACTCTCCCTCTTTCTCGCGATTCTTGCAAGAATGTTGGATTAATAGACGGGCGCTTTGAGCTACAGGTTATTAGAGTCATTTCGAATGCTCACGACGCCGAATTTTCCTCACTTGTTTCTTAGCGGGCAAGCCCCATACGAAGCTATGCCCCCATGGTGAGACTTGAGTAGAATTCACTCCTACTACTATTAGCAGGCGCGCGCCATGTAAGAAGTGTCCGGGACATACACCTTCTAGTAGATAGAAAAGATATTGTTTCCTATCATGACATCTTGATACATTGTGCATATCAACAGTTCTAAAGCTCTATCGTAACATGTAGCCATCCTTACCATGGAGTATCCGCTATAACTCTGCGCTTTCCGAATACTACCTCCTCATATCAACCCTGCCACAAACTTCGGACCACATGAGATAGTAGTCCTGACACTGGCATTCCTCGCGTAATCACTCGGGGCTTGAGTATATTCGATCTTCTCGAAGGGAGGAGAGCAAGTGGTCGTGAGCAAGGCGGCTGTCTCTTCTCTCACTCATCAATGTATAAGCAAGAGTTCACGAAGCTGATCTATTTTCTCTCGTACGAGGATTCTCTTATCCGAGAAGACGGAAGATTGATATCGTGCACCATCTCGTCTTTTCCTTGTCGCCAATGCTATTAGGCGGTGTCGGGGCGGTGAGTGATCTTCGTGTCGGGCCGCAGGTTTCGCGTGACTTTATGGCCCTTATTGTTCATATTTACCATCATATATTTAGCTTCTACAGGTAAGTCTACCTGAGATTGAGGCAGATTTTCCAGCTCTACATATTCTGCCATTTTGGCTAACCGTGGGAGATGTGGGAGGTGGGCATCCAGAGGCTACGCGAGGGTGATATTGGAGTCGATCACAGAGAGCAGTGCAGTGAAGCGCAGCTCGATGTGTCATGGAAAATCCGGTGGGTGTGCTTTGGTTCGGGAATTGCGTTACTTGTAGAACTGGAGATCTCTCGCCCAGAGGAGAAGGGGGAGATAGAGGAGAGGGGGTTGATCGTCAGGACATGATTTGGAAGAGCCAGTGGGTAGGAGATGCACCGAGCATCTGGAAAGTCTGTCGGGAAACCGAAGCATGCGATACGACGCCGAATGATCGCGGAGAGGGAGATCGAGACTGCTACGGGGACTTGTCGAAAATGAGAATATAATTCAAGCCCCTCAAGTTGAGGGAGAGCTCGATTATCTATCTATTGATGTCGACGATGTATGGACTCACCAACACACCTGGCGACAGTTGAAAGGAGCACGGCAAGATTGAGAGGACCTTGCAAGACTTAATCAGCCGTAGAATTGATCAATCAACGAAATTCCGCAAGTCAGCACTCCATCTCCATCTCCATCTTCATCTCCATCATTCATTTCCTGCACCTCCTGATTCCCTACTTCGGGATCTTCCGCTTAAACACGATGATTGTTCCATGACCATCATGATCACCCATCGTTTATGCCGCCCCTCACCATGGAAGTCTCTCGCTCCGAATCGCGAGCCACATTTCTCAGCCCCTCCTTGGGAATAAAGGGGCCACAGCGAGAGGCACAGTTGCAGACGACAAGAAAGGGAGGGTTACTATGCAGAACCTCTCGGATGCAGTTGCATTTCCATCAAGCCTGCCAGACCTGCCATCTGGAGTTTCTGTTGCTCGACCGAGCTCGAAGCGGGAAGCCCGTGCGCGGGACAAGAGAAAGTCTAATCACAATTGAAGACAAGGAACACTCTTCTAAACCTTTATCAATTTGCCATCGACGAAGGACAAAGGCGCCGCATAGAAGAGAAAGAGAGAGAAAAGGTAAGAGAAAAACGGCCATTGCTTCTAACAAGGAAGGTGCGGCATGTCGCCAAGTACCACGCCACTATCATCACTGCTTGACGGCACCGTGCATCCGTGTACAAGTACAAGGAGGTGGATAATCAGTGGACACCCCACCGTTTCGTACCTTGCAGCCAAGAGCCAAAATGGGCTGCCGAGTGACCGACCCTGGCTCGACGTGCTCGACGCCCCGCTAGCTTCCGACATCTCGGGTTTCAAGTGAAACTTCACGACTGGTTGACTTCACCGTCCCCTTGTCAGCCTTGCATTCTAACCCAATCAATGTCCGCCCCCAAAACCTTCTCTCACGGCTCTTCTGTCTCTGAGACGGGCTCTGAGCTGAACAACACACCACAATCAAGGTATCGTACAAGTACTTTTACAGAGAGAGAGTGTGTGTGTGTGTTTGAGAAGGCACGCGAGTCCGCCTTGCTTGCTTGCTTCAGACCTCCACAGAGAATCAGACTCTCACTCCGTACAAACACGGGGTACTTGGCCTGTACGAAGTATCCGCGGCGGTTTTTTTTCCCCTTCAGTATGGTTTTCTCTTGATCTTCCTTGCATTTGAGGTCGGTCCATCTCCCAATCATGGCCTTGCCTGTCACTCTTCTTCATCCTTGGCTACCATCTCTTGGGTCCCTACTTCGTACTTGCTATGGTTTAGTTGTAACGTGAACCTTGAGCCAAGCATCCGTTTTGCTGCTCTTTGATGTCCCTGGACGCTGAGCCCCCCCTTACTCTGTATGTTTGTGTGTTTTGGTAGCAGACAATCCCACCTTGGACCAGTCCGCTCTCCTGCGGTTGCATTGTGTGGGCCCTATCGTCTAACGTGTTTCTCTCCCTCCTCCCTACTGACATCTTCTCCTCCTCCATCTTGAATCATCATCGTGAGGGAGGCAATCGTCGTCGTTGCCCGGCATGTTGTTTGTTTAAACATGTCGTGATTTAGACATCACCATCTTTGACCGTTGAGATGGTCCGTATATCCTAGCGTTAAGACATCGTCTCTTTCATTCCTTTTCCTGTCCGTGGCCGCGAGTCCGACCTCATGAGCTCTCGTTCTTAATTCCCATCTTCTTTTTTCTCAGACCCCATTGATTGGGCTTTCGATTCTATCCCTTCTTTTTCTTTCTTTTTCTACGGCCGCTAGTCGGCTTCCGCCGTCATAATGGCGACGACAGGTGTTCCTCCTCCAGTCACCAACCCGGTGACTCCAGCAGCCATCAGCCCCGGCGTTAACCAAGCGACATCAGCCCTAGATACTCAGGCCCTCGTCGCCGCGTTCGCCTTGTCAGTAGCTCCTACGATCCCTGGGCTGGGAAAGAGAATGTTCTATTTGATGCCATACTAACAGCGTCGGTTGGAATACTTGTAGTGGTATCGCCATAAATGGGGCATCGGCGGCTGCCTTTCTTATGTTTAGGGGGAAGACAACGTCTCTATCCAAGGACGGCCAGAGGCTGGTCCTCACGATATCCCTCATTTCAGCAGCCCTGTGGGCTGGAATCGATTTCATCGCGACCGCAATCGACCGCTCCTCTCCGTCCAACTGCCAAGTCGCGGCAATCATCGCCGCCGCCTTCGACCAGATCGCGAGGACCGCTTTGCTTCAGTACTTCTTGTGGGCTACCGCCGCCGTGGCCAAGACCGCAGCGCAGCGCTTCATCCCCCAGGGCCTCTTGCTCGTGCGATTTATAGTCGGCGCCGTGTGGGTTGGTATGCAGAGGCCTCAGTTCAAACCCGCTTGCGTCACGACCACCGAGATTCTTCCCATTTCTATTACCACCATCATCGTCGACGCCGTCGTATTCGTGGCGTGTGTTCTTCGACTCTTCTCCACTGGTGGGCTTAGGGATGCAAAGGATGATGCAAAGAGCGAGGAGAAGGCGAAGGGTGTCACGCTGACCATGGCCGGCTATGGTTTTTGGCTGGCAGTAAGTTCTCGCTTTTTGGACTAAATCTTTCTTCTTTTTTTCATCGTTCCAGGCGGGAATACTAACTATAAGTCGCAGGCGAGTATCCCAATGCACCTGGGACTTACCGGCATTCCCCTAATCTTGAGAACTGCTCTCCCCGCCGCCGCGTTGGCCATCCTTGTTGGTAAGTTTCCGTCGCGAATCCCTTTTTAGTCTTCTTATTTGCGTAGTTTAAGTGGGTAGACCATTCGAGGAGCGTCAAGTCTAACCCGGATATCAAGCTATCATTGCCGCTTTCTGTGGCGTTCTTTCGCTCAATAACTCTCGCCCCTTCTCGAGCCCGCCGGAAGCGCCTTCACCTACGCGCCAAACTGCGACTCGAGACCTCCCGAGCCGATCCCTGTCATCCGCGTCTTCGGAATACCCTCCAAGCCGATACGAAGACGTGAAGCGAGGGGAAATTATTTCCATCTCCGCCTTCCCTACTCCTCCGAGTCGTGAAGGACCTAATTCCGGTGAAAGCCCCGTCGAGCAAAACAGTCTCCCGACCATTGATCAACCCATCATTGGACAAGCCATCACCGGGGTTGGTGGCTTCCCGGTTCAGGGCCAGCTCTTCCCGCCAATGCGAGCCGAGACCACCCCTCCTCCTCCTGTGCAGCCGCAGCTCAAGCCTTCGGAGGGCCGAGCCAACTCTGTTCGGCCAAAGAAGAGCCTGTTTGATCTCGGCAAGGGCCCATCTGGTGGAGCGAAACTTGCCATCTCCGGACCCATTCTTCAAAACCGAGCCGACGAGCAGAACCCGCTCAACAAGATCGCCACCGTTGACTTGGCCACCGCCGCTAAGAACGAGAGGGAGCGAAGGGATCAGAACTCATTGCAGAGGGACTCTAGTCTGATCGCCAAGCGACCAGCTCCTCAGCCCCCGGCAATCACGCCCGAGGAGGCCATGAAGCGATCTCAGAGCGTCAAGAGGAAGGAAGTTGCTTCTACAACCCCGTCAGCTGACGAGGTTTCCGGTGGAAGGTTAAGCGTTGAGGATGCGGCTCCTACCGCCGTCACGACTTCTGCACAGCTGTCTCCTGGCGTGGAAGAGATCCGTAGGAGGTCGCCAAGGCTTGCTCCCCAGCCTACTCCTCAAGAACTTTCTCAGCTTCAACAACCCTCTCGCGAGCTAGAAAATCCTCGACCTGCCCCTCCCAAGCCCGGCCAGGCGAAGTCTGAGCCGGCAAAGACCATACCCCAGCGACCACCCCGCCCAGAGAGTCTGGACATTGACGTCGCTCCTGCCCCTCCTAAGGTCTTCCGACCGATAGCTCCGGCCCCTCCGAGATTCTCCCCGGAGTCAGTACCTAAGCCAGTCCAGAGAAGCCAATCCCCGCCGCGGTTCCCCTGGGAGGAAGAGGAGAGGAGGCGACCCCCTCCAACACAGGAGGCTGTAGTCACTGCTCAGCCAGTCCAACCCCAACCTACGAGCAACTCGCCGCCTCCTCGACTTCCCAGCCCTCCACAAACCCAAGCGGAGGTTTTCCCTAGGGCGGTCTCCCCGGAGAAGATGCCTGCTCCCCCAGGAATGCCGTCACCCCCCCAAGTAGGTCGTCGGAGCCCACCTGCCGGGGTCGGCACCAGTGCTATCCCTAAGCCGCCGCCGTCCCCTCCTTCTCAGGAGCCTAGCCAGACACAGAAAGTCGACGCCCGTATGTCGATTCTTCCAAGGAAGACCTCTGTAAAGACGAATATCCGGCCATCGAGACAACGGCCTCCTTCAGTCGAGGATCTTCCGTCGCCTGAGAAGCCCGCAGTCCAGCGGAGAGTTGCAGCTGGCCTTCCCGGAAACCCCAAGGCTATGGCCATGAAGACTCTCATGAACGAGGCCGAAAACAAGCGTGTTCAGACCGTCATGTTTGTAAACAACATCGAGTACAACGATCCTGTTACAGTTCGCAACATCCTCCAGGGTGCGGCCGACAAGGTGGCCGCGAAGAATGCAGCGGCCGATGCTAAGACGGAGACGGCTTCTGTCCTACACAGGCCGCGACCGATCCCCAGAACGAGAAATGCTGAGGAGAATGAGGTCGTTCCTTCTCCTAAGTCTCCGGTGCTCCAGCGCACCAAGTCTGGCGCCACAGCGGAAAGGAAGAAGTCCATCCTAAGGTCCAACCCTGGCAGCCCCACGCAACTCCCACCGCTCCCTCCCGCGCCGATGCCCAAGCGCCCTGGCAATCCGATCCGCCCTCTCCCGAACGACACCAAGAGCATGACATTTGATGAAAAGATGGCAATGTTCTTCCCTGCTGGGCCTCCCAGCCGTCCCGGTTCCAGCCACAGCAACAGCGGCGCCGGAAAGCCCACCCTCTCTCCCATCCCTGCCATGCCGGCCTTGCCCGCCTCTTTCCTAGAAATGGATGGCGAATCTGAGAAGGAAAAGTCGGACCGCACGACCAAGACCTCCTTCCAGACCCAGAGCATCGTGGAGATTTCCGATCTCAAGAAACGTGGGCTCAACGGGCGTAACACCGCCAAATTCAGCGTCGATACAGAGACTACGACTGATGTCAGCCAGGCGTGGCTCCCTCCTGTACCTAGCACACAGGGACTGCCGTACCCGACACAAGAGGGCAAGAAGAGGCAGTCTTCCCCCGTGCTCCCTTACATTCCTGACAATGCCTCCGTCTTCAGCGACGGCAAGACGATGTATGATGATGATGCTACCACGAACTGGGGCTCCGTCCATTCACCCGCTAAGGCGGTCAATATGAGGAACGCACAGCAGCAGGGAGGTCCGAAGAAGACATACGTCTCTAAGAAGAGCGACAAGGAGATAATGACAATCATGCTCGATGACTCCAACGGCGCACGCGGAGATATCGCCGAGAGGGAGTCGTGGTTCGCTGATGGCCGAATGGCCTTGAACACTTCTCCTAAGGATCTCTCAGACGACTGGAAGCGGGAGAGCTGCTGGCACCGCCGAGTCGGCGACGAGTGCCCGACCTTCTCTGACCGCAAGGAGAAGACGAGGTCACGGAAGATGGTACCGCCTACCCCGCTCCTCCTCCGTGGCGTTGGCAATAAGAATATGGTCGTCATCCGAGCCGCGGAGCCGTCTCCTCTCGAATCGCCCAGCGAGGCTTACCGTGATATCCAGTCGAAGCTGAAGAAGCTCGACGACACCAACCGGGACTCCGTCGGAAGCGAAGGTCGTAAGCAAGCACTTTTAGACAACTTGGAACAGGAGATGGGACAGCAGGAGAATTACTGGCTTGAAAGGCAGAATGATATCAACCGCGACTCCGTGTCAACAGTCAGGACCTCTCCCAGGAGGGACTCCATCATCCATGAGGTTGCCGCCAGGGCTGCCGCACGTGGGCAAGCTGCTGCAAAGAGGGGCAGCCTGCTTAAGCCGACCGAAGTCGCTCGCGTCCCGCTTAGCAGCCCCACTCCGCCGGATACTGATGAGTCTGATGATGATGCCGTCGACAAGCGTGTGCAGGCTAGCAAGACACTGGATCAACCCAAGGAGAGGAAGTCCGCACCCGCTAGGCTATGGACCCGTGCTCCTTCTGCTGCCGTAGGACGCAACACGATCGTCCATCTCCTCTGGGCCCCTGTGAGGCCAGCGCCGAAGGAGCGTGGCACTGCCACCTTGAATGTTATGACTACGTCTTCCATCCCAAGGAAGGCCAGCAAGCGATCGCTGACCAGCCAACCCCTCTCCAAGATTGAGAGCACTAGCTTGTGGCAGAAGCCCAAGAAGGCCCATTCCTCGCCCGGTCGTCTCTGGGGATCAACTGCTCCTCCGGCGAAACAGAAGACCCAAAACCGACCCACAACTCAGCGACCGGCGCGCCGAAGCCGCCGTGTCACCATGCTCCCGGATATCCTCGAGAGCCCGCAGCCCCTCCCTGACAACCACGGAACCCTCGGCATCTTCCAGTTCCCGTGGGGCGAGAAGTCCGACACGGCAACTCTTAACTCGCGTCCCAGCCACATGTTCATGGCCATGCCCGGCACCATGTCTACGGGTGGACCTGCCATAGCCGCTGCACTTGAAGCCCGCTCTAGGCAGCTCGAGTCGCAAGAATACTCGTCTTCGTTCTTCGACGACTACGACGAGGAGTTGCCTGGAGATGCGGATGCAGAGTTCGACATGGATGGAAGCGACGAGGACTTTGACGAGACGACACTCTGGGAGATTGCCAGCCTTCTCAAGACCGACAAGATCCCGTCCAAGAATTCTCTATTCCCCACTTCTGGAGTTGAGAACAAACCTCGAGAAGCCACCTCGGTCCTTGGTGACTACATGGATGATACCGATGCCGACAGCGACGGCCGCAAGGACTCCATCATTGTTGGTCTGGATTTGAACTCCAGTATGCGCCCTAAACCCCAGGTTCAGCGCGCCATGACCTGGGTTGCTCCGGCGCGGCTTAGGTCCACGGAAGAGCCATCCGGCCTTTTTAGCCTCCAGCACAAGCGGACAGACTATAGGACTACAAGCAAGGAACCCGCCGCTATCCACATGGAGCGCAAGTCTCGCGTTTCGCATGACCCTCTTCCGGCCCTTAACTCGTCTACTCTCTGGACGGCCGAGAACAACAGGAACTCTGCACCCGAGGCAGCTAGAAGGAACTGGCTGATGGCCGACAAGGCTGTCGAGGCGCAAGAGCCTCACCATCGCCAGAATGCTGCTGACAAGGCTGACTGGGAGGCTGCTCTCAATGAGGCGCTGGAGAAGAGTTACCCTGTGGTGATGAAGGCGAAGGCGAATAAGCCGGTCGCAGCTAGTGAGGAGGAGTGGGACTCGGCACTGGAGGAAGCGATTGCTCTTGGCGGTTGGCAGAACATCGCTCAGGTGGAGCAACCGGTCGTGTTTGAGCAAGAGCGGCAGATTCAGCCGGAACAGTGGCAGCCCGCACCTGCTCAACAAGAGACTACTGCTTGGGTGGAGCCCGTCGTCGCGGGCTATCAAGAGTACTTCCAGCCTGCCATCCCCGAACCAACTCCGCCGCCCGTTTGGGAAGAGCCTGTCGTTCGTGAACAAGCACCCATGGCTTGGGTTGAACCTACAATTCCTGAGCCAACTCCCGCGCCAGTCTGGGTTGAGCCTATCGTCGTCCAGCCGGCACCTGCACCCGCTTGGGTTGAGCCAGTTGTTCCTGGGCCAGCTCCGGCCCCTGCTCCAGTCTGGGTTGAGCCCGTAGTCGCAGGCTACCAGGAGCCGCAGTGGGTGGAGCCCGTCGTGGCCGGCTATCAAGAGTACTTCCAACCCGCCGCCCCTGAACCGGCACCGGCTCCCGCCTGGGAGATGCCCGTGGTTCCTGGCTACCTAGAGCAGTGGGGAGTCCCGGCCCGCCAGCCATCTCCCATGCGCTTCCCTCAGCCGTCCCCCAAGCCAGCACCGGAGCCATCCTCCTTCCTCATGCCCGAGCCTCAATTGTACGCACCATCTCCCAGGTCTCCGGCCCGTCTTCCTTCCCTGGAGATTTCTAGCACCGACCTCTGGCAGAACCCTGGCAACAGCGAGCCCCAGACGCTTCCGGCCAATACTACAGACCTCTGGAACGAGGGAGCCGTGAGCAGGACCGTCGGCGAGCCCATCGCTGCGGAGATGACTCCTCCCAACTCGAGCCGGCCCCGCCCATCGGAGACGGAGGAGGCACTCCCGGTTTTTGCGCCGTCGCAGCAGATGTGGCAGCGTGAGGAGGGCGTGGAGCCGCAGGCTGAGAATTGGCTTGATATGACGGTGGTTAATCAGCAGCAGCAGCAGCAGCAACAGCCGCAGGAGGAAGTTAGGGGTGTAGTGTTTAGGTACTAAGCCGTTTGGTCTCTCTTTCGTTTCCGCTTCCTTTCGACGAAGAAGCTGAGGAGCTAGGGGTTCACTTCGTTTTATTTCTTGGTGGAAGATTATCTTTATGTTGGTTTGGTTGATACGATGGTTGGGTATGAGTCGATGAGGATACCTCAGGTGCGTGAGAGAGTGTGTGTATACTTTTCGATATAGTCGCTTCTATTTTCTCGATTTGTTAAGTTATAGTTTTCTATGTCATATTCACGCCTCTTGTGTGCATGATCGTTGTACTCTAGATTTGACGCTCCCGATATGGTTCTACACCCACTGGACTGATTGTATGTGCTAAGTAGCAAGAGCTCGGTCGCTCCTGCAAAAGATGCCAACCGGGAAGGAATGATTCAACAAGATACTTCGCTCTGTTTATTTCTTTTATTTCTTCTAAAGAATTTCCCCTGGCTTAACATATATGCAATATATTATATACCTTATTATCCAGGCATCTCGATGCCGACCGCGACTCAACCTTGATGTTTCCAACGAGTCTTGTCCAAAAACGGTCCATCAGAACTCTTCATCCTCACAACTCACCATCTTCACCATATTCACAACCCAACATCCTGACACTTCACCACCTTCACACTTCCATAACTCTGTCCACCTTTATTTATTCGCCAACATTTCTTGGACTTGGCTTAACAAAATGCCACCCAAACGATCAGCCGCCGTCGCGGCGAAAAGCTCTCGTCGAACAGCCTCTACCAAAGCCTCGGCCAAAGCTTCGACTACTTCCTCTTCGCGCAAAAGGGCGCGAGAAGATACGCTCCCGGAAAAGGCTGGCTCGAAGCGCCAAAAAACCGCGAGCAAAGCCCTCAATCACCCTCCAACGCAGCGCCTAAAAGCCTATGTTTTCGGGGGAAACGAGAATGGCGAGCTCGGACTTGGACCATCGGCAGACGATGAGGTCGTTCGACCGCGATTGAATCCGCATCTCGCGGGCGCTGGAGTCGTGCAGTTGGCGGTTGGCGGCATGCATTGTGCTGCTCTTACCTATGACAACACAATTTTGACATGGGGCGTTAATGACCTTGGTGCCCTTGGTCGAGATACTACTTGGGATGGTGGCCTCGTGGACATTAGCGATGCTGAGGATGACGTTGATGCTGAGAGGAATCCCAAGGAGTCGACGCCTGGTGAGGTGGATCTAACGGGCATCCCTGAGGATACTATCTTCACGCAAGTAGCTGCTGGCGACAATTGCACCTTTGCGCTGACTAGCCAAGGTACCGTCTACGGTTGGGGGACTATGCGAGTATGTTTGCCTCTTTTCAACTTATCTTTACATTTTCTAACTCAACCCTAGTCGAGTGACGGAGCCATCAGGTTCCAACCAGATATTGATATCCAGCGAACCCCTACCCTCATGCCTGGATTGAAGAACATCACCAAGATCGCTGCCGGGTGTAACCACATCCTAGCCCTGTCCTCAGATGGGAAAGTCTACACGTGGGGTTTCGGCGAACAGAGTCAGCTCGGACGCCGCGTTCTTCAACGCAGCATGGGCAGCGGGGGCGGGCTCATCCCTCGCAATCTTGGCCTAAAGAACATTGTCGATCTCGGAAGTGGCTCGGACCATTCATTTGCCATTGACGCGAGCGGCAAAGTGTATAGCTGGGGCCTGAATAACTTTGGACAAACTGGTATCTCGATAAATGCGGGTGGACTTTCGGCTACGGTAACCGTTCCTACTGTGGTAGAGAGTCTGACGAATCTACAGTCGGGTACAATATTGCAGGTCTCGGGGGGGAACAAGCACAGCCTCGCACGCAGTAGCGAAGGACACTGCTATGCATGGGGCCAGATTGACAGCTACGCTACTGGGATGAAGCTGGATGATCTTCCCGACGAGGGTGTGATTCGCGATGCCCGCGGAAACCCGCGCATTCTAACACAGCCAACTCCCCTCCCGGATTTGAGGGTCAGTTTCGTGGCTGCCTGTGGTGATCATAGCATTGCCATTAGCCAGGACGGCCAACCCTTCAGCTGGGGTTTCAACAGCGGCCATCAGACTGGCCAGAAGGGTGATGACGATGTTGAAGTTCATACGAAGATTGACTGTAAAGCGACGCGAGACAAGGAATTTCTCTGGGCGGGAGGCGGTGGCCAGTTCAGTGTTCTAGCCGAGAAGGTCGTCTTGGATGAATAGGCCGGTGTTAGAACCCGAGATCGACAGACATCGACGACATCACGAAAGGACTAGATGCCACCACCAAATTGGAGCTTGGTGGAGCAAGAACCAGTACACCATAATATGGCTGGGCTGTGCCTGAGATCAGCGACGAACTTGCCGAGATTGACGACCCGAAAATGAGAGGGGAACGCATTCCTTATACACAGCTGGTTCCCGAGAGGCTCTTTGGTGAATCCAAAAGGTAAATCCGCCAAAGGTCGGCCGTTTCGCAAAGGTAGGCACTCACGAAGTACTTCGCAAAGCGGAGCTTTAGCCGACCAATACCATACATAGCGACTACAGTAGAGGATAGATTCGACTCCTTCTAGGACACCACCAGCCACTCATACACCCAAAACGCTTACCACAATTGCCAAGCTCGCTGCTTGGGTCTGGGCTCTCAGGTGGATACCGAGGTATTGTGGATATGATACCCAACTGTGAAATGCATGCGAGGCGGTCATCGGTCTGATGGAGACGGAAAATATGTGTTCATTCCTGGGAAAACGTAGAGAACGATCCTCGATTCAGTGAAGCCTCGATTTAAAGTACTCACTCGCTCTTTGCAAAGACTCAGAAATTCAACCGTCCTTGAGACCATCACGAACTCGGAAATTCCAGTAGAAATCCCCACTTTTTTTCGCGCGCCCTTTTTGAATCGAATATCATACAATCGTATACTAGTACGATAAGTTGTAGAGGCTCTTGTTTAGTAAACGAGAAAATAGACTTCGTTTTCGAGTGTGTCTCGCTTCGGCACGGCGGTAGTGAGTGGTGTTGATCCAATTGATCCTTGGCTCTGTTCACGGTCTGTCTGTGACATATGATTCGGGTCGGTTCGCTCCCTCCGTTCCTCTATAACTAGCGACGATGAGTGGACCTGTCAAGTAGACTTCGTCACTTCGGCCTTTACTGGCATCGGCTTTAGCTCTCTGCTTCCGCGTCCCGCCGCTGCTGCTGGCTCGGGAGAGCGTTTAAAAGCTTCCAGTTGTCGGCTGTAGCGGGAACTAGAAGCTTTTACTAAAGAATTGGGTAAGAAGAAGAAGAGCAAAGAGCAAAGCGCAAAGCATTTAGCAGCATTTAGCAGCATTCAGCATTAGGATTGGCACCATTAGAAGCTCGAAACACATACATCAATGCATCATCGTGCATCGTTCCGAGAAATATAAACATATATATTCTACCGTATTTCCGCGGCCTCATATTTCTATCACTACCGAAGCTATCTGCTCTCTCACCGTCATTGCCCGTAACATTACACACAGCTCTACTTGGTAAATCAACTTCTCACCACTCACGATTCCAACATCATGGCGCCCCGAATTATGTGGATAGGTCTCGGGAACATGGGCAGGGTAAGTCTACAGCTTACAAAATAAATAAAAACAAACCAGACAATAAAGGCCAACCTCTTCACAGGGTATGTGCAGAAACCTCGTCGAAAAAGGCAACCTCCCCGAACCCCTCATCATCTACAACCGCACCCCCAAACGAAGCGAAGACCTCGCCGCAGCCCTCGGCCCCTCGACCGTAGAAATCGCCCCCTCCATCCCCGAGGGCGTCTCCAAGGCTGACATCATCTTCACCTGCATCGCCGACGACGCCGCCGTGCAATCGACCGTCGCCGCGGCGCTGGCGGACAATGACGTCACGGGCAAGGTCTTTGTCGATTGTTCGACGATCCACCCCGCGACGACGGAGGGCATCGCGGAGTCCATAACGGCGAGGAAAGCGCAGTTCGTTGCGGCGCCCGTGTTTGGGGCTCCTGCTATGGCTGATGCGGGGCAGCTTGTTTGCGTGTTGGCGGGGCCGAAGACGGCGGTGGATTCGGTGAGGAAGTACTTCAAGGGCGTCATGGGGCGCGCGGAGATTGATCTGTCGGATCAGCCGTACTCGAAAGCGCTGACGCTCAAGGTGCTGGGCAATACCTTCATCCTCAACATGGTCGAGCAGCTGTCGCAAGGGCTCGTGGTTGCGGAGAAGTCTGGGCTCGGCACGGATACCATGGTGAGCTTCGTCGAGGCGCTGTTCCCCGGCCCTTACTCTGGGTACGCGCACAGGATGGTGTCGGGGGATTATTACAAGAGGGAGTATCCGTTGTTCGCTGTTGATCTGGCGCTGAAGGATTTACGGCATGCGAAGAGCATTGCCAAGGAGGCGGGGGTCAAGATGGAGAATGCGGAGGCGGCGGGGAGGCATTTGGAGATGGTGAAGGAACATGCTGGTGCGATGGGGGATATTGCGGGGATTTATGGCGCTGTGAGGGAGGAGGCGGGATTGAAGTTTGAGAATGAGTGAGAGAGTTGAGATCGATCGTCTTGTTTGAATAGAGGGCGTGAGCTGGATTTGAATACAGGTTTCAATTTCAGAAATTAAATTTTCGATTTCGACTTCTACGAGCGATACGGAGTACTGGTATAAGTAGTTTCTTTCGAGGCGCAATCGAGGCTTGGGCCAACTGCGAGAGAGCACAGCTGAATCAATCGCATAAAATGGCCTACGAAGTAATAAACTCTTCTTAGATCTAGATCTCGCTCTCGTCGAGGAGGGAGTTGAGGGGAGTTGAGGGAGGTTAGAGAGTGAGACATGGGTACATGGGTACATGACTACACTGGTGCTTTGTACATACATTTGAACCCCAAGTCCGTCTGTGATGACTAAGCACATTAATTGGGATGCCTGCTTCCTGTGACGAACTCGTTCTAAACAGCTTGATTCTTGGATTCTTGGATTCTCTCCATCAGAAGCAAAGCTCCCAGATCGATCGATCCAGTCCCTCATTTTATTCACATCGAGACGCGAGATACCATCGCAGCACCACGCACAAACGGAATATTCCCCACGACACCGTCTCTCCCACAAACTGCAGCCATGGGACTGTAAGTAGCCAATGCCCAAGCTTTCCACCAAGATCCGGGATCGTCCTGACCTGCAGAGCTCCTCCGCTTCAAATGCTAACAGCCTCACTCGGGAATAGCCTCGTCATCTTCGTAGTAATGGCCTTCGTCGCCGCCCTCTGCATCGCGACCTACATCGGGGTCCCGCGCATCTTCCCCCGGGAAACACAACTGTACGTTCTTCTTCTTCTTCTTCGTCGATCCCCGATCTATTTACATCCTGCCCACTCCAGCATCCCACTACCAACACATACTCCGTGTCCTTCCATGGTTAACTAACAGTTTCGAACCTCCAGAGTCTGGCGGTCGTCTCTCATCCTCGCCATAGTGAGCTGCTACTTAATGTGGGCCATCACCTACCTCGCCCAACTGCACCCCCTCGTCGCTCCCCGGAGATCCGACCTTCGGGCGGAAGAATGAGAGGAAAAAAAAAAAAAAGCGCCACGAAAAGTCGTTATTCCGGCGCATCCTCGAGCCTTTCTGCTGAATCCCCCGGTCCGCGAGTGTCTATATACCACCCTTTGGTCTACTAGGCCCCGGTTCGCGTCCTATGCTACAAATCGGGTTCTCATATCCCCCCGAAGGAGAGTAGAATCCGCTTATTCTATGAGCCTCTCAGAGGATAGGATGGGGTCAGCGACGGCAGTAGGGAAAATGGCGCTTCGGCAAACGATGTCAATGGAGTGTGCTATTGGCATTTGACGGCATCCTGTTTTACTTGTATCATTACCATTTGCGTGGGATTTTTCTGGACCTTTTTTGGGTTTCTTTTTTTACTTTCAGATATTCCATCATTCCACGAGGGGCGTTTCGCGGGTTTATTTTCGGCATCTAATACAACTTATTGCTCCGGGTTCTATACTGTTGAGCCGGGGGGAAGTACTTCATGAACTTGTTCGACTGATGTTCCAATCTTGAATTTCCACCTGACATGGAACCCTCTAAAGGTTCATTGGCTGTTAACAGAGCAAAGAGGAAGCCGCTTCCAGTACCAAGAAATAACATTTTATTAAAATGCAAACTCAAGTTCAAAACACAACTCTAATTACCTCCTCAACTCTCATCCAGCCCCAAGCCACCCCGTCCAATCCCTCAAAAACACCCCCAAAACCTCCCAAGCCTTCGCCCCCGCCGAAGCAAAATGCAACTCCCCCACAGCATCAACCCCCTCCATGCCCGCCAACCGAAACACGCCCTTCCCCACGGCCCACCTCGACAAGGCGCCCACAAGAGTAAGAAACCCGGCGACGCCGTAGCCGCAGTCCAGCAGGATCTTGAGGGCCTCGACGTTGTTAGCGACGACGGCCCAGCCGAGCGAGCGGGCGGCGGCGGGGACGTCGTATTCCCAGATGACCATGAGGATGGGGAAGAGTTTCGTCGAGGAGGAGACGAGGAGGGCGGTGGAGACGGAGTTGGGGCGGGGGTAGCGGGGGAGGAGGCCGAGGAGGGTGAGGGGGGAGAAGCGGGAGGAGGTTAGGGTTCGGATACTGAGGTGGAAGGCGAGGGTTGAGAGGGTGCAGTGGATGACTGGTGAGGATGTTAGTTTGGATTTCAATGCGCTGGCGAAGGGATGCCGAGCTAGATGGGGGGAAAAGATAGGCAGGTTGTATTTGGCTTACGGAAAAACATGTATTGAAGGATGATGGGCTGTTCGGCGAGTCGGCCTAGGGCTCGGCTTGAAGACGGCGGGAGGGCGTTCTTTTCTATGCGCGCCCATGTAAGGTAGACGTCGAAGAGGAGGAGTAGCACACCGAGGCGGACGATGGACGGCTGGTCGGAAATCCAAACATGTTAGCATCGCACGGGGTAATTCCAGTACAGGGACACCGTAGAAGAAACTCACGTCGAACTGATCGTTCTCGCGCATGAGGGTATTATGAAGTAGATGTCGATAGACCTGTCCATCCCCCATGCGTCAGCGACAAAAGGAAACACACCCCGCCATTCCCTGGTTTGAAAGCCCTCACCTGCGGCTTGATGAGCACCAGATCGATAAACATGACAACGAAATCATGCTCGACGTATTTGTCGCAAAAGTTGCCGCAGTTGCGACACACCGTCAACCGGATGTTGTGCCCGCCGCCGCCCTTGGCCCCGCCAGCGCCCGAGTACTCGGTCCATAGCGTCTTGACGGGGTGGCGGCACTCGATGCAGATGGGCATGTCGCGGAGAAAAGCGAAAGAAATAGTCTGCTGGCGTTTTTTTTTTTTTTTGCGTGGCTGAGGGAATCTTCGATTCTCGCGGCGCTGGTGGTGCGAAAGGCCAGACAAAAGGACCTCGCGTTCACATGAGAAAGGGGGCAAGGATAGATCACGTCGTAGGTGGGTTCGGGAAGGAAATTAGGTCGGGTTTTTTGGTAATATTATTTTCATCATCGTTCAGCGCGGTGTATCATTGCGAGCCTTGGGATTGTCGACACCGGACCTTCTTGGCTGGCCGGAGCTTGTCGCATTGGTTTCATGGGTTCGATGTGTGGTGACTGGCGAGGCCAGACAATTGAAGGTGTCGTCAATTGCAGTTGCACTGTTTAGTCAAGAGTGGGTCCACTCGTCCAGCATCCAAGGCCAAGTCGCGTCGCGGCTGCTGACGTCTGCCGAGGCACTAGAATCGATTTCAACCAAGATCAATGAAGTTGCGCGGCATCCATCTGGCTTCCAATCACCACAATTCAAACAACCATTGATATAGTATAAACCTATTCTAATAAGCCTCCTCCCTTCCTGTGTAAACGCTGCACGACAAGCAAGCGATGCCGGATATAATGCAACAGGGCTAAAAAAGAAAAGGAAACCAAAGCAACTACATAGTAAGGGAAAAAAAAAAAAAAAAAACAAGTCTGGGCGTGTGTGGTCTATATTCCCACATGCCATGTAAGAATGTATGCATCAGATATCCATCTCGAGCACTTCGTTGGATATCCTGTGCGTTTCTGGCTGCGGGACAAAAGAAAATAACTATCCCTTGTCGCGGCATCCTCGCAGATAGTAGCTCTGCTCTTCAATATTTTGCGGTAACCGTTCGATTAATCGTCCTTGTTCTTCCCGCCGAGCGACGCCGAGGAGGCAACTCGGCCACTCGCCCTCAACTTTGCCCCGCTAGCCGATGTCGAGGGCCCGGCGTCTGGCCTCCCGCGACTTCCGCCTCGTCCCGTCCTCGGCAAGGTGGGCAGGCGCGCAGCATGACCGGGCTCCGTAGCAGTCGCTGTTCTCCTGTCGTCCTCGCTTTGGGTATCCGTGAGCTCGATGAGGTCGCTCACGTCCTCGTCTCCTCCCCAATGGCCCTGTCCTCCCATCATCGGCGTTCCGGGCCTCTTGGCAAACGCACCCCTGAGCCAAGTCTCCACGGCGGCCGCTGCCCGGTCGAACCCCGTTCCCTGCCGCGCTAGTGCTGCAGCGTCTCGCCCAGACTCGGCCGGTGCGCTCTCCGCGATGACTCCAATGTCGCCCGAGAATCCGAAATGCGCCGTCTCGGCCCCCATGACGGACATGGATGGTAAGTTATCTAGTATAAGTGAAGGAAAGTGCTTCTTCGCCCACGTGTTAAGCGGGTCTTTGTCTGGGCCCGGCGTCCTCACTTTCTGGTTCAGCGATCCGACACCTCCTGGCCGCCGCATCCACATAGGTCTCGTATCCGCCCCGACGCTTCCAACGCGGCTCCGGGCCGATGTCGGCGTCGACATGCCCGTGCCGGCGATGCTTCCCGAGATATTCGGCCGGCTGCTAAGTGTGCTCTGCCGGCGCGATGACGGCCCACCCCGATCAGGCCCCCCATCGCCCGACCCTAAAATCGAGCTCTGCACGTCGAAGCTCTGGCGCGGCGTAGAAAACGGGGAACTCGCGTTGAGGAGGCTCCTTTTCCTGCGCGGCGGGAAGTAGCCGAACGCTTTCCGAGATACCCGACCAATCTCCACGGGTTCGGGAAACGAGTCGAGCGAAACCCATCTCACATGCGACCACGGCTGATCGGAATCCCCTGCCTTTTCTCCTTCTTCTGAGTCGGGCGGCTTGTGGGAAGAACCATTCGCGGATGGTCTAAAGATATCGTCCACGTGTTGCTGTGTCGCGGAAGAGGAGGCTCTCCCTCTCCACCCGTAGTCATCAATCTCGGCCTCTGGCGTCGGCGCGAGGAGATCTACTTTCTCATCAGGGTCCGACGGACCGGCACAAGGCTTTCCCTTCACCTCGCACGCATCGACGGGCATCGCGACCCATTTCCTCGTCAAAAGACTATCACGCGACCACAGGCCGTTCAACTTTTTGAAAGGTTCCTCCCTACACCCGTATTTGAGGATGACACCGACGTAGGTATCGGTCGGCTTGACGTGGTGTATATAAGCAAGTATTTCCTCGGTATCGCCGCGGCCGTCGGTCGACCGTCTCGCGATGTCATCAGACGTCCTACGTTTAAATCTACCAGCAACATCGAGCCCGCCGTTGACGCCGTCGTGGCTCTCCAGAACACTCGCGGTTCTTGCCGCAATCAGGGCGGCTTCCCTCTCGGCCAGAATGCCGGCGCCTACGTCTTGGATGGTGGGTCGCGCATTCGCCGCCGCGGCCGTCTCTTGCGCCCAGGGCCGAGACGACGCTTTCCGACCAAGCTCCCTCCCGTGGCTTGCACTCCTGCTACCTCCGCGCGCAGGGCTGTTGCGATTGTTCTCGGTACTAGCCCCGGAAAGCCATCCTGTAGCAATGTCCTGAACGGTACCCCAGCCTGTCGCCCACGACCCATCAAGCAATCCAAATCCGAACCCGCCGCCACCTCCACCACCACCACCACCACCGCCAGCCGGGCTCTTCTTCCTCCTGCTGCTGTCGCGGCGCTGTCCACGTTCAGGGGGGGCCACGTCTAGCCGGTTGGTCGGAAGAGGGCTGGCATCGCGTAAAGGGGTTGACGTTCCCGGAGCGAGGCGGGTAGTACCGCGAATGGAGGGTTCTGGGGAGCTGGCGGCGTTGGTACTCTCGACGCTAATCAATCGGCGGTTGCGCGGTCGAATGGAGCTCGAATCGGGGTCGTTTGTCGAGGAGACGAGGGTTGATGAGGCCATGTGAATAGACCTCCGGAAAGAGGGGAGCCCCCGGGGGGTGACTTCGTGGAATGTTCGAGTTCGGCTGGTCCTTTCGTAGATAGGGTTGCCGAGTCACGTCACTCTTCCCTCCCCAAGGGATCCTAGACCTTGGCTGGTGGCCGCGGCAGATGCAGATGGAGGGAAGAAGTGGGCATCAGTGCACGTAGCTAATTATGGAACTGCGGTGGAAGAGGAAATTCGTAGCAAGCTTCGAATGAAGGGGGACAAAAGAAATACCGATGTCGATTTGTGTGTGATGTTGTCGAGCAAGTTGCTGCTCTTGAGTTTCCCTCGCCAAGCCCGAGAGGTGTTCAGATCAGCAGTGGTGTACCTACCTCAGTACTTCGTGCGTTCTGAGGTAATGTACTTTAATCTTGTATTTCCGCGTTAATAGGGATGACCGGTTATTGGCACTACGTAACCGCATGTGGGTTACTCTGGGGTGCCAGAAGGAGAAAAGGCCGGTTTCAGACAGGGGACGGGGTCTGGGGCCAGGGTTGACTGCTGGAGTCCAACGTCCATCGGAAAGTATAGCGTACTCCGTTGCCAGAATTGAGGATGCACAAGTAGCAGAAAAAAAAAAAAAAGGAAAGAAATAACAAAGAAGTTGTTCGAGTGAGGAGAAATGCTGGTTGGGACTTGGAAGGGAGAAAGAGGCAAGAGGCAACGAATCTGACGGTGGCGCAATTGAACGCTTGGATCAATGGATTGATGGATCGATGGTGTTCTGCTTGGCTGGGTGGTGGAGGAATGAACCCACGCTGATGGTGACGACAACAACGCTTATCGCCAGCGCTCCAGTGGTCCGCTGGCTGGCCGTCCAGTGGGCCAGTGGGCCAGTAATTGACAGCCTGGCTGGCAGTCCCAGCAGCTGCCGATCCGAGAGTGAGGAAGCCCTGGCGCTGGCAGCCTCATGCCCAAAGGGAATCGATTGATAGGTAGGAGGGGCTGTTACTATCCACTGTCCGTAGTGCTGCGACTGGGCACTGTTACAAGGTTCAAGTACAATTGACAGGCCTCTGCTCAAGCTCCCGAGAGAAGCTCACTCATCGCACTCTGGTGGAAGATGGCCTGGCCCCGATTCCGTCCCTGCCAACTCCGATCAATCAAGTCAATGATTGTTCTGCAATTTGATCCGTGAGATTCAGTGTTGTTGATCCATGCCCGTCACCGGATAGTTGATGCGCCTGCAAATCCTTCAAATGCCACAACTGCGAGGGATGGTGCTCGACCAGTCCTGACCATCTTATTGAGTGGGTGCAGTATTATTACAGCGCCTCCAGAAATGATGTGTAATACTACATCAATCTCATCCCTCCAATGTCACAATCTCATCTCCAGCCCCTATCACCGACCACGCCTACTTCTGTAAATCCATAAAAACAACTTCATCACCGTCGGCCCTGTCAAGACGGGAGTCGTAAAGAAGTGCCAAAAACATCTAGACGCCGAGCGCGAACATCAGATCTCACAACTCGAGTGTCACTCTCATGCACTCACCCGTGACGGTGTCGTGAGAACTGGGAACAATGGGAATCGAAAAATGAGGACAAGACGTCCAGGGCGTTAAATAGACAAAGTCAGAGGAAATAATACACAAATCCACCTTTTTGATCTCCTATCCCATTACTCCCTTCGCGAAGCATGTCCCTGACCATATTCTCAAGAAAACGAAAAGAAGCAAGAATAAAAGTAGAAAAGCAGAAAAAAAAAAAAAACAACAGAAAAGACAACTGTGCCGGGAGCAGTAACCTGTCCGACTCCCCATACCCGCTGCGTGCCTCCGCGAGTTGATTCCATTAGATAGATATAGCCAGATCAAACACTTAACCCACACAACTTTGTACAGATCCATCCACCAACGCTTTGCATTCGTTCGTATGTACCGCCGTAATCCTCCATCCATGCATCATTGTATATCATTATATCTAACCAAACTCGCCGTCTAGGTATCCAAGACATTACGTCATTGGAACATCAAGACCTAGATTGGGCGTGTCGCCATTGATGCCGAAGAATTGGAACCTGGAAGAAAAGGCTGGGTAAGTATTGTATTCCGACAAATAAAATGCAAAAGGAAAGGTCTCTGGGCAAAAAGAGATTACGTACCAGTCTTCAACGTTCAAGCCAGTCGGAATAGGCTGTCCCTGGCCGGATCCTGTACTCCAGCTATCGCTCGGGCTCATTCCATCTTGGACATTCGAATCGAAGTTGTTCTGCCAAAGGCCCCCCATTTGTTGTCCCGCCGTATATCCTGCCATAGTGGGTGGTACCGGGTTATTCCTCTGATTCAGGTTTCCATAGTTTAGGAGCTTACCGGCATCTTGATGTTGCTGCTGCTGTTGCTGCTGCTGCTGACGGAATGGGTCGCCTCCTTCATCCATGGCTTCTCCTGGAGCCGTCCGCATTCCTGACGTCGAGTGCATCTGTGATACTAGGTTCGGATCCACGTTCTGATGCGTCGCCGTCGGCGAATGGTGCGGGAACGGAACGATGCTGCTTTCCGGGAATAGCTGGTCCGGCTGGAAATTCTCCCAAATCGCTTGCGAGAGGTTGGGCGAGTTGCGAGTAACAAGGTAGAGATCCGGAGGCGTTCCTGGCATCGAGAACGACGGGTTGAAAGGCGTCGTCGGCCGAGTATGCGGCCGTGATGCTGTTCCACCCATAAACGCATCCGTCGAGTGCCGAACGGCGTGGGGGGACGCCACCGGCGGCGGCATGGAGTTCGAGTTCGAGTTCGAGTTCCCCACTGCCTGGGAAGACGCTTCGGCCTTGGCATTGGGAGTCTGTGGCCGAGATCGCTCGTAGGACTCCTGCGGTGTCGGCGCATTGTTAACACCGTAATCCATCGCCATGTCGTTGAACTTGCGCTTGGTCGTGTCCGCCCCGCGAGCCTGTTGCTCAAGCTGTCCCAAGCTCTGCTGCGTCCTGCGGTGCCTCTTGCCGCTGGCTTTTTGTAGCTTCTCCTCCATCCCCTTGTTCCCCAAAATAGCCTCGAAAAGCGTGTACACCATTTTTCCAACCAGCCACACACGAGACACCTCCTTTAGGGCATTCATGCAAGTGCGGAGCCTGTCCTGCGTAACCTGCTGAATCGATGGAACCGGTGATCTCATTTGGTAGACATGCATAATGAGGGCCGAAAACAGGCTGTAGACGATGAACGCGGGGCAGTAGCGCAATTCTCCATGAGCCGACAAATTCTCCACGATCGAGGTAATCATAGCCGCCGCCTGGAACGCGATGTTTCGAGACGGGTATGGTGAGTCGATCGGGGTTCGAGAGGTGCCATGAGGGGGCATATGCGCACGATGTAAAAGGCAAAGCGTCGTGTAATAGTTGGCGTGGAGTAGCGCCGACCAGAAATGATGGCGGGGCATCTCCCAATACACCAGCTTGGGGCAGTTTTGAAGCCAGTCAGCGAGCGCCATGTCGCTGTGAGTCAAGTCAATGGCATTCCGTGGCCTGCCCTTTGAGGCCACTGAGTACTGCTGCGAAAGGACGAGGCCCATAATCTCGCAGAGTTTAACGTATTGAAGGAAGAACTGAACGTGAATGGGGTCGGGCGGGTAGTCGCTAGGGATGTCGGGCTCGTCCTCTATAAAATCGTCTTCGGTAAGCATCTCTACGTCCGAGTCGTCGAGATTGATGTGGACAGGCCTGCCGAGAGCGACAGCGACAGATCGATCCCGAGTAAAGAGGGTCCACCATATCCTCTTCCAGAGACGCTTGTCGGCTATGTTGAGTTGTGACTGCTCGACACTTCGGTGCATGCCCGACCCCTGCGCGACAATCGTGGCGACCCTGCTCCAGTAAAAAACGTTTTTAGTAACATCCTCGGGGCCTTCCCAGTACCAGCCCATGAGGAGAAGAGACTGGACAATGGTAACCCTGTCATCTTCATAGTTGGCATCATAAAGCGCCTTGGCCCGTTTGTAGAACGTAAGCGCTGCCGGGGTTGTCGAGCCGCTAGCGTCCATGAGCTGTGGATTGCTGCAAACACGGGATCCGGCCAAGAGGACGGCTTGGAGCAACAGCAAAGACGGCGGGTTCTTCGGATCGCGATATTGTCGCATAAAGCGTGTACGGTTGATCACGGGGACGATGGGATGTACCCATTTAAAGTAGGATTCAATTAACTCGTCACATAGGTTGCGAGGCGGCAGGAGAAAGGCACCTCGCTGATGCAGGATTTCAATCTCGATATTGTCAAGCTCTGTCAACCGAGCCCTTGAGCCCCTCACGTTTTCTGGGAGCGGGTAGTGGACGACGTCCGAGGAGCCTTGGCGGTCATGGACGAGGAGCGTGAGATTCGAGGACTCTCCGAGATAAGCGACTCTTCCGGCTTCGGTGATTGGGGCTCTCGTAAACTTCGGCTTCATGACTAGGTTTACATAGGTTCCGTTGTCAATCTCGCCTTGCCGGGTTTGCGCCTCGGTTAGCGTGGTCGAGGGCGTTCCTTCAGTAGTGTGGTATACGGCTGGTGGGACGGCGGCTCTGTGAGGTAGGACACTGGTAGCGGTAGTCGAATTACGGGGTTGGGGGGACTGTTCGTTGGCGCCTTCGTTACGCTCGCCACGGTCACTAGAGACAGCCGTGTGGTTAGTGGGGAAAGACGCGGTGGAGTCCACATATGTGAAAGGCTTTGGTGGGAGGACAACGCACCTATCGGGATCCTTTTGAGCAGCAGGGGCAGGCTGTCCCTTCTTGCGCTTCGGGACCGGAATGCGACATTCTATTTGAAAAGCCACGCAATTTGTGCAAGGCACGCCGAGACTTGCGGCATCGCAGCGGACCTAGCTTGGCTGGTTAACATGACTCCTGGAGGAGAGGTAACGGACTTTGTACAGGAGACTATACCTTTCTAGCATGACATGTCTTCCAAGTGGCACATTGTCAGTACGGAATCACTTAGGTATATGAGAAAGCACATGTGGATAGAAACCGCGTCCTGGGTAGATTTTCTCTTATACGCCTTGATGTTCGGGGGGGTTGTGTGGTGCGGCCGGAAGGGACGGAGAGGGAGACAGGGAGGGATTCCTGTTAGGTTATGCGACAAGCGATCACGTACCTCGCATGCTCTCGAAGCTCTCTGTCTATTTCTCCCCGCAAATCTATGTTAGTTTTGATCTTCCAAAATTTCGAGTAACGATTCGCGGAAGGCAGAGGGGCAGAGGGACGGAGAGGAGGCGAACCTTCGAAAACTGACTTGTCCAGCACCAGTAGCACCCGCGGCACCAGACGGGGTTGGGGTCGCGCCACCGGTTGAGCTGGGAGCAGTCGGAACGGCGGCAGGCGGCGAGCTGGACTCCTGCTTGTTGGAGTTGGGAGTGTCGGCGGACGACATGGCTCCAGATTCCGTCGGTTTCCCAGAGCCAAAGACGGGTCGGCAGCGAGCAGTGCAGCGGACGGCTTCTTGGGTGTCTCGACGCGATGAATACAATGTGAGCTACGAAGACTTGTGCAAAGTCATGCCGGGGTGGCTAGGTATCGGAACGGGAAGTTGGGGTCGGAGGGGGGACGCGCAGGTGTTGGGAGTGGACGATGAAAACTAGGGGAGAGAAGAAATCGGTGGAAGTCAACACGGCGACTTGGAATTGGGATTCCCGGGTCCGGCGGTTGTGGGTGCTTGTGGATATGCTTTGTGGAGGTAAGTGGGGAGAAGGGGGGCTACAGAACTCGGTGTTTGGAAATCGCACAGGTCTGGGTGGGTTACTGGGCTACTTGAACTTTCAAATTGCTCAGGTGGCCGTCCGTGTCCGTGTCCGTTAATGTTCAAATGTTAATTATGACTTCGCAGGTAGCTTGATTAGTCCCATTGCAGACAGACACTGTACAAGCAAGATTGTACCATACACCTGGACGGGATCTTCTCAGAAGTGGGTCGGTCTTGGAAGGCGCAGACCTGGAAATCACAAAATGTGTAAGAGTGAGAGCAGCACTCCTTAGATTATCAGGAGGGAACAAGTGCTCGAAGGCCCTGGGGAGGGGGGGATCATGGATGCTGCGTTCAAAAGCCCTTCAAAATCGACGGCGGGAGCACGGTTCTTGCAAGGGCCGCCGGACGAGCTGACCATGATTACACGCAGGGCTTCGTTCCGGTGGGATTGATACATGATACTTCGTACATTGCACGGCGTTGATGTCATACAGCACGGTCGACGTACTTCGAGAGAACGGAACCGGGGCTAGTCCAAGAACGGCGTTACGGACACGGTACGGTGACGAAGCGGAGGTTTGTCTCAGGACCAGTCCTGAAGCACACTGTGCATAACTCCTCGCCAGGTAAAGTTTCGCCGCCGTTATCGCCACGGTTCTGAATTAGCATCAAGTGCCCAGTCACATTCTATTCAATTGCCACAATAGTGGCTAAGCACACTTCGCTCTCCCTGATCTGAGGAGGAAACGAGCGAGCATGGGAAGCTAATTGAGTTGGTGAATGTGAAGGAGAAGCATGTGTATCTAGGAGACGGTGTCTGCGATCGACGAGCACATGCACGAAGCAATGGAGTGCAAACGACTCTATATTATCCAGATCCCATGCATAATTTGGAGTCAACAAGCTGGAAAGCGCAGTTAATCGGAGCCGATCCTGATTGGGAGTCTATCCCCGAGCTAATAGCAGTCCTTCGGAGGTAGATCGAGAGAACACCTCAAGTACACTACCCGCCACACTGCTATTATGTACCCGTGGTCGTGTTGCATTGTGCATGCCTGAAGGTGTACTTCTGTGTAAGAGTACGTACCCTCAATACAAAACTTGTACACGCACACTTACACCACACTACACAGAGATGTACTTGGTAAGTTTACTTACACCCTGCAGTTTAACACGAGAAGGGGCATCACTGCCCCGCATCTTGTCCCCGCACGTCCTGGAAGGTCCCGAGCCTTCAGGTTCTTCAGGTTCCAGAAGTAGCCAACATAAGCTCGCGTGACGTGAGAAAGGCACCTCGTGGATGCCGCGTCTCATCTCACTGCTCCCACATGCAATGCTCCTTGCTATTTGCGATTTGGGGTTGCAGAAAACAGCTCCAGGTGTTTTTCAAGCAGAAATCAAATTCACATGTGAAGATGAGGGAGCCATCCATCATGCTGCGTGCTGCGTCCAAGACGGCGTGAAGGAATTGGGAATGTGGGATTTGGAATTTGCTAAAGCGTCTTGGTCCGCCAAGATCGACCCAAACTGTGAGGTCGCATACGTCGGCGAAGGAATGGCTGTGGGCATAAACTAGCTTCCTTGCAGTGAGTCAACGGCAGGCGTGTGCTTTGGACAGGTCGAGGTGAATCCGTTCTTCGAGTTCGAATACAAGTCACGTTCCCACGCATTCGCCACGATGCTGTCCTTTAACCATGCCAAGTGAAAACCCAGGCATTTAAAGCTAGCTTGCGCCTGATACAATGCGCCTAGCGTCTAGTAAATTTACTAACGAACCTGGTGTCTTATGGGGATTATGATTTAGCGGCTTCCGAGTTCTGGGGTTCACATCCAGCGCGAAGACACTGCCCTGCGAACCAGACTTGACTGAGTTGACACACCCTTCGAAGCAAACTGCACTGTCCTCCAATACAATGTCCCTCCCCTCATCACATCGACGTCGTAGCAAGGCCAAGCCAAGCCACCAATCTCACCTCCAGGCCAAAAGAAAAGGCGTCTTCTCACTGGTGCCTGAGCTGCTCTTAGCTTCATGTCCCACCCTGTTTCATCCCGGGGCCACTACCCTTTTCGGGACGATCTGTTCAATGGAATCTACGATTTGCCCAGCGCAAAAACCAGACGATCCTCGTAGGATGGAATCGAATCCCTGGTCCTTTAGAGCCTCCTGGGCAGTCGCATTTTCCTCAAACCCGGGAAAGAGGAAGGTCGTCGACGCAAGTTTGTCAGGCTCTCTCTTGGCAACGATCGACCTACTTCGTACATGTGAACTAATAAATCTGCGCACGAGATGGAAAAGTGAAGTGATCGAGTTGAAGTTCGTACAACCATCTGCCCTTCTGGGCTCTATTCTCCCCTCGCCCGAGTTTCGTCCGCCATCCAGCCTTTGTGCAAATAAAAACCACAGCGAGGCTTGACAACGAAATGACCAACCTGGAGTGGGACACACTCAATCATCAAGTCCTCGCTGCATGTACCCAAAACGTCACCGTTATTTACGGACAGGGTCCTCTGGACTCCCTCGCCACTGTCCTTGTCCTTCTCCGCACTTCTTTTGTCTCTCGACCCACAAACCTGGCCACAACCCCCAACAAATGTTTCTTCCCCAGACCCCGTACTTAACAGGTGTAGTGAAGTGTACCTGTGTAAATGACTTGTAATAGGTTATTTGATCGATCAACAATATTGTACACTAGGCCATGCACGAAAGGGGATTGGGGGACCTTACTGGACACCATCCCTACCTTTGATTACAGCTGCATTCAGTGCATCGTCTCAAAATTGCGTGTAAGTTTTAGCTTACTTCGTACGAAGCAAGAACAATTTTCAATCCTTCTCTGATTTTTTTCCCTCTCAAGATCCCTGAAGTGGCGTTCGGGAGTCTACGGAGTCGTGACGTGGAGGGAGTCTGGGGTGTAGACGGGAACCGCGGGACCGCCAGACAGCTAACTCTGTCTGACGCAGGTCCACCAGGGTGGGATCAAATTCTTTCAACATGACGCCCCGATTTTCGGCAAGAGCTTTTCCGGTCTGCTCTCGCGACAGTGGGTTCCCAACTTCAGCCGAGGTAAGTCGAGCTCTGTATAAGGCTGAGAGACCCTTGGAATGATTTCAAGCAACAACATTCTTCCTGCTCCTTGATCCTCAGCCCCCAAAATATTTTCATGCTCGCGGCGTTCATAAATACGGCGTGCATAACTGGACAAATTATGGATATATTGGTCACTAATATTAATGCTTCATGTTATGCTCTAGATGCTTCAATGTTCCTTCAATGAAAATTCCCAACCCGATGTGTTCTATCTCTACTTGCTATAGACCACGAGGCTAAATTCCCTCCTTTATCTAATTATCTAAGATGCGCTTCGTCTTCCCATGACCCGCCACACCATTGGTCTTGAGCGAGGCTTTCTCCGCACCCTTCCCACTAGTGACGGGGACCTCAACGGCGCCCATTTCCACCTCCATCCCGGAGATGAATAACGCGCTAACACCCTCCAGAAGCGCGACGAACACGCAGAGGAAGCTGGCAATAGCAAAATGGCTAATCGTCGATCCGATCTCCAGCCACGACCCCTCATCCTTGACCACCCAGAAGAAGTAGAGCGTCAGGATGTCGCTGACGGCCATGGCGAGCATGAAGAGCGCCGACGGCGCCACGCCCAGACGCTTATTCAGCACGCCCAGATTGGCCGAGATGAGCGCGAACGGGATCATCAGCTTTAGAATTAGCAATGCGCCCTGGGAGAGGGGATCGAAAACGGGCATGAGCCGGTTCACGCTCTCGAGGCTGAAGGCCGATACCGAGGCGATATTTCCCGTGCTGAAGAATGCTGACTGGAGAAGCACGAAGAAGAAGAGCGCGACCCTTGCATCTGCAAGGTCCAAGGGGCGGAATTCGGCATCAGCCACCTTCGTTTCACTACCACCCGTGGAGCCATTCGGCTTCTGTGTGGCTGCGTTTTCGGCTGCAACCCTGTCTGTGTAAACTCGATGCTCCAGCCTAACCCACGAGACAAGTGTGGTGGAGAATGCGACGTAAAACAGGCCCTCGTAGGAGATGGTCAGGAGGACGAATGTCGGCGCGCAGGTGAGGAACATGACGAGCAACCGATGCAGGTAGTGATGGCTGTCCTGGCCCCGGTACGCCAGCGGCATGAAGAGAGGAACGACTAGATGTATATATATATTAGCCAGGTCCGTAGCAGCGAGTCAAAGGTTGCTTGCTTCGCGCTGGAAACATACTCAGAACTATTAATCCCACGATTTGATTCCCGCGGGGGAGACCCTGTTTGGCCTGTAGCGACAAAGCGCTCGATCTTGTCACAACCATGGCCAAGAGGACGAACCCGATCTAGCAAGGAGTGTCAGTAACGGCGGAGTAACGGCGAAGGGCCGAATCGTATTTTCATTCTGACCGAAACGTACTTGGATTCCCGTCAATATCCGGCTAGTTAGGTTGCCCGAACCCTTACTCGAGCTTGTCGGCTTTCGGGTCCCAAAGTCTGACAGCACGAAATCCTCGAAAACGAGGTACAGAACGCCGATCAGAACCATAGGAACACCGCCCAGCATGCTGATATCCTGTTAGTAAACTGCGCCGGGGTCCCGTCCCCTTTCGTCATTCTGACAACTTACATTAGAGGGATGCTTTCAGTTTTCATCGCTGGGAGCAGGGTGAATGTGCTCATGACGAGGCAGGATACAATCCAGGTCGCCGACAAAGCAGTATATTTTTGGATGAAGTTGACCCCACGGGTCAGGGGCCAGAAGGCTCCGAGCACGTATAAGACCGTGAGGACCTCCCGATGAATATAGCCGAGCGCCTGGAAAGTTCAGAGCGTTAACTCACCAGTAGAGCTGTGGGGAAGTGTACAGAACTCACCAGGGATAGTACCACACCGACGTAAAGAGTTGCATTCAACACCAAGGAAAAGAGCGCGGCACTGGATTGTATATGGCCAAAGAGTGCCCTCTGCCCCTTTACTAGACTATGCCTCCGAGCATATACCTCCTCCCAAAAGACGACGGGGAAGAAGGCGTATGCGTAATAAGTCATGGGAGACTTGGAAATAATGAATGATGCGTAGAAGAGCACGAGAGCGGACGAAAATGCGACGGTGCTAAGCAGTGTTCTCGAGGGCGGTGTGGAGCTTTGGAGAACAAAGACGTCCATGACGGTGGTAAGGGCGAACGCCATCCATCCTAGATATCCCACCGTGACGAGCGCCCTGAGGAATAGCCAGTCATATGTTTGAAGGTACCTGAGGCCTTCGAGTCCGAGCTTCATCAGAGAGTCCGACTCCTCAATGGCCTCTTCATACTTCCCACCCGCGATCAGCTTCTGGATGGATGCGAGGCGCGCGCTCGGCGTGAGTCCAGTGGCGCTGAGAGGCGCGAAGGCCTTGTATCGCAGCTCGGTCTTCTTCTTCTGCTCTTCCTTCACCCTGTACATCTCGAGGATTCCGCGCGCATTCACAAGGGAGGCTTCCGCCTTCTCCTTGATGTCCGCAGACAAATACGATAGAGGCAGCTCTCCCACCGAGTTGGCCGGAAATTCGGCGCCGATCAGGTATGTCATCAACGCCGCGATGTCGGCCTGGTTGACATCATGGCGCTTAATCTGGCTAAGACCCCACTCGGCTGAGTATTCATCATGGCCAGGGGCAATGGTGTCCGGCGTAAGGACGGGCTTGGCAATTCCTGAACCCCAGGTGATCAGAGGTGTTCGAGTATTATCGGGATGGCCGTCTCCGTGACTACCCCAGTCACTCATGCCGTGATCTGCAGTGAAAACGAAGGCTGTGCGATCATCGCCGTAAAACTGCTCGATGAGGTCCACCATCTCCTTGACGCCCTTGTCAACGACCTGGAGATTATGCAGGTATTCTTTCGAGTAGGGCCGATATGAGTGTCCAGTGGTGTCGAGGCCGAGGAGATGCAAGAAGAAGACGACCTTATCCTGGCGAAGAGCGTCGTTCAATGTCTTATTCTGCGCGGCCTCGGAGAACAGTTCCTTCACATGATCGAAAACCCAGTAGTCGAGAGCCGTGGCATCTTGCGAGAAATCTTCGAATTCTTCACTATAAGTATAAGCATCGACGCGTCCGGGTACGGCGCCATGTTGGAACATGGGCAGAATGTCAGGGCTTCCCCAGCTCCAGGTGTGCCGGCTTCTGTTGAACACACTGTCGAAGTTGACGGGGTTCAGCTTCCAGCCCGTAGTGACGGCGGATACATCCTCATATAAACCCGCGATGAGGGCAACATGGCCAGGACGGGATTCGGTTGGGACTCTTGTGTGGGAGACGCCGAAAGTTCCGTGTTCGAGGACGCGCGAGCGCAAAAAGGGAGCGAGCGGTCGAGGGACTAAATCCTCTTCTGTTTTGGGGTACGGCTCGGGGAAGGAAAGGAAAGTCTTGTCGGCACGTAGTCCATCGCCTAGAGTCAAAGAGTCTGGGTTAGAAGCAATATCCTTGAGGCGATCGCGCGGCTGCATATCAGGCAGGGATGCATCATACCGACGAACAAGACAAGGCGGTCAGCCGGTGGTTTGGAATCGGGCGCCTTCCTCTCGACTTGGAACAATTGCATGCCCGACACGATCGGGCTAACGAAGTAGACATCGAAAATGGACAGAACATAGACCAGATGAAAGACCACGGCGACGGCTAAGAAGCCTAAGCGAGTGACCCCGGCCATGGCTGCATAAAAAAGAGTGTATCGTATCTACCAACCAGCCGCTATGTAAAAGAACAGTTGAAAGAGCGTATCGAAAACGTCAAGGAAATTCTAATATCGCGAGAACGCGGCGTCGGCGGCTGAATAACGACAGGAAGCGATTTTAAGGAGTGTCGGCCATTAAGACTGCGGCGCGGCGTGGGCTGCTTTTCGGTTATTACTGGCGATCCGGGTTGTCGCAACCTACCCACAAGTCTAGCAGTGGTCGATCGAGTCGGATTTATCGAGGATTCAAGTTCGACTTGTTCAAATTGTGGCCATTTGATACCCAATTAATTAGCGCAACTCCGCTAGGCAAGCCTCAATGGTTGCTACGAGTACGAAGGAGAGGATGTCTGGTAAAGTTAAACCGCAAGTCGCAAGTTGGCATTGTGGGAGACTTTTTTTCAATCCTGCTACAAATCTAATCTACACTTCGAAATCCACTACAAACTTGGACGCGGCGCGAGGTCCACTTCTTCGTGGCAACCGTGTCCATTGTTAAGAGCTTAACTCCTGGTTACAATGTCACGTCGAATGAGAAACCCTCCGGGTCCTCCAATCCTCCCCACTCTCCGAGCCCGCCGAACTGGACTAGTGTAGTGTACCTGTCTACGTACCAACCACTAATCATATGTAACATATGTAAGATGCAGGTATCCATGCATAAAAAGGGGGAGGTGGAGATGCAATGGACATGTCGTAGTGCAGCATCTCATAGCATCCCCTACACTGGCAGGTATTTCGCACAGTAATACACAGGGACGAGGCGTCAAGATCAAGTGGCTCTCTCTTCCTGAAGCTAGTAACAATTGAACGACGAAGCCTTCAAGGTTGCGAGCAGCTCTTGTTCCTATACGAAGTGAGCGTTTACACGAGCAAAACCCAGAAGTGGTATATCAATGAACCGAACAATTATAACCCGTCAACCTCCTCGAAACCGAAACAATCATCAAATCGGCTGCTGCCAGTCACTCGTAAACAGCATCCCATAACAATTGCTTTGCGCAACCTCATGGCTAATTCCATAACTCCATGTCCCTTTATCGCCTTGACATCTTCACAATCAAGGTACGCCTACCGCATGCCAAATCATAACCAAAGACCAGCCCCCTATCATGGTCCTTGCCGTTTCCCAGGGTATACTGCCAGCATAAACCTAAGAGTACCAAAAAAGAAAGAAAACCCTCAACCCGGATGGGCTACTCCGGAAGCTCAGTCAGTTAGAGCCCTCGTCACCCTGGCGTAAAACTTGGCCGCGTGGGGACGGGGGAAGGTTATCTCCTCCGTCAGGTAATCCGGTAACAGCTCCATCAGGGTCCTGTCTCTGTTGGCATCAAGCTGGGGTTGGTACGTGATCTGAGCTTCCTCGAATCCATCCCCTGTCATGTCGGTCTCGATGCAAAGTTTGAAATGCAGTGCTACGATGATCGGGTTAGTATCTGCCAACATCCTCTCTTCCTCCATATCAGACTGGGGGATTACTTACTGCCATTCCTTCCAGTCTGCAGACAGTCGAATATCTCCTCCTTGTCGTGGAATTTTACCCCTCTCACAATCAAGCCGGTCAGATCGCTATAGAGGTCTTCCTTCATCTGAGCCGCCTGGATGATTTCCGAGTTCCCGCCGTTGCGCGCCGCTTGGCTATTAGCCTTAACGGCACTACTAGGCACCTTGGCATGAGCAGCAGCTTCAGACCGGCTAGCCGCTAACTTCGTGGTGAGAGATTTATTGTCTGCCCTAGCCTCCGAGAGAGATTTCGTTAGGTCTGTAATCTTTTGCTGTAACCCGGCAATTGTCGCCTCGTGTTGCTCGACTGCCTTTGCCATTTTCTGACCCTCCTTGGCGAGTGAAGTTTGCGACTCCAACTCGGCTTTTAAATCGGCTATCAGTTCTTTGGATGCTATAAAACGGTTGGTGTTAGCAGGCGTCCTAGAGTGAATGCTGGAGCGGGGCGCTCTGACTATTAATACTTACTCTGAGCCCTTTCCTCCGCCTGTTTCTTAAGCCGGTCAAAGTTCCGCTCCGCCTCCCGTGTCCCAACCTCCTGTAGGTATCGGTACTTGGATTCTAGGATATCGTATCTTTTGCTGAGATCCCCCAGTTTTCGACGAATCGATGGATCGTTGGAATCTAGATCGACCACACGTTGACTCCTAACACTGGAGGGCACAGCTGGGGGAGCGCTGGGCGCTTCAGGTTCGATTGATGGATGCTGGGGAAGCTCGCCTAGCTCGTCGTCCTCTCCCTCATCGATGTCCATCTGCTCTGGAGGAGGCTGAGTCTCCGGGATCTCCGTCTTTGAAGACACCGGTTTCCGGCCACGACGCCCTTTCGGAACTAGAATAGGGGCGGGTAACTCTGTATCAACGGCCATGCTTTCGCCTTCGGCCTGGTCAACCTCCGTGGGGGGTTCGGCGGGTTTTTTGACGGTGCGTGGCCTTCCGCGTGTAGGCTTTGGCTTCTCGACGATCTTCGAAACGGTGCCTTTCGCTCCTTTCTTCGGTGCAGCAACGTTTTGTTGGTTGGCGCTCTTCTCCGATAAAACTCCATTCGTCTCTTCTGGATTGAGCTCGGCTGCCACTGCGGCAGCGATTCTATCACTGGTCCGACGCCCTGTGTTTTTCTGAGCCGGCTTCGTCACCTTGTTCGCTGACGCGGCAGGTCTGCCGCGGGGTCTTTTAGTTGTCATCGTTGGTGCTACAGCGACTGTCGGTCGTGGTGCGAGAGAGAAATCCGACGATTCGTCCTCCAAGTCGGAACCCACCAGGCGCATGAGCGGAGCTCGAGATTTCGTGACTGGCATTTAGGGATCGAGCGCGTCGAGTCGTCACGAAGTCGGCTTATTTGAGTGTCTTGCGTAATTTTTCGGAGTTAAAGTGTTGTATACTTAGCCTTGAGTACAGAGGATTCCCTGATGAAAGTTCGAAGTATGCTGTCTTGAGCGGTGGAATTCTTCAATTGCTGCCCATCGCAAAATGTTGTTGACAGTGGGTTGAGATAACGTCCCAATTAGGAAATTCATAAACAATGTGGATTGTCGCGAAGTTAATGCTGTGTACCGCGGTACTTACACTGGTACCTTTGTACCTCTGTACAATCCAGCAATTTTGTCTAACAAATTGCTCTGTCGCCGCCCAGCCCAGACACCACCTGACATGTGGCGGAAGTTGCCATCAAATTTGATGTGTGGTGCCAGCAGTTGGTCCAAGGGAAGGCTCGTGCTCGCCTTCCTCGACCACAGCCCATGAGGCGATGAGAAAGTCAAAAATGGGCATCTATCCTTCTCATTGACGAGCAGATTAACGTTCTCCTTGGTATTTGGGCAGCTATCAAATCCCTCTCCCCTTTAGAGGGTTAATTCTTTTTCTTCCTATTTTTTCTTTAATTTTTTTTCCCTTCGCCCCTTCTTTCGACGCCGCCAGAAGCGAATGCTATATAGCTAGCTACGTCGTGTTCCTATTTAGACTTCATCCCGCCTTACCCTCGGCATCCTCGGGCTCGTTCAAACCCACGAGCTTTCCCGGAACCTCAATCCTAGGCTTTCCATCCCCAGCGTCATCATGGCCGATAAACGCAGGATAGACAGTCTGGCCGTTGACTTTTTGCTTTTTGCTGGTCTTGTACGATGCGCCGTTCTAAAACTATCCCGATGACGTCTATGAATGCTAACTATCCCCAGATTGCAACCGGTGCCTATGTGATCCGCCAAGTCATCTCCAACGTAATCGCAGATCCAGAACGCGAGAAGCACGAACAAGCGAGCCTGCGAGCAAAGGCGCACTTAGAACGTTTGCAGCGGGAAAAAGATCGAGGGAGATCCGGAGATGGCTCGGACGATACCGCACAACGAGGCCCTCGTGTGGAAGACCTGACTCTGAATCAATATGAGAACATCGTCGCCATGGATATGGTGGCGCCGCAAGATATACATGTCGGCTTTAACGGTTAGTCATACCAGTCCCGTCATTGAATTGCCCAATTTACGTGTGCTAATGCTAATGCTTCACAGACATCGGCGGCCTCGATGGCATTATCGAAGAACTCAAAGAATCCGTCATTTATCCTCTAACGATGCCACAACTATACTCGCATGGTGGAGCGTTATTATCAGCACCGTCCGGTGTTCTTCTCTACGGTCCTCCTGGATGTGGCAAAACGATGCTTGCAAAGGCCCTTGCGCGTGAGAGTGGGGCTTCGTTTATCAATCTACACATTTCGACCCTCCTCGAGAAGTGGTACGGAGATTCGAACAAACTTGTGCGAGCCGTTTTCACCCTGGCCCGCAAGATGCAGCCTGCCATCATCTTCATTGACGAGATTGATGCCGTGCTCAGGATGCGGGCCAACAGTGACCACGAAGCGAGCGCCATGGTTAAAGCAGAGTACGTCCACTGTAATTTACACCATAGTTCACGGGCAACAGCAGCTAATAGGTCTTCAAAGGTTTATGACCCTCTGGGACGGATTGACATCGGCGAACACGTCCGGTCTCCCCGCCAGGATCGTCGTGCTTGGTGCAACGAATCGAATCCACGACATCGACGAAGCCATCCTTAGGCGAATGCCCAAAAAGTTCGCCGTATCTCTCCCTGGCGCAGAGCAGAGACGCCGCATTCTTCAACTCGTGCTGGCTGACACCAAGACGGATCCCGAAAACTTCAATCTCGACTACATTGTCAGGGTGACGGCTGGCATGTCAGGTAGCGACATCAAGGAGGCGTGTCGCGACGCGGCGATGGTGCCCGTCCGGGAGTACATCCGACAGAACCGTGATGGTGCCGTTCAAACTAGGTCGATTAACCCCGATCACATCCGCGGCATTCGCACAGAAGACTTCTTTGGAAGGATGGGTGGCCAGGTACTACATACTCAGGTTAATAAGCAAGGCGATCAGACTACCGCCGATGCGGAGAAGGGTTCATCGGACGGATACCTTGATGCGGAAGCGGAATCTCTGGGCTAAAAATAGTCATTGGACGAGATAATTAGAGCGTGGATGGCGTCTGGCTATGGGTTATAACTGGGTTTATGTCTCGAGGTATTGGAAGGATTCGGACAGATGATTGTAGATGCTGTTTTAGAATCGATGTACACATAGATACTTATCAACTATGAGAATGCAGGTGGCCAATATCTAACTCAATGTTGTCCACATTTTAGGTGATCGTGTCTTCAACATGCAACCATGCATGCGTCGAATTGGACTGGCCAGCTTCTCTTCAAAACACAATACGGAGGAAACAGCGTTTTCGAGAGCGGTTTCGTCTATGTGAGGCTCAAGCTTTGCTATTTGATCTGTACATTGGATCTTTCTGAACCGCAATTTCTTTCCCCATGGATACTTTCGACGAAAACATGCCTTTCAATAAGTAAGTGACCGAGCCGACCGCTTTCCTTTTGACCTTTTTCATCTATTTCCAACATCAAAAACAAGTCCAATATCAGAAACAAGGACTGTTAGATCTTACGAGGGTACGATCAAACCCCATCCAAATCCACCCAAGGCACCTGTAATTCTTTCTATCATTCTATCGGCTATCATTACTTCTAAGAGCTCTGTTTCACCTGTTCTTCCCATACTCCCCAATAAACGAATGGCTTTAGCTAGTTCTTGACGGGTCCTAGTACTCTTCGTCTAGAAAGAGCCGAAAGTCCTTGTTTCTGATATTGGGCTTGTTTTTGGTGCGGGAAATAGATGGAAATAAGGTCAAAGGAAAGTGGTAGGTTCACGATTCTTAATTGTTGAAAGAGTCATCTCTTCCTTCGCTGTAGATAAACTACAATTGCACTTTACCATTTATCTCCATACTTTTTTCCACTTCGATGAAGTAATACTTCGTATTCACTTGACTTCAATTCTCCGACGATTCCCCAGCATCTGCCCGATATTTCAGGTTCCAAGCTCAAGCTACCCCGTCTTTGCGGGGATACTTGTTGGTCAGAAATGCCGATGCTGTCCGCGAGCCGCTCTCGTGCCGGTTCTCGGCCGGCCGTGGACTTGCATGGTTGAGCACCGTATGAGAGGCCAGCGTGAGCATGCACGTCTACTCGCAGCCCTCTTACCCGGTGCCCTTACAACGAAGTACTGCGGACTGTAAGAGGGGCTTTAGCCTATCAGGAGAAGTAGGCAGAAGTCCTTGTTCTTCATCGCCGTCATTGATCAATTGGTAGATAAACGCTTAAGTTACTACCACCGCGGAAATACTGTAGGCACCGCGGAAACTATGGTTTGCACGGAAAGCCGATAATGACCAGTTTCAAAGTAATCCTTCAATTTACGAAGCCGTGACCCAGGATATACATCTGTACTTCTGCACGAGAGATGGCTCGGGCTGTCCAAGTATGGCTTCCCGTTTCGTTTGAACTTCCCTTGCGGGGACAGCGATGGCGACATTTTCGCAGTTTTCGCCCGAGAGTAGCGGTGCTGACTAAGTGCTTGCCCAAGATGTCATGTCGAATTCTCCCATCAATCGCAAGCGGATTGGGCTTGACTCTTCCCGCGATATCCTTCTCTAGATCATTTCCGTTTTCTCTTCGAGATCAATTGACATTTCCTCTACTGTACCTAACACCCCGCCTTTTTCCATCTTGCGTCCGCGTAGGGCGTACCTCTTCTGTCCTTCCACCTTCATCCCGCCCCTCCAGCACAATGACCTCTAATCCACCCCAGACGGCGAAGCCATTCAAGAAACTAGATCTTGACGGTCATGAGCTTCCACCATCCCCAGCACCCTCCAGCCCTCTTAGTGGCCGTCGCCGATATGCCTTCGCCACGGAACTGGTCTATACCGATAGCAATGACCAGTACGGATCGTCGAGCGTACCAATCTACCAAACCGCCACCTTCAAGCAAGTCAAGGCTGCTGGTGGCCAGCAAGAGTATGACTACACCCGCTCAGGCAACCCTACGCGGACACATCTTGAAAGGCACTTGGCGAAGATCATGAATGCCACAAGGGCTCTGGCAGTCAGCTCAGGAATGGGTGCGCTCGACGTAATCTGCCGACTACTACGACCCGGCGACCACGTCATCACCGGTGACGACCTCTACGGTGGCACTCACCGACTTCTTACTTACATGGCTGCAAACCAAGGCATTATCGTACATCATGTCGACACAACGAACCCAGAGAGCGTCCGCAAAGCCATCTGCCCCAAAACTGCCATGGTTCTTCTGGAGACGCCTACAAATCCGTTGATCAAGATCGTCGACGTTCCCGCTATTGCCCAGATGGTCCACGAGGCCAATGAGAATGCTCTTGTTGTTGTGGACAATACTATGCTTTCTCCCATGCTTTGCAACCCTCTCGATCTTGGAGCCGACATCGTGTATGAGTCCGGAACCAAGTATCTCTCAGGCCATCACGACATTATGGCCGGTGTCATCGGCTGCAATGATGCGTCGGTTGGCGATCGGTTGTTCTTCACCATTAATGCCACTGGATGTGGACTTGCACCCAACGATGCCTTCCTTTTGATGCGTGGTGTCAAGACACTCGCGATCCGCATGGAGAAACAGCAGGCAAATGCCCAAGCAATTGCCGAATTCTTGGAATCCCATGGATTCCGTGTGCGATATCCGGGTCTCAAGTCTCATCCTCAATACGACCTCCATCGTTCTATGGCTAGGGGTGCCGGTGCTGTTCTTGCCTTCGAGACAGGAGACACCGCCCTCTCCGAGCGCATCGTTGAGGCTGCTAGGTTGTGGGGCATCAGTGTTAGCTTTGGCTGTGTCAACAGCTTGATCAGCATGCCTTGTCAGATGAGCCACGCGAGTATAGATGCGAAAACAAGGGAAGAGAGGCATATGCCTGAAGATATCATCAGACTGTGCGTCGGTATTGAAGACGTGAATGACCTAATCGACGACCTATCACGCGCTGTATGTATAGAAGGACATCATGGAAACCCTCTTCAGGACCGTACATTACTAACTCTCCTATAGCTTGTGCAAGCAGGCGCCGCGAACGTTACCTTGGAAGGTTTCACCGCGAATGGACCTGCCGCTGGATCTTCAGAAACTCCGGTGACCGAGGACAGTCAATAGTTGTCTTAAAAAGGCATCATGTCTGCTCCTCTCGATTCTCTCCAGTTTCTCAACTTTTATCGAAGAGTAGCTGGACTGCAAAAGTCGTTGTAAATTCAAATCACGGGCACCGAACAGCAGTTGAAGCCCCAAGTTCGGAACATTTCTGATTAAAGATGGGCTTATCCTTGGGAGGCGTATGGTCTGGCGTTCCGTACTTTTAAGCCGTTGATTTTCATGGGGCGGCCAGAAAACAAACAATACTGCCAAGGCTTGAGGACTGCCTCAAGGCGAGATATCATTGCGCTTTATTGCGCTATGCATGCGCTCCGCCACCTCATTTCGCGCCAATTTTATAACTACTTGTAGGAAATACAAAAATGGAACCGCGCTCGAATATCCGAGATGATGGGTGCACGAACTCTATGCGACCAGATCGATCACCTAACCTAAGTCCAAGCTCGGGTATACCAGCTCCGAACCCGCAGGCTTACTTCCAGTACTGCGATACGGCTTAGCGCCCCTCCCTCGTCCAACTCCTGCTGAATCAACATTTGGGATATCCTCAAATTGGAACCAAGGGGAGCAGGAGGTTGAGATTTGGTCGTCCGGCATGCCGAGCTTGATCAGACTTTGGGACGGGTGCGAACCCCGGGGACTTCCGTACAACTGTTCCGCTGTGCCATGTTTAAATAGCTAGTACTTAAACAAAAAGGAGATTTGATATCGAGAAAGGTGCTTCAAACTACATGACCATTGAACTTTCTGCCCTAGATAAGCAAATAAACAGATAAATTAGACGATGTATGCGATCGACACGTCCATATCCTTACCGTCATGAGCGTTACCACTCGTTCCGTGAAGGTACGCAGCTTTAGCTAGCTACAGCAGGGGATGAAAAGCAATCCTTCCTTCCCCTTCGGCTGTTCTTCCACGAAGATCGATTGCCCCATTCTGTCAGAAGATAAGGCTTGTATGACGGAGCTCTTCTATGCATGCAGGCGATATAGGCGTCCCCGATAGACCAGAGCGCCGTGGCTGCATTTTTACGCAGCATTGAGGTCCATTTCAAGACAGCCATGCAGGAAAAGGAAGGAGAGAGTTTGAGCTAAATGTAATTCTCTTATATACACGCCCGAGAAGCTCGGGAGTTACGCTCGAGTAGTCCTCCAACATCCTAGAATACAGACCAACTTAGAAAAAAAAAAAAAAAAAAACGCTATGCATGATCTAAGAAAAGGAAAGAAACAAGTTATGAAACGGATGAACGTGAATGTTCAAATCTAGGAAAGGTCGAAACGATCTGGCAGCACCGCAGGTGCCACAAGCGTCCAGATGTACATTCCGTAGCACACCCACGCACAAACAATTTTCACCCAAGACGCCCAATAGGTTCGACCGACCGTAGCAAAGTCTCCGTCCTTGGTCGAGTCGTCATAATTCATGGTGAGTAAGGTACCCACCCAGGCCGTGGCGAGGAAGAAAATGATGTGGAATACGCAGTAATCATATTGCGTCTTAGAGCGCTCATCGTCTTGGTTCCCGGACTTTCCGTCGTCGCTATCGTCGTCCTCCGAGAGCAAGGCGTCGGCCGGTAGGCTTCCTTCCTCCACAGCCCGGCGGAGGGCCTCGGCACGCATCTCTCTCCTCTCAGAAGGCTGCTGAGTGACTAGGTCATGCTCGTCCTCCTCTGGAAGCCGAATGCCACCACCAGATCCCCCGAGGCCCAGACTTTGCGTTGCAGCACGCGTGGTTGTGTAGGCAACAGTAAGCATCGTAATGATGGCTCCAATAACAACAGATGTCCTTCTGGTTCCTTGAGCCCTAACAAGGGGATTGCAGTTCTTGTCGTCAGGCTCCATGGAAACAGCGGACATGGTAAGGTAGGTGCAGTAAACGGCAACCATTGCGGCCTGAGCAAGGCCAGCCTTGGGGTTGTATTCCTGGACGGTCGGGTGGACGGAGATGGCAGAGGCGATGATCCAGAGAAGGAGGTTGATCGTGATGGCGGCTTGGTTCATGCTGCAGCCACTCGAGGCGAAGAAGATGTACTGGACAATGGTCATGGCCAACGAAGCCAGATACATGCCCAGGGTCGAGCCGATGAGTACGAACCGCCAGAGTTTCGAGTCCGTATTCTCAATTTGTTCCAAGCAGTACTCGGCCCAGGTATGAGCGAGGTCAATGAGAAGAATGAGGCCAAGAACAAGAAACACCATGGCGCCAGTCAGGGAGATATAATTACCCCAGAAGAGAAAAAAGCTGTCGGGAATGAGGAATGAGAGAACAATAAAGGCCAGCCAAACAATTACTTTGGGGCCCCAGAATCCGTTCTGCAAGGCTGCTCGGGGATTCTTCGTGGATCTGACGCCGATGAGGAGGCCAGCCAAAAGGAGGTGGAAGAGCCCAAGGGCGAAGCAGACCCTGTGTGCGGCAAACCAGCCGTAGCATTCGCCGTTCGGGCAGTTGATTTTAACGTAGTCGAAAGTAAGATGCTGTAGTTTCTCGATTGCCCATGGTGTGAGCATTATCCAGGCCAGGATCGAGTTGACTAGAAGGATGAGAGCGTATGCGATTCTCGTTGCGACACTATGGCACAGGAATGGTCAGTCAGGACGGTGTGGCGAAGAGCAAGAGAGTCCGGAATTTGATTTCTTACCTGTTCCCGCATTTCCCACAGGCACTACATATAGCTGAGCAGGTTGCTGCACCGCAGCAGCTGGCGACGCAGGACAATACCTAGAGAAGAAGAGGCTATCAGTAAGGCTGTTCGCAGGTCAGTAGGCACCAGCACAAGCTCACCGTGCCCATGCTCGGGACCGCTAGAAGCGGTAGTGAAAGGAAAGCACCCATTATCGAAAGACGCCCGACTTGTTCAGAAGATCCAATCTAAGGTTAAAACTGATTTATTTATTCGAAGGTTGGATTCAGTGTTCCGTACGAATGGTGACTGCGGGGTGGACTGAATAACTTGGAGTCGTTGAAGTGGAAGTGGAGTGGGAACTCCAAACAACGCAACGCACGGTTGGTGTCGGAGGCTGGGTCGCAAGGTTGCTCAAGGCTCGCGAGGGGACAGACGAAGCCAATGTTCACGTGAACATTACGTAGTGTCCACGAGACAATGACTCCACTTTCGGCACGCTTTCTTATCTAATCAGTCATCATTGAACCATTGGACTTGCCGCTTAAAGTTGACTTCCAATCGTCATTGATGACTTCAATATTACGCTGTCTTAGCGGGCCTGTACCGGATCGGCACCTGGTAACCCCCTCGCCAAGCGGAGATACCCCCTGAAACTGCCAGCGACACCTTGACATAAGTCAGTCATGCGTGCCGGCAGTCAACCCAATCTATAGTTCCGACGACACACATGATGATCTCGTGGGCTCTGAGCTGAACCGAGCTCCCTTTTAACCTAGACCGATGCCAACTCTTCACGCCGACGTTCAGATTAATAGATAGTTATCGATAACTTTAAGGTCCGATGCCGCTCCCTGATACGAGCTGAGATTGTCCTGCGGTCAACCACTTCCATTCGATCCTCTGAATAGCTTCTTCTGCTCCGCCACACAACCTCGACTTGACGATAGCATCGATCGACTACCCGTCCGCCCCAATCCTTCATACAGCATGCCTCTGTCTTTGGACGATATATTTAGATAACCTACAACCATGACGGGCCGACGCGCTCATCGCGCCCGGATTGTGGCTAGCGTTGCTGCCACGGCCATCTCCTTGGCTTGCGGGACCAATGTTCGTTCTGATACCAGATTCCCTTCCTCCAGAACTGGACTTCCTCTTTACCAAGAGACCAACTAACAATTGGTGTTTTCGGCTTTGATCAGTATGTCTATTCTGCTTGGGCACCCCAGTTCGCAGACCGCCTCAAGCTATCATCAACCGAAAGTAATTTGATCGGGCTTTTTGGAAACATGGGCATGTACATCTTGGGATTTCCCGTTGGCGTGTTAATCGACGGCCGTGGACCTCGGCCAGCCATCATTTCCGGCATGATCCTGCTCGCTCTAGGCTACTTCCCGTTGCATGAGGCCTATGATCAAGGCGCTGGGTCCGTCCCCCTACTTTGTTTCTTCTCCTTCCTGACCGGCCTGGGTTCGTGCATGGCCTTCACCGCCGCCATGAAGACATCAGCCCTCAACTGGCCAGACCATCGTGGAACCGCCACTGCCTTTCCACTCGCCGCATTTGGCCTAAGCGCGTTCTTCTTCTCGTCCCTAGGAGCTATTTTCTTCGCTGGTGATACGAGTCCTTTCCTTATGCTCCTGGCGTGTGGCACTTCCGGTGTGGTTTTGGTCGGGTCTCTCTTCCTCCGCGTTATTCCCCACCATGCTTATCATTCCGTTCCGGCTGCGGAAACGGCATCTGGCTCCCTCCTTCGTAAGAACTCGATGACCGATGGCGGGGATAGGCCAGTTTGCCCAGGCACACGCTGTCCGGAACCTGGTACGTCGTACAATACCGTCGGAAACGACACGATTCCACCTAGATCCTCCGAGGAGGAAGACATAGAAGCCCTAGCGCACGAGGCCAATCATACCATTGAAAACGAACCGAACGCCTGTCCGCTTGACGGGACACCAGACGAGGCCGCCTCGGATGAATCGTCTTCTCTGATATCGCAAGCCTCGTCGCTACCGGGCGAAATTCTAGTACAGAGCAGTGTTGATATGGACCGTTCTCATCGTGTAGATATCCGTGGTATAAAGATTCTGCCAATTCCTAGGTTCTGGCAGTTGTTTTCTCTCATGGGCATCCTCTCCGGAATTGGCCTCATGACGATCAAGTATGTCCCCCCCCGACCCAAAACGCTGTCGGCTCTTGTCGGCCCAAACTAACATTGTCGGTAAGCAACATCGGAAATGTCGTCAAGGCACTTTGGAGACGATATGACGACTCGGTTGACGAAGCATATGTCGTGCAGATCCAACAGCTGCACGTCTCTATTCTCTCGTTGGGCAGTTTTGCTGGGAGACTATTAAGCGGTATGTGGTCCACTACCAGTCCGACGAGGACAACGCTTCTCCGTTGGATTTTTCGCCTCACACACACTTTCGTTTAGGTGTCGGTTCCGATTTCCTCGTCAAGGTTCTCAACGCCAACCGTCTCTGGTGCATCGTCGTGGCGAGCACCATATTCTTCCTCGCCCAATTCTCTGGAGTCGTGATCACGAACCCTCATTTACTCGGCTTTGTATCCGGATTGTCCGGCCTTGGCTACGGCTTCCTTTTCGGCGTATATCCATCCATCATCGCAGAAACCTTTGGAATCCATGGGCTCAGCCAAAACTGGGGCTTCATAACCCTGGCACCCGCCCTTTCTGGTAACATATTTAACATTTTCTACGGAAAGATTTACGATCAGCATAGTGTAATTGGGCCGGGAGGCCAACGAATTTGCCAGGAGGGCCTAGATTGCTACAAGTCAACGTATGTGACTACGCTCTGCGCCAGCGTCGTTGGGCTTGGGCTCTCTCTTTGGCTTATTCAACGGGATAGGAAGGGAGACCCGATCAAGGGCAAGGGGGAGGAGGAAGACTAGAAATGGATCTGGCGTATAAATTGCACAATATACGGCCGGTGGCGTTGGATATAGGAGTTGGGCCGATGGCTTGGTAACCACGTTTTGTCACTTAAAACGACTTAGACTAGAGTGTGCGTTCTTTCTTATAGTTTCTCAGTTTCCGGCTGAAGTTTGACTAGTCCCTGCACAAATGAAAACTAACTTAACTTCGAGTGCTCCATGTGTCGAGCTGCTGCTGATGCTCTCTTACTATGATTACCGAATCCGTCCGATAACTCTCCTTGTTCAACCCCAATTATGAGTCCATCGTCTTGAAAAAGGCCACGATCTGCGCTGCTTCCATTCGCCGCATAATATAACTTGGGGACGCAGTCTCTATTATGCATGTTCTTGAATTAAAAATATAGGTAACAGATGAGGGCCTATTGCCATCAAGTTCTATGTACAGTATTAGAACATAGGAAAGATTACCACGTAAAAGCTGATCCCAGGCAATTAGACCATCATTCAATACTACATGATAGTAAAAATGCCCCCCCTTCTTGTCCCGTCGATCCATCCACGCCCATTTCTTGCTCCGTTGGCCAGATCACGGTGCTCCCATGTGCGAGGGGATCTCCGTGCACCTTGCGTTGACGTTGACGAGCCAGCCAGGCCGCCAATCTCAAGGAATAAGTAGAAGTCCCACGTCCCATGGCGGTCAGGTTCGGCATCTTGTATCCAGATGCTCCCTAAAGGCTGGGCAGGTTCTCTTAGCACCTCCCACGCCACAACTCCTCTCTGGTGTATCTCGTGCACCTGGTCCGTTTTGCCAAGCAGTCCGACGTCTTTCCAGAGTACGGACGCATTTTGAGGCTCGTTGGTCTCATGGCTAAGCCGCTTAAGGCATCTAGTCGTCATGATTGCCCGGGGAGGAAGGAAACGGTTCGCGGAGTGATTAACAGGGGACAAGGTTCAAATCTCGTAAGGTCGATCTCGGTTTCGGACGGGTAGTGCGAGAAGTATGGGGTATCCAGAATTATAAAGGGTTCAGTATATACAGAGAACTGAGCAGCCCACGGCCCGAGTGAATAGCGCGGTACTAAGGGGGTAGACAGTGACAAGTAGGAGAGGCATTATGGAATGAATCAGGCATTGGTGATAAGGTGACACATTCATGGTGTTTTCCCGCGCTTTCGGCCATCCACCATGTCGTCTTCGAAAAGAGCCTTTAGACTGCCCAAAGACCACGAGCCAGAAGTGAGGTAGATTAGAACCAACCAAGTCGAGATTAGATGCACGAGATGATGCAGCCGATAAGCATAGGTGATGCCGTAAACTCCAGCGTAGAATGCCGTCCCAATGAATAAGGCTCCTGTGACGTGCCTGAGACGACCAGTGACTCGGGGAATCATCTTCCCAGTCGTCATATTCTCGACGAGAAGTATAAATGAAATGATAGAGAGGACATTATGGTGGGAAGAAAATGGCGTTAGCCACTGAACCGCAAGGTTTCGGAGCCACACGGCCAGAATTGGCAGGTTGATAGGTAGGACCCAGAGCATTAGTAGAAGTATAGAGTGTGCATAGTTGTAGAAATTGTAATTCATCATTTGATTATGATGCGAAAACGTCCGCAGTGCGCGGATGGTGGTGATAAGTTGCACAAGACAAGCGACAAGATACGCGAACTGATATGGGATGAATGTCGACACGAGAAGCAAAAGAATACCCGTCGTTATCGCGCGGCGCTGGGGCGACGTTGGTGAGAACAGGCCGGGAGATGAAGTTCCTTTGGGTGCTTCATCGGTGCTGCTCGAGTGTCGGGTGAAGAAGCCACAAACAACCGCGGTAATTTGTGTGAGTAAAAGGGTCGCATAGTGAAGTCCAGCGCAGACTCCAACACTGACCCCAGCGATGATTGGCACGAGGAACCAAAAGAAGGGATCGCTCATGCCAGTCACGCTGTCATTCTGGTAAAAGTCGACCCCGGACGTGCTGTTTGCTCCGCTTCCTGAGCTAATGGTCCTGGTCGCTCCCCAACCAGAGACTGATAGGACGGTCAGACAGATCACGGTGACCAGGAAGGACCCTCGAAGAGAAAGATCTAGGGCTTCCGTGAATGACACGAAAACGCCCGTCTCGTCATACAGCTGGAACTGCTTCGCGAGGACAAGGGCCACTATTAACAGTGGGAAGGCCGCAAAGACGGTTCTGTATCGCATGTATAGCTTGCCGAGGCTCCCCAGAACGTCAACCTCGAGCTTGATGTGAATCTCTGATTCGCATGTAGGGTCTGCCCAAATCTGAAAACTGAGGCCTCTGTCGTCGTCATCATCGTCATAGGGCCGAAGTGGAGGCGGGACGAATGGTGAAATTCCATGGATGCTAATCTCCGCGGTCCTAGCATTGACGAAAAACTTGGACTCATATGGCCGACTCAGGTACTGCCTGACTAGTGGGGAGAAGAGCTCGTTATTCCTAGCACATTTCTGGGACTCGATGTGCAGGTTATAGGCGAGCAGACTAGACTCAATGGCAGGAATGCGAATGTGCGAGACGGTAGACCGATTTGGCAGCAGGCTCATGGTCAGGCCAAACGCGAGCAAGTCTTCAAGGATGACGTCTTTCGTTCTCACGGAGCTGGCATGATCCGCAAACTCTGCCAAAACAAACCCATCTGTAGGCGACATTGACTTGTCTAAAACAACAACAAACTGATGGTCTGCCAACTCCTCTGCGTTGTATTCGAGATAGGAAAAAGGGCGATTGTCCGGATCCTGAGCCGGGGTGAACGGATGCTTTGAAGATGGTGTCGAGCGGGGCAGTATAATGAGATCGGATGCTGCGCTGTTGCAGACAAACTTGGCAGACTCGTCGCCGTCCGTCGAAAGATCAACGTTTATTGGGAGTGTCAAGGTAGACTGGCCAGGCTGAGGCGGGGCAACACTACAGAGAAGCACCTCCAAGTTACCACTGCCCCCAGGGGAACTCAACGGCGTATCCGAAAGGAAGGTAAATCGTGTGCTCTTGGGGGAACCGGGAGGTTGGACAGGCAGAAGGTAGGCTCTGGGTTTTGAATCATGACCAAGCTGTCTGATTATAAGCCTTTCCCCATCAGGGATGACTGTATTAGAGCTGTCGCCAAGGGTGAGAAGCGTTGACGGTGCTTGGTAAGGCAAGGCCTTCTCAGCATCCGGCTCCAAGCCGGTCAAGAACCACTTTCTGAAAACCCTCATCCTCTCGGCGCGAGGTTTAGTCTGCGATGCTCTGCTCACATCCACGATATCATACAGGGCGCGAGTGGCAACTTTCCGGAACTGGTCGCACCACAGGATTGCCTGGTGATCCATACTCGTCCAAACGGTCGGAATAGTGGTTGTAAAGACGGTAAATCCATGGGTTTCGGGGACCATCGACTCGATGCTAGCGTAATCAGATGGGACGACAGTGTCCAAACCGCCTCCGGCGATAGACACCAAAGTGACGTGCCATAGTGGGTTATTATTAGCCCATTTCTCGGCGTAGGCGTTCCTCCAGTACGAGTTTATGGTATCGTATATTTGCACGATTTGGCCGTCGAATGTGACCGGAGCCTGGGAGTGAGGGGCAGACATGGTGATAATTGTGTTGATGGAATTAGACTGGTAATTTGGCATGACGAGCATGGTTCGTGCAACGACTCCGCCCATCGAGTGGCCTAGAACAATGACAGAGGTAGGATCGGGAGTATCGGACGGTCGGGGAGACATTCGGGGATCCATATATAGTGAGAGGATGTAGCGGATCGCTTCATTCAGATACTCGGCTTGGTCGAGGAGAGTCTGGCCATGGAAAGCCGTGATATCTTCATTGAAGTCGACAGTGAAGAAGTCAAGGTTGCGGGTACCAGCGGCGATTGCCGCCTCGTCATGCCGGATAACATCATTGAAATAATTCGAGGCCTCCGCAGCGATCGGACGTACTTGTTTGTAACTCCCGGCGTTTCCGGGGACAAACAGCACCGGTATACCTCTTAACTATATCGGGGGGCGCCGGGGGGGTTAATGACCACGGGTTTGGGGAAGCACAACGAGGGAGGGGGCAGGGATGTAATCGCCGGGAAGCGCGCACCTTGTCATCGTCGACCGTCTGCTCGCGGTAGAGGTAGAGAGAATACTTGCTAGCAAAACGAGTGTGTTCGGTGTCGAATTCGCTAAACTTGATATAGCTGGGTCTCATGTAGGACATTCGGCAGCCCTTGGGATCAAGCTGCCGGGTAACCAGGGAATAGAGAATGGCTGACAGCAAGCCAAGTCCGATAACAGACACCAGCAGAATGAGAGGGGTGATTGACCATAGCCCGCGACGTAACCTGGTATTGGATATCGAGGTAGAAGAATTCAAAGAAGGCGAGCCCTTGGCATCGCGACTGAGGGTGTTCGGTTTCGTGGTAGCGGCGAAAGGGGGGTCGGCGGAACCATTGCGATCTTTCGATACTTTCCAACTAATGTTGGTTGAGCGTCTACTCCTCGCAGAGGAAGGGGAGAGCGGAATATCCGGCTGGGGGCGGTCGTTGGACAGGGCCGTTTCGTCGAGAGATTCCGGCGGCGGCTTGTCGTGGTCGACAGAGGATCCGTCAGCGTCTTTAGAAGACGCAGACGGCCGGCCCTTCATGGGGGCAGAAGGCTCCGTATAGTAGGAGTCTTCACGGTGCCGGCGATGAAGGTCTGAGGGGGGGAGGGAGGGAGAGAAGGTGCCGAGATGGCGAAAGCGAAGGCGGAGTGAAGGGGGCGGAAGGAAAGAAGGAGAAGAGGAGAGGCGAGAATTATTACTTCGTATGGTTGAATTAACCAGGATAGCTTGGGACTCTTAGAGACGAAGGTACACGACAATTGTACCTCAGTATTGTACCGTACCTGGGAAATTGTGGGAGGGTGGGACTAGCAGAGGCGTGTTATTATTGCGACATGGATTGCAACCAGTGGCCACTGACAGCGCTCGCTAGATTTAGCAGATTACCATTGAGGGAAACCGTTTGGCTGCATGTGGATTCTGGAATGTTGGTTCTAGCAATGGTTCTTGTACCTGCCGCCGTAGTGGATTTCAGAATTAATACACGAGATTAATACCTCAGGACAGGCGGGCGGAGCAGAGCAGAACATCCAAACGGCCAGGCGGTTTTGGCACATGGACAGCAGAGTTATGAGTAACAGGACAGGCAAGGACGATAGATAACAGCGGGAGTCCTCGGGTCATCAAGCGACACCACCCACTGGGCATGACCACTGGCCACTGTCCATTGGCAACGATACATTGATCAATTGATCCTCTCTTCTTATTCTTCTTAGCTCTCGCTTTGTTATGATTGGCCGTTGCTTGGTAATAGCCGGGCTACAGGCACGCCATGCTCTCGAGTCTTGATTCTGAGGATGCAGTGCAGCTAGTGCAGTAGCAGTGGTGGAGACGATGGAGACGACAATCGATGGACTGGCCATGGACAGACACATTCTTTGCACAAGCATTATTCATTCATTGAAAACCAGCAGCACGCGAGTTCAAATCCGTCGCATTTTCTACGAAGTCGGACCTCAATTCTTTAGCTCTGGCTCAACATTGCATTTTCAACGCAGAGCCCGTTCAACCTAGTGCTCGCCGTAGTGCCATGAGACAAGTAGAAGGCCAAATCTGCGCGTGCTGTTAGCAACATACAGAGTACAGTAATTCAATCAAGAGCCGGCCAGGCAAGCTCGCTGTTATGCTTCAATGACTGAAGTCAACATGTCTCAACTTTACTTGCAGTTGGGCCATCGGTCATGGACCAACATACCCCGCAGACACGAGGAACGAAGTATGTTCACATTCCACTTCATGAATGGCGCTTTCATCGTGCGATTATCACCCATATCTTGTTTAGAGGCAGGGTTGTGAAGAAGTCGGAAATTCGTCCCGAAAAGACCCATCCAGTCCCCGGCCGGCGGGCGGCACGTGCGAATTGCCTCATGGAGATACCAGAAGGGCCTCTTCGTATCCACGCAGCGGTGGTCCTGGATGCGGCAGGTCGGGTCCATGGTCTTTGGAGCGAGCGCCTGAGCCATCAATCTATCAAATCTCTCTGTAGAATTCTACTTACTATATAAGCGTAAGTGTCCCGAATCTCTAAACGCCGTCTCCTGCACGCCTCTGATTATCACACTTGATTTTAACCTTCACCAATTAAACCAAGATAACGGAGATAGCTTCCCAGGTTCCCATCCCAGCCAGGACAGGATGATGTAAAATGCACGATTCGTTCCTATTATTGCAGCTTCGAAGCATGTCCACGACCAAAAATGCGGATTTCCCCAGTCCAGATGATCATAAGATTATCGAAGAGAAAGATTAATCCTCCAAAAGGGCTCGGAACTTGCATTTCGTGATGTTATTCCTCTTCTCTTCTGATGGGACTAGGAAGAACGGAAACGGCGACGATCCACCCCCGTCCTTGACATTACGACCAGTCCTCGACATTACGAGGCACACTGCTTTGTACGAAGGGAACTGCGAAGTACACTAGGACGTGATGTGCGGAGTATTACTTCGTATGGGTGCATACGAAGTGCTCGTAAGAATGGAGTAATTGAATCTTTCCCCCAATCGATGCAATTGTGAGCTTGCATGTACCGAGGCATCCTGTGCAAGTACGAAGCACAATTGACAATGCAGATTGCAGGGACATCAAGATTGCAACCTTGACATGCAACGGGGTGACCCCACTCCTCCTGACTAAGCCTCCTTCCAGTTGCGCCCACCCACCTTAACCCGCCCTTGCAGCGCTTTGGCCAGGCTACACAGGTACTTTGTACAAATGCACAATTGCACCAAATCCAACCATTCAGACTCGACCTGTTGCGACGCGCCAACTCAAGCTTGACGAGGCGTCGATGCGTGTCCCCAAATTTGGAGTGTGAACTGTGGACGGTGACGACCATCATTCCGACTTGCCGGCTCGAAAGGGTTGGATGAGAGAGTTCTAAATATCACCAACTGAGATGGTTAATTGCACGACTCTTATAAAACGGCTCTTCTCCAGTTCCATATCGAGGCACCCATCTCAAAAGAAACGCATCCTCTTGCAGCTGGCCTGGCCATAACTCGCCATGTACCTACCTGTTCTCTGCAAAACGCCCCCTGCCACAGCATCAAACCCGTCTCTGAATCTCGACGCTCTAAAATTTAACTAATACCGGACCCTTCTCTCTTTTCTTCCAAGTATCTTTTTTTCCTTTCTTTCTTCAGATAAACATGGCTACAATTAAACCAATAGATAGTTCTTCTGTAAGTGGTCATCATTTTTGGGCCATCTCTGTTGGGCCATCTCTGATCACAGATCTCTCTAACAGTTACGATGTGTAGATCCACCGCATCCAGTCAGGTCAGGTCATAGTTGACCTTTGCTCCGTTGCAAAGGAGCTTGTTGAGAATAGCGTGGACGCAGGTGCGTCAAGCATAGGTACTGGAGATGCCCACTCCCCTCAGGTCGCATCACAGCTAACCATGGCTCTTCCCCAGAGGTGCGGTTCAAAAATCAAGGGCTGGACTCGATTGAAGTTCAGGACAATGGTAGCGGCATAACTTCCGACAACTATCAATCCATAGCACTAAAACACTATACTTCAAAACTCTCCGTTTACGATGACCTCTCCGACCTGCAGACATTTGGCTTCCGTGGCGAGGCCCTGTCATCATTGTCTGCCTTAAGTCACTTATCAGTCATTACTTGCGTGGCAGATGATGCTCCAAAGGGGTCTAGGTTGCAGTTCGCCTCATCAGGAGCCCTTGAAAGCACATCGATGGTGCCCGCAAAGCAGGGAACAACCGTCATCGTCGACAGTCTATTCCACAATCTCCCTGTCCGTCGCCGAGAGCTGGAGCGCCATATCAAGAGAGAATGGGCCAAAGTCATTTCCCTTCTCAACCAGTATGCTTGCATATTGACTGGTATCAAATTCACCGTCTCCCAGCAGCCGACGAAGGGGAAGAAGATCGTGCTCTTCTCCACGAAAGGGAACCCTACAACTCGCGAAAACATAGTCAATATCTTTGGTGCAAAAACCATGACCGCCCTAATACCTTTGGATCTTGTCTTGGAAATGGAGCCGACAAAGTCGCAAACATTATCGCGGCGTAGCAAGGACACGCCAGCCTCACATTATGTTATCGTTAAGGGATTTGTCTCCCGCCCAGCCCATGGGGAAGGCCGTCAGGCCCCCGATCGTCAAATGTTCTTTGTCAACGGACGTCCTTGCGGCCTGCCCCAGTTCGCCAAGGTATTTAATGAAGTCTACAAAGCCTTCAATTCTTCCCAATCCCCCTTCATTCTCGCCGACATCCAGCTCGACACACACTTGTACGACGTAAACGTCAGCCCGGATAAGCGTACAATCCTCCTCCATGAGCAAGGTAGCATGTTGGAACATCTAAAGGAGTCTCTCAACTCTCTCTTTGAAGCACAGGACTACACAGTCCCCGCATCCCAGCTCGCGGCTCAAAAAACACTATCTCTAGCCAGGGCAAGTGCGACGACGCCGTCATCATCCAAAAGGACCACAGTTGGCGATGAGTCTAGCATCACCACTCCCGAGCCCTACCGACTCAGCAGTGGCCCCGAGTTACATAACCCTAGTGTCATTTCTGAGATTGAAGGGACCCCCTTAGCTGCCCGTGGATCCATCAAGGAATTATTTATGTCTTCCCGATCTAGCCAAGCAACGAGTGTGGAGGGTAGCCCGATGCCAGACGCCAAAGTCGAGACGCCCTCTAGAATGCCGGTGGGGTTGGAGGGCACACCCGATCCGGGGGCCCCCGACAACGAGTTCTCTGGGAGCGAATCCCTAACTAGCCGTCCAGGCAATCTGAATGAGGCTGGTGCTGCATCTCCTCGAGAGCGTTCGAGCCCAGAGCCTGACGCTGAATTGTCTGGACAACCTGAGAGAAAGACTGATCAGCACGCCGAAGCAGGCCCTGCATACTCGAACGATTCTCCGGTAAACTCCACGGCGGCTAATTCTCACCATCACTCTCGCAAGCGAACGACTCTAGATGTAGCACCTGCAAACAGCTTAATTGGACCTCCATCATCCAAGCGTCATCGGATAGACTCTACAACCATGCCCGCCGCCAGCCTAGGATCCGGGCCAAAGCATCGAACTGCGGCCCCCTCAGCCGTGCCAAGTTTTGGTGGGCGGCTGTCCCAACTATTTTCAGCTAGTGCGAGGTCGGGGACGGATACTTCCCAACGACTAGGAGCAGTAGGGACGACAACGTGTAATAGCGTTGTGGAAGAGGAGCCTGAAGAAGGATCGGAATTTGGAGCAGATCCGATCGCGACCGGGGTTGACGAAGACGAGCACGGCGAACAGGATGCTGACACTGGAGTGTCAGAGACTGCCATGGATGATACCGTGGACCTAGGGATAGAAGGCAGCCCAGAGAGAATGATTTTGGATGGAGAACCATCTATTGAACGGGATGAAAGCCCAGCAGTGGTTGCTGAAACTAGACAAACGCGGCCCATCACGACAAGAAACGTAGGCAGAAGGAAAGATGCCACCCTTCAGTATCAGCAGAGCTTGCATCTGGATGCGGAAAGTCTAGGAGCGAGAGTAGCTGCCTGGAGTGGGTGTTTCAGTGAAGCCACTCGGTCAGCCTCTACTACACCGAATGAAGAGAGCGATCCTGGAACCAACGATGCGGAACAAAAACTGACCCTCACGATATCCAAAGGCGACTTCAACAAAATGAAGGTTATTGGGCAGTTTAACCTCGGCTTCATCTTAGCCGTAAGGCCAGCAGGTGAGGAGGGTGATGAGAATGCTGCCGAGAGACGTGATGAACTTTTCATCATCGACCAACACGCTTCCGACGAGAAGTATAACTTCGAACGCCTCCAGTCATCTACCGTAGTCGAATCGCAACGTCTCGTACACCCGAAAACACTGGATCTAACTGCTCTCGAAGAAGAGATCGTCCTTAATAACCTACAAGCTCTTGAAGCGAACGGTTTCAAAGTGACGATCGATGTATCTGGGGATTCACCCGTCGGCGCAAGATGCCAACTCCTCGCTCTTCCCCTCAGCAAAGAGACCACGTTTACAATTGCCGACCTGGAGGAACTCATCTCCTTGCTAGGAGACAGCCACGCGACCTCTGATACAACGGCCGTGCCCAGGCCATCAAAGGTACGGAAGATGTTCGCTATGCGAGCGTGCCGTAGCAGCATCATGATTGGCAATCCCCTGCAGCACCGGAAGATGGAGAAGGTTGTGAGACATATGGGCGAGCTCGACAAGCCGTGGAACTGCCCGCATGGGAGGCCCACGATGCGTCATCTTTGCAGCATGGATGCCTGGGACAATCGGCGATGGGTTGGAGATTGCGGACCCGCAACTTCCGGTCTTGACCTTTCATGGGCCGACTACGTTGGTGAGTAGTGAGAGGCTGATGAACGAGTTACTCGCTATCCCTGGACCCAGGGCTCTTCATCTCTGCCGTTGATAGGATTATCTTGCCTCGTATATCGAGAGAGAAAGGTTGTAGGGCAAACGGAGCATCACCGAGGATTAATATAATAAAAAGAAATGTCTGATACGCTTCCATTTCATCTTTGCTCTCTCTAACTCCGACCTTATTCGTACATGCGACATAACAAGCTAATCCGGCAATAAAATCACTACCAACAAAACAAGACAAAAACAAAAGATCCATCAACCTCATCCTAAAATCCATAACCCGCCCCATCCCAACCACTCGACGTCCAACCCAGTCCATCCCCAAGTTTTAACCCAATTACCTTTCCCTTCTGGTCAATCGACCATATGCAAATATCAAAACGCCGGGGAGTGTGTGAAAAGACTCTTCTTCAATCACCATACCTAGACAGCCTCTCATAGGCACGTCCAGCCCTTCCCTCTTCGGCGACCTTTCCACTGACATTTCGCCGGCCGAACCGGGAAGCCGCCTGCGCGTCATAATCGTTACCGGACGAGACCTGGCGATTGCTTCCCACCATGATCGGTGGGGTCGCGGGCTTGAGCTCTCCATACGGCTTCGAGTAAAAGGCACTCTCCGGCTGGATGGAACTATTCCTGTACCCGGAATTACGCGTGGTCGGCGCGCCTACGGGTCTCTCGTCGGTGATATCCATGCTACCACTCACGGTGCGCTTGTTGAGGCTTGTCTCGGACAGGACATTGGACGGGAAGGCGTAGTAGGGTGTCTTCGGCCTCGGCAGCGTCGCAGGGTTAAGACGAAGAGGGTCGGGGTGCTGGTCGTATGCTCCTCTACTATCCTCGCAGTCACTACCCGTGAGGATATTCTCATCTCTCTCAGCCTCATCGCCCGAGTCATCATACGTGTATGGTTGGCTGAGGATCTCGTAAGACTTGCTTGCTCTGTCTCGTTCTTGGGCGGCCAGGGCTCGGTTGCGCTGTTGGGTACGAGAGATAAGCGAGTCGGTAGCATGCCATGTCTCCGTAAACTTGCCCGTCCTCGGCTGCTTGCTCGATCGGGGTGAGTCGGTATCGTAGGAATTTTCGAAATGCGGCTCGTCGACGGGCACTCCGACATATGATCCTCGGTTCGAAGAACGGGATGCCGGCAAGGATGCGCGCTTAACATCTATCGAACAAGTCGAATGCCTTGGCGTTGATGTTCCAGGTGTTATCTGATAGTGACGGCTTGGGAGGTCAAGGCGAGAATCCCTACTGCCAGACGTCACAGATGACCCGGCCCGCGTATGGTGGAATGGGACGGTCGGTCCACGGCTTTCCGACGGCGTAGACAGTCGCTTCTCCGATGAGTAGTCCGTGTAGACCGTTGAAACCGAAGACTTGGCCTTCTTGTGCCGCGAACGAGCCGTGAGGTGCTCCTCTAGAGGGTTCATATCCGGGGGCATGAGACTAATCTTCCTAAACATAACGCCGAGCCAGATGGATATGCAGAGAGACAAGGTGTGCAAGCCGCCGGACGACAAGAGGAGATAGTACAAGACGAGGGAGAATGTCTCCACAAGGTCCTTGTCGGCCAGGATGGTGGACCACTCGAGGGATTTATCGTTTACAACCTTGGCGCCAAAAGCATAAACCGGTACGACGCAGAGATCAGACAAGGCCGCAAAGAGCTGGTAGGCGGCAGAGGACGATGGAGTACGGCCGCCGGCGGGACGGGCGAGGTGGTAAACGGCATAAAGACAGTGGAGGCCCCCCAGCCCAGACTAAGGCCAGTTAGCTAGAAGCCCCGCAAGGTTATCGAGCTTAAAGTTTAGAAGATTAAATTTACCATGATCCGCAGAACCCACGAGGTCTTGTTGTCGATCCCAGAGATGAGGATCATCATGGCCAAGATTCCTAGGTTAGCAACGAGGGCCAGAAGCCGGAAGCATAGCTGCACCCTGCGCATCCACACAATCCATTGTTTCGTTCGTCGGCTCATCGATTTATAATTCGACGATCTGTAGCTCAGAGGAACGTGTGCACTTTGCGCGAGAGGAGGCGGGGTCAGTATCCCTTATCTCTGCGACAGGATGAGCAAAGCCACTTACTCAGGGTGGCGGTTGAACGAAACCAGTGGTCCCTTCGGCTTCGGTTTCTTGGGTTTTGGCTCGAAGCTCGCCCTGGTGACGGCCTTTGGGTCGAAAGGCTTAGTGGGAGACATTGGGTCGTAGCGCTCGACGCCGTCGAGGAACGGCTCTCGAGGCGGCGGCATCACGTAGAAAGCAGTTCTGTGGCTGGCAATACGAAGTGTTTAAGGCGATGGAGCGGGCGGCAAAGTTGCTTGGAGAGGCTAAATAAAGTCTCGCCTTGATGGTCCGGAGAAGAACGTGCTATAGGCGAGAAAGGCCTACACCACCCAATCGGTAGGTTACTTCGTGTTATTGTCACTTTGTAAATGATTTAGATTGTCGATGGATGGGGCACGATTGCGCGGCGGGAACTCGAGTTTGAGATACGTCAACAGGTAGCATCGCACCTCGATATAATACGAGGAAGCGTGGTCAAGCTTGTCACCACAGCAACCAGTTCCGCTGTCAACACTCCCCACCAAAGCTCTTAACGCAGCCATAGCTCCGAACAAATTTGAATGGAGCAACAGGAGGACGTGACTAATACACCATCGACTTTTTTGACGCTTCAAACGACCTCTTCTCTCGTCTGGGAGATCAAGATGCTAGATAGAAAAAGAAACTCCCATCTAGAGAACATCTACCTAGGTTCAAGAATTAAATTAGAAAAAAAATTCAAAAGGAAAGAAAAGCTAAAATAAAAAAGGATATTATAGCGCGCTAAATAATAAATATTGTGTATATATGAAGCCCAGATGTGCAGTCAGGATAAGGAATAATAAAATAAAATAAAATTAAAATAAACCCCAAAAAGCTCGCTCGCGGGTCGCTCCCAGAATCGAATCCTGGTTGCTTCCTACGAGCTACGAAAATTGCAATTTTCTAACCTTCTGAGCGCTCCAATGACCACTTGGCCACCGGTCGTGATCTTTCCACTTGAGCTACTCGGTTGGAAGTTCTTGCCATAGCCTCGTATATAAAGTTATGATGAACGAAGGAGTTGTGGAATCTCGGAAGGAGCAAGCGGACGCTAGCACCTTCCCGGCACACCATATCCTTGGGATGAGCGTAACAGAGTAAAAGCTTGACCAACTCGAGTCTGGATCGGCCCCTCTCTCGTTGCGACATCTAGGGCCTGGACTTGGACTTGTTGTTATATCACCTCTGCCCCCGACATAAAAGACAAAGGGGGTAAGTATACGTCGTTGACACAGTTCTACCGGGACGCTCTGCCCTGGGTTATTGGCATGGCAGCAAGGGTCTCTGGGTGAGGTTGGAAATGGGGGGACTGGCATGGAGTGCCTCGCAAAGACAACCCGGGGCGGGATGTGGTCAAGCTTCCACGGCACCGAAACCCATATGCCTCAACCTCCGGACCATTCCGGTGGGCCACTTCCGCTAGCACATACGAGGGACAGTCAGTCTAAGGTGTCCTGGCGCTTCAAGACAGTCTGGCACTGAGAAAGCAAGATTCATGCCAACATGACTATCCAGATAATGTATAAGTCAGAATCTATTATCGAAGCATTGAAAATTGAAGAACTCGCTGTTCAACTTGCGTAACATAATTGCATTTGATCCAGCAATTGTTCAATGGTCACAGTAGATCAGTCGATTAAAGTAGACTTAAGACTTGGAAGTGCGTCTGGACGATCAGAGTCGATGAGTCAGCCGCGGTATAAGAACGACATTTATTTGCTTCATCGACTCGCGGTTTCAATCAAATCCCCATCCGGTCTTGGCGCAAAGGACCGACATTATAAGGCTTCGTAAGTAGTTTCCGGTATTACCACATTTCTCATGGACATCAGTGACTCACTGCGTTGAATGCTTCCGAAGGTCCCGTAAATCCAGTCCTTTGTGAAGATCAATTGTTTCCGTCAAGGCCGACAATTGATAAGCTTCATTCACAAACGGACAATTGGAAATTTACCTCCCTGCTGTCTATCTTCAGTGGTGGTTCATGCGTCTCATTGCAGTATGAATAACATCTCCAGAGGCGTTAATCACTGGGTTTGTTCGCCTTGCAAACTTGCCCGAAGATGCCTGTCCACTACTAGAACGCTTGCGGCCAGCAACCCAGAGACACCATTTCGGATGGCGATCATCGGGTCTGGGCCGGCGGGTTTCTACACAGCATACAAGGTGATGGCCCGCATACCACAGGCAAAGATAGACATGTACGAGGCTCTTCCTGTTCCATACGGTCTTGTAAGGTTCGGCGTGGCTCCCGATCACCCGGAGGTTAAGGTTTGTTGTGCAACTAAAAGGCGAACTCGTCTTGCCTTGCGTCATTCACATGGACTCGGCAGCCGTCGCCCGCTAACCTCCGATTATAGAACTGCCAAGAAAAGTTCGAAGAAGTCGCCTCATCGCCCAACTTCCGATTCCTGGGCAACGTTTCTGTCGGTAATCCCCTGGCGACCCCCGGAAGCAGCGAGGTTGATCTTGCCACTATACTCAGCCACTACCATGCGGCAACCTTCGCTTACGGTGCGGCGGAGGATCGCGTTCTAGGTATCCCCGGAGAGAACTTGAAAGGGATCTTTTCTGCCAGAGAGTTTGTGGGATGGTATAACGGCCTTCCGGAGCATGCGGGTCTAGACCCAGATCTCGAGTCTGGAGATACCGCCACGATCATTGGGCAAGGAAATGTTGCTCTCGATGTGGCTAGAATTCTCTTGACTGATGTTGATGCCCTGCGGAAGACTGACATTACTGAGGAAGCATTGGATAAGCTATCCCGGAACAGAGTCAGGCGGGTGAGGGTCGTGGGGCGAAGAGGCCCTATGCAGGCATGTTAACAATGGTCCACCACCTGCCCGTCAAACTCAAAGCTAATACTCGCGCTAGGCCGCATTCACCATCAAAGAGGCTCGGGAGTTGATGAAACTCCCGGGTGTGGCCTTCCAACCAATTCAAGAAGGCCTTATTCCATCCGACCTTTCCAGTCTCCCAAGGCCAACAAAGCGGCTCATGAGTCTCCTCCAGTCAGGATCAGACACTCACTCATCTACAGCGGACAAGAAATGGTCACTGGAATTCTGCCTAACCCCCAATAAGTTCGTCGCCAACGGGAGCGATCCCAACCATTTAACCAGCGCAATCTTTGAACGAACGGCTCTTTCTTCAGTGTCAGATCCACACGCAAGCGCTGTCGGGACCGGGGAACACGTTGAGTTCGAGTCGTCGCTCGTGTTTAGATCTATAGGCTATAAATCTCTAGCGTTGCAGGGATTCGAAGAGGCAGGGATCCCGTTTGACCATAAGCGCGGTGTTATCTTGAACGATGGTCTAGGGCGAGTTGTTCGAGACACCACGACGAAGCAGCCTGTCCCTGGAATCTATTGCGCCGGTTGGGTCAAGCGCGGCCCAACTGGCGTAATTGCTTCTACGATGCAAGATGCCTTTGCCACGGCCGATACGATCGTCGAAGACCTCAGTTCCGGCGCACCTTTCCTCAACTCCGGGGCTAGGTCTGAGCTTGCCGGATGGGAAGGAGTCAAGGCGGACACCCCGAGTGGCAATCTCCCCCACGTCGTTAGTTGGAAGGACTGGCAGCTCATTGATCGGGTTGAGAAGGAAAGAGGTGCTGAATCCAACCGGGAGCGAATCAAGTTTACGAACACCAGAGATATGCTCGCTGTTCTGGACTAAATCATCCGGATCGAATCTATTCACTACTCTACATGCTAGGGATGTGTTGTAATAATATCATGATGTATAGACATATAAAATAGACTACGCCTTCTTCTCAATCTTATTAAGCTCCTCAGCGAGCTTTGGCACTTCAGTAAAGAGGTCACCAACAAGGCCGACATCGGCAACCTGGAAGATGGGCGCATCCGCATCCTTGTTGATCGCCGCAATAACCTTGCTGTCCTTCATACCAGCCAAATGCTGGATGGCACCCGAGATACCAACGGCCAAGTATAATTGGGGAGCAACAACCTTTCCAGTCTGGCCAACCTGGAGACTGTTGTCGGCGTAGCCACTGTCGACAGCCGCGCGGGAGGCACCGATGGCGGCACCAAGAGAATCGGCGAGGGGAACCATAATCTTGTCGAAGTCTTCCTTGGACTTCAGACCACGGCCACCAGAGACAACCTTGCTGGCCGTCGCCAGATCAGGCCTGTCAGACTTGGTCAAGTCTTCCGACAGCCACTCAGTAGATGTCTCGGCCTTGGGGTCCGCACCATCCTCAACGGTAGCGGAACCGCCCTCTACGGCGGCGGCGGGGAAGGCAGTGCCTCGGACGGTAATGATCTTAAGGGAGTCGGAAGACTCGACTGTCGCGATGGCGTTACCGGCGTAGATGGGGCGCACGAAAGTGTTCTCGTTCTCGATAGCGGTAATGTCCGAAATCTGCTGGGTGTCGAGGAGAGCGGCCACACGTGGCAACACATTCTTGCTGAAGGCTGTGTTTCCGGCGATGACATGTGTATAGCCACCCTTCTTGATGTTCTCGACTAGGAGCGGGGCGAAGCTCTCAGGAATACCCTATATGAAGAAATGGGTTCCAATTAGCTACCGAGAGTCAAGAAAAGTTCTAGACATAGAACTAGGTAATAATCTACGAGTGCCATGGTGTAATTGATCTGTCAGTACCTTTTCGTAGGCGTTGTTTGACACCTTGACGACCTTTTCGATTCCAGCAACCTTGGCAGCTTCTTGGGCGGCCCCGCTTACATCACTGCCGGCGATAAAGGCATGAACCGAACCTCCGAGCTTCTTCGCAGCTGTGATAGCGCTCAGTGACCCCTGATTCAATTGGCCATCTCGCTGCTCGAGAATCGCGAGGGTGGATAGCAGAGAGGAAGAGTTGGGGGTGCGGAGGGCGGAGTGAAGACCGCGGCTCACATTGCCGAGGGACGGCCGAATCGAATTGAAAAGCATCGTAACCGGTATCGCCCTCTTGCGCTGGGCTAGGCTGCCGCTCGAAATAAGGTGAAAATGGCCAGCGGTGGGGATGAGGAAGAGGCGAAGAAGGAATCCTCAAGGCTGGGTGTTATGGTGGATGTTATCTGGGAGTCCTTGAGAGATTTCAAAGGTCTGGAAAAGCTAGGACGAGGGTGCGCTTGTTCGCGGCCCGAGGTCACGCTGACCCGCTCACCGTGGCTCAAAGTTCATTCTGCACGCCGATATACTTCCGGTCGATTGTACCGATTTAGTGCGATCCTTCAACATTTTATCGACTTTGCAGTGCGAACGTGGATAATCGGCGGCTCAACTCCGGAAGCGCACCCGCAACCGGATATATGATAATCCGTTTCTACCAGTCTAGTGTACTTTGTACACAGTACAATGTTTTCAAACTCGCAGGTTATATTATGGGTCAATGCGCCTGTCTGATGCCTCAACACTGTGTTACGTACAGTGCCTGCGTCACATTGGAGCCAGTCAGTGTTCGTTTTCCCCCTTCACCAAAGGCGCGCCAAAATTTCATCCTCCAAACGCGACCTTGAACAAGAGGCTATTCATCAATTTACTCTCGACCCTATCACTTCGCACCCCTTGCGACCATCGCGTCATCTAGCGCTTCCTCTAACCATCTCCATTGTCTCTTTTTTTATCGACACTCGCGCACAGCTTGAGATTAGTTGACCGGTTGTCGCGACCAAAAATCAAAAGCCGTTGCTGAGGAGGCATCACGGCACTTGGTTGAGACCGCATTCCAAATATCGTTGCGCCTTGCGCATTTACCATTCCCAGCCTCTCTAACATGGACGATTCTGGAGAATACGGCACTCCGACCAATGCCGCATCGCCCGGTGCTAACGCTATCCTAGCGCAGCCCCCCCTCCAGCAGGTCGATGGATCCGAAGGTACCTTATCTCAAACCATCAAGATCTTTCTTGCATTTGAGTTGTTCCGGCAGCCGTGAATTTATCGATTGCTAATTCTCGTTTTCATTCAGATGTCCAAATGACTGAAGGTGGCGATGCGGATGCCGTCGTCAAACAGGATAATGCTACCCCCGCATTCGGAAGCGAGAAGCCCGCCGACCAGCCATCTGCGCCAAGCCACGGTGCAGGGACGGGAATCGAAGACGCGGTGATGGTTGAGGCTCAGGAGAATGGCAAAGACGGACAAAATGCCAACAAGCAGGCCGACGAGAACGCAACCGACGGCGCAGCCGATAAACAGGAGACGAAAACGAAGGAGACAGTCGAATCAGCAGCTCGAGAGCATCTAATTTCTCAGACTCATGCCATCATCTTGCCCAGCTACAGCACATGGTTTGAAATGACGGATATTCATCCCATTGAGAAGAAGGCTTTACCAGAGTTCTTCAACAACAGGAACCGAAGCAAGACGCCAGCAGTCTACAAGGATTACCGTGACTTTATGATCAACACATACCGCCTCAATCCCTCGGAGTACTTAACTGTGACTGCGTGCCGCCGAAATCTAGCGGGAGATGTGTGCGCAATTATGCGTGTCCACGCCTTCCTTGAGCAATGGGGCTTAATAAACTACCAGGTGAGTTTCCTTCCCCAGCTTGCGAGTACATGCCCGTTTTTGGACTAAACGTTATGTTTCTTTATAGGTCGATATGCAGCAGCGATCATCCCACGTTGGTCCCCCATTTACTGGTCACTTCAAGATCATTTGCGACACTCCCAGAGGCCTTCAACCCTGGCAACCGTCCGCGGACCCCATTGTACTGGAGGGCAAAAAGAATCATGACACGGAAGCGAAGGCAGTAGCCGGACCAGCCGCGAAGACTGATCTCAACCTAGAGATCGGACGAAACATCTACGAGGCATCCGCCAAGGGTACGAAGTTGAACAAGGGAGAGGGAAAGACGAACGGCGAAGCACCTGCTACGAATGGCGTAGGCTCGACATCCATCGAAGAAGTCACCAAGGCGCCAATCGCCAAGGTGAATTGTTACCAGTGTGGCATTGATTGCACTCGGACATATTACCATTACGCCAAGAGCGACCCGGCTGCCAATACCAAGTACGACCTCTGCCCTGGCTGCTGTTTAGAAGGCCGAATGCCAAACAACCATTTGAAGTCGCAATACACGCGAGTCGACAACCCCACCTACACGAGCACACTTGATCGCGACGCGGCCTGGACTGACGCGGAAACACTCCGTCTCCTCGAGGGTTTGGAGCGATATGACGATGATTGGGGAGAGATTGCGCAGCATGTTGGTACCCGCACACGAGAGGAGTGCGTGCTGCGATTCCTCCAATTGGACATTGAAGAGAAGTATCTCGACAGCGATTTTGCGTCTATCAATGCACCTGTGGGGCTTCCGTTACTCGGAAGCCAGGGCGGCCAATTACCTTTCAGCCAGGCGGATAATCCCGTTATGTCGGTAGTCGGCTTCCTTGCAAGTCTCGCTGACCCGGCTAGCACCGCCGCAGCGGCCAATAAATCTGCAGAAGAGCTCAAGCGGCGGCTTCGAGACAAACTCGCGGGGGAAAAGAAAGGGTCAACAGTTACCAATGGCAAGGGTAAGGCGGGCGACAGCACCGAGTCGATGGAAGTTGATGTTACCACCACAACCACGACGACCACGACCACGACAACTACTACATCAACCAGCGCATTGGCTTCAATTCCTCTAGCGTCTATCGGTGCGCGTGCTGCGGGATTCGCTTCCCATGAAGAAAGGGAAATGACTAGGCTTGTATCGGCAGCGGCCAACGTCATGCTTCAAAAGCTTGAACTAAAGCTCAAGTACTTCAATGATATGGAAGCAATTCTCCAATCTGAGAAGCGCGAGCTCGAGCGGGGAAGGCAGCAGCTTTTCTTGGACCGGCTGGCATTCAAAAGTCGAGTGCGCGAGGCCCAGGAGGCATTGAAGGCGAGCGTGGCCGCTGGTGGCGAGGCCGGTGTGCGTATGGCACTCGATGTTGGTGGTGATAGCGAACGGCTTGGCTTCCAACAAGCGAACAGCGCTGGCACAACGATCCAACCACTCTCGAGTGAGGGACAAGTTAAGACATACGATGCTTGAATGAGGCAGACGTTTGGCGTCGGCAGTGTTTCTGAATTGGGTTAGGGATGTCATGAGGGCTTTGGGTTTCGTTCTTGTTTGCGCTGTTGACGATTTAGTCCTACTTTCTACAGGACGACCTGCCAAACTCGCAAAACATGAATGGAAGAATCATAAGATAATCTTGGCGTTTGGTGATGGTTGTGGAGCGGGTTAGGATCACTGGTTCCATCCTTGGACTGGGGTTAGAATGCAGCCTTATGCCGACTACTTTGACATGAGTGCGCTTGTACTCCCTCGGTGGTAGCATTGGGCTCCCCTTCCCCTTCCCCTTTTTTCTTTCTTTTCCTTTTCTTTTCTTCTTTTTTTTTTTTTCCTTTACCTTTTTCTGTCACCTAGTCTTGTAGTGTAGTGTACCTGCAGTTTTGGTCTTGTGCTTCTCCAGTTTGTATCAAATGGGCTCGGATGTACTATTACGGCTCATCAAAACTCGAGTAAAAGTAGCCTTATAACTTGCTTCTATCGACCGATGCGACACGATCTTAAGACATCCTCGTCATATCGCGTACACCTTGGATTCCGGTGGCCCATGGCATCTTCACATGAACTTTCCTGTCTCTATCAGGTGTACTTGTAAACAGAGTTGTATTACGCTACGTACGATGTACATCGAGATGACATCCTGTCAACTGACCACAAACCACTCAAATTACTTTTATTCTTACCCCACGCAGGCTTCCAAAATTTATCCCTTTCAGCTTTCAGGCTTCTGAAAACAAGGTGCCTTCCTGAAGAAGTGGTATATTCCGTAGTTTAGTTCGTACTCCGTAGTGTAGGTTACTCTGTACGGAGTAGTGTGCCTCAGTACACCCCAGCAACTCGACCACTTCGCAGCTCCGCGGTCGAATCTTTGAAAAAATGGCTCTCGGCAAATGCCGGGATTTTAACCTCGGCATGTGGGGTTGTCGTCTTTAGCTCTCTAAAAGATCTGGTACATGCAGGTACATGAATTACTCCAATTATTAGTGTTGGTCAAATGTTGAACTCTCTTTCTAGGATTAATTCGGACAGGAGGAGAGATGAATTGATCTGCGCCGTCTTCGGGGTCTCTTCGATAAGAAACAATAGCACAAGATATGGCGTACACTAGATAGACCTGTCCTCGCGTTCAATATAAGACGGTCAACAGAAAGGGACAATGAAATACGAAGTAAAAGGAGACAAGAGAAGAGAACAAAAAAGAAACGAGAGAAATAGAGACGGCTCACTATCAGAGCGGCATTTGACATTACTTTCTTTGGACACCACGGTTACCTCCAGGTCGTTGCCGCGGCTCGGACATGCTGGAAATCTGCTGCCCCTCTTGAAACCTTCCACTTTCGGAGTCGTGTACATTTTTGTACCTCAGTACCTCAGTGGTGTACCTCGTTCATCGCCCATCGATGCTACTCGGCATCTTCATCTTGCTTGTCCCGCGCCATTGAATCCACGCCCCGGCAACTCGGAGACGCCATTCGACTTCCAAATTCCAATACAACCGGCCAGTCCAACATCCCTGCTCGCGCCGTTAATCCTACTTCGTACTTTCGCAGGCTTGTGGGTGATAAAGCCGGACCTTGTCGTTATACCAAGAAGCTCATCTGCCTCGTAGTTGTAGGTAGCTGTCCCGACCCTCCTCCCCACACGCCAGCCTCATAGCCTATAGGACTTGGTAACCTAGGCTAACACCTGCTCGTTAGCCATCTTTTGGCCCGGAAAGAAGGCTTAAGGGCTCTACTAATCCTACTCCTCCTGCCCGCTCTCGTCCTTCAACCTTACTCTTCCACAACCATTATCCACGCTCCTCCAGACTATTGGCCATGTTCGCTGCCAGGCGTCTTGCTGCGGCATCATCCAGGACTCTTTCCAAGCACTCCCCTTCTTCCACTCGGGTATGTTTTACCATTCCTTCCCTTGGCCCAGGAATTGGCAGACGAGGCCGGCTAACCAACTCTTTCGTCTTGCACAGATCGCTGCGACAATGGCTCCCGCGGCTCGGCGAAACAACAGCTCTCTCCCGGCCGGTAAGCTACTCCACCCCCCCCTCCCCCCCCAAGAAAGACCGCATAGACCGATGTCTCCTTGCTCTTCTATACGTCGTGTGTCCCTAACGCTTTCTCTCTCGCCGCAAAGGATATGTCGAGGATAAGAGCAAGGGACCAATGCTCCGATTCCAGGAGTCTCTCCCTAAGCTACCCGTTCCCACTCTCGAAGAGACTAGCGCCAGGTACTTGAAGTCCCTACGCGCTATCCTAACTCCCACCGAGCTGGAAGCTAGCAAGGCGGCGGTCGAGGAATTCATCAAGCCCGGTGGTGTTGGCCGAAAGCTGCAGGAGAAGCTTATCGCCAGGCGGGAGGACCCCAATGTTAAGAACTGGATCTATGACTGGTGGAACGAGGCCGCGTACCTCGCCTATCGCGACCCCGTGGTTCCCTACGTCAGCTACTTCTACTCTCACCGCGATGACCGCCACAGGAGAAACCCGGCGAAGCGCGCCGCTGCCATCTCCAGCGCCGTCCTCGAGTTCAAGAAGTTGGTCGACTCTGGCACTCTCGAGCCGGAATACATGAAGAAGGTGCCCATTTGCATGGACAGCTACAAGTGGATGTTTAACACCAGCCGCGTCGCCGCCCGTCCCGCCGACTACCCTATCCAGTTCCCCGCCCAGGAGAACAAGCACATCATCGTCATCCGAAAGAACCAGATCTTCAAGGTGGCGCACGAAGTTGGTGGAAAGCAGCTCAACGCCGCGGAGCTTGAGCAGCAGTTCAACAGGATTTACCAACTGGCGTCGAGCTCCGTCCCCCCCGTCGGCGCGTTGACGTCGGAGAACCGAGATGTTTGGTCCGATGCCCGCCAGATCCTCCTCAATGCCCACCCCAACCACGCTGCGGCGATTGAGGCGATTGAGGCGTCGTCCTTCGTTGTCTGCCTCGACGATGCGGCCCCCGTGACTCTCGAGGAGCGCGCGCACCAGTACTGGCACGGAGATGGTGCCAACCGTTGGTACGACAAGCCTCTGCAGTTCATCGTCAACGACAACGGCACCTCCGGCTTCATGGGCGAGCACTCCATGATGGACGGTACCCCTACCCACAGGATCAATGACTTTATCAACGATCTGATCTTCAACAACAAGATTGACCTCTCCGACCCCTCCATTCGCTCCAACCTCCCCGAGCCGGAGGCCGTCAAGTTCCACATCACGAAGGAGGTTCAGGCGGAAATTGACCGTGCTGTCAAGGACTTCCGGGACGTCATCGGCCAGCACCAGCTCGCCATCCAGGCCTACCAGGGCTACGGCAAGGGCCTGATCAAGAAGTTCAGGTGCTCTCCCGACGCCTACGTTCAGATGATCATCCAGCTCGCCTACAAGAAGATGTACGGCAAGAACCGCCCCACATACGAATCGGCCGCCACCCGTCGATTCCAGCTCGGCCGCACCGAGACCTGCCGAACCGTGTCGCCGGACTCCGTTGCCTGGTGCAACGCCATGGTTGACCCCAACGCCTCCGACGCAGAGAAGGTCAAGCTCTTCCGCACTGCCGTCGACTCTCACCTCGAGTACATCGCGGCCGCCTCCGACGGCAAGGGCGTTGACCGACATCTCTTTGGATTGAAGAGGCTCCTCGAGCCCGGTGAGCAGGTGCCCGCCATTTACCAGGACCCCGCTTTCAGCTACTCGAGCTCGTGGTATTTGTCGACTTCTCAGCTTAGCTCCGAGTTCTTCAACGGTTACGGATGGAGCCAGGTTATCCCTGAGGGCTTCGGCATCGCGTACATGATCAACGAGAACAGGTAAGCACTTCCGCCGCTTTATACCCCACCCCTCCAGCCAGCCTCTACACAGCAACCCGGACTTCTCCTTACTACTACTCCCTCTCCCCCCCTCTCTCTCCTTGCTCAATCATATGTACATATTTTTTTTTCTTTTCTACGATGCATCATCACTGACTTGCCCCTCCACTTCTAGCCTTAATTTCAACATCGTATCCAAGGGTCTCGGCAGCGATAGGATGAGCTTCTACCTCAGCGAAGCCGCCAACGAGCTTCGGGATCTCCTCACGCCCACTCTCGAGGCGTCCAAGCCCAAGCTGTAAAGGAGTCGAGAGTTCATCTGGAAGGGGGAGGAAAAGCCTGCTATTTGGATACAAAAAAAACAATACCAATCGAACTGCGTGTGCATCGTATGCGGATGGACCCGTATATGTACATGTATACTTTGTAACCTTTTTTTTATTATCAGCATTTTCTCGTGGGGCGACTTTACCGGCATGTCTGGTATGCAGGGGTCCTTCGAGTAGGAATTAGATGGCTTCAGCCAAGCGTTACCATTGTCATTAGTGTTTCGTCGGGCGCATATATATATAGCCGTGACTATCGCTGACTCAAAGATGATCCTGGGAACTGATATCTATAAAATAAAAAGAAGAGTATCCAAAGGGTAAGATTGTGAACTAGATTAATATTTACGAGGGACCTGGCTGCCGATTGCCTCCCTGGCCGCCTAAACAAAACTGTCTCGCAGTCCCGTCATGACCGCCCCCAGGGAATGCAGACTCTAGAACAGAAGGGTTGGCCGTGACGGACAGCATGAAGCAACATTTGAAAAAACGAACAAGGATGTTCGGAACAAGAGACCAGCTCGCTAGAGTCTGTGGGTTAACCGGCATGGGCGACGATTTCATTGACGAGGTCGTCTTTTTCCGCATCGTAGTAAGAGCAGAGCTGGGAAGGCAAAGGAACCTCCTTGTAGTCGTCTTCCGGTCCGGAAATGATATTCAGGTTAATACCAGCCGACTTGCTTGAGAAGATCTTGGTCCCTGTGCTCTCTTTGCTGAGATAGACCTGAGCGCCATCAACTTGGTCCATCATTGTCGTCGGTATCGACCCCATGACTTGGAGCGCAAAGTTTTGTGATTTGACGACATCGACGGTTGACACAAGGCTATCAATAACAAGGGATAACCTGTTGGTGTTCTCTACTGTCACGGCATTCCCCTTCCCCTTGACAATAATGGTGGTTTTGCTGCACTTGCTGATAAGGATCGAATGTGAGATGGAGGCTTCGATCTCAATAGGGTCTGGTGGACTGTCGTAATTCTCCTGCTCGTTGGACGGGCGTGTTAGATCTACCCTCGTCGTAAAGTAGAGGTTGGGGTGGGGCTATCCAACTTACAATAATCCACTTGTTGCCCGCCAGCTCTTTCTTGGGGGGCTTCTTCACCCTCATGCTTTCCGGCTTGGGCTTCTTGCCAGGTGCAGGGCTCTTACCGCGGCTCGACGACTCTTTGTCCGGCACCGTCGAGCCAGCTCGCAGCGACGGGTTCTTATGTGTCATTTCTGACTTGTCCACCTTGCGCAAGTTCTTCGTGACAGCTTCTCCTCTGTTAAGCTCGGAGAACACCGCACCGATGCCAGTCGAGGTGGGCGGTGCTGGAGGAGCCGAGTCAACGAGGAAGGATGGAGGCGGAGGCGGGGGCGGAGGAGGGGGCGGTCCCCCAGCGGCTGGTGCCGTAGGGCCTGAGGGGTGTTGCTGTTGGCGAGAAGCGACTTCCGCCATCACCTCCTTAGCGGGCTTCCCATTAGGGTTCCATATGATTCCGTTGGGGAAGTATTGCTTGACGTATTCAGCGAGGTGTCGGAAAACCTGGTAGAATGTTTGGACGAATTCCACTTGCTTGGGATCCCTAGTAGGTTTATGGATTAGATCGAGATTCTTCTGTCGCGTGTCGCCAATCTAACGTGGAGGCAGGCATACTTCTCTTTGAACTCTTGCAGAACACGATTACCGAAGAATTGAGCAGATCCAAGGCTCTCCTCGACATGCTTCCAGGGCCGGTTGTCCACAGTGACCCAGGCGAGAACTAGAGCGCCCTCGGAGACGGCCGAAAGATGGTTGTAATATTTGGAAGAGCGATTCGATTCTTTGATCGAGCCTACGCGGGCAATGGATTCGCTGATGGGCTTAACGAGATCTTGAAATACAGACATTTCCGAACCCGTCATATCGGGCTTCTTTGCCTTTGTTGAGATGAGTAGAAAGTCACGTTGGCCACGGAATCCGTCGAGTAAGGCTTCAGCCTATAGGGAGAATGCATCATCGGTTAGCGGAGTATTATGGCGTGCGGTTGCGGCCAGCGGAGGTGGGCGTCATGAGAGGATACTTGTGGGGTTCGAAGTGTCGTACCTGCTCGGAAACTTGGCTATCCACCTCCTTCGCAATATCCACATATTTCATTACTGACTCTTTAACAAATTGGTCAAATTCTTCGACTGATTCGGGAACGGGCTCGGCAGTCACGACCGGGGTTGGGGGCGCAGGAGCGTTCGCGGAGATTGATGCTACCGGGGCCTGGGCAGATGAAGAAGAGGGAGACGAGGCGGAAGCTGGTGGAAGACCTTGAGTAGATTCGGCGATGTCTTCCAGCCTTGCCGTGGCAGCTTCGAGCCTATTTAGACATCAGTAACGCGAAGCGTAATAGAGTATGGGTATGCCCCTGTTCTAACGGACCTCTTGATGAGGGTCGCAAGGTTATGCATGCCATTTGTAGCCATGGTCGTGTTCTCGTAAGACTGCAGCTACGGAAATAAAACGAGGCAAATTGGCACCGAAGAACCCTCCAGATGCAGGATGATGATAGATCGCAGGCGCGGAAGAAGAAGAAGAAAAGGGGAGTTGGAAGGGGGGGGAGAAAAGGGCTGAGATTCAAGATGGCTGCGATCAATGCAAGGTTGAAAGCTCAGGGGGGGAGCTACTTCGTAGGTACTGAGAAGAGTCGAATGAGAGAGAAGGAAACAGCACAGAAACTGAAACGCTCGAGCTCGAGGGCAATAACGGATTGAGGATATTCAATTCAACGCACGACAAGGCGAAGTAGGAAAATAGAAATCCCGCCTTCTTATCCCGAGTTTGGGGAGGGGACACAACTTGTTTCAATGTTGCCTGGAATGAGCTTGGTTGCGCAGATGGACGGAGATCTTCGTCGGAACAGCATCAATGAATACTTTGGTAGCGTAGCCTCTGTACCTTCGTACTTTGATAGCCTCCAATACAAAGTACAAAGTATTAATAACATTGGAATTAATTCGACCTTGGACCCTGGACACTTCAATTGTTCTGGTCCAAGTACAATTGAACCATCGTACACAGGTACTTCGTAAGCTTAAGCTGTACCTGCAGCTGGTACTGAGGTACTTCGTCCTAATTGTCCTTCGTACACTATGTACTTCGTGCCTGTGAAATGGACTGCTGACTGTGCCCTCCCTCTAACTGAACGGCTTGTCAACTCATTGCCTGAACAAATTCATACAATTGTCCGAAGTTCACAGCGGGACCTTATCGACAAAGTACTTCCACCCACAGTCCGTGCTTCGTACTTTCTCATTTGCCTTTTCTTCTCAGGGCCTCTCATCGAAATCAATGCAAATTGATATACGCAGTACGAAGTAGAATACCATATTCCGTACACAGGTGGATGTGTGATGACTAACAACTCCATTTCCAGCTGAGAAATAGAGTACTAAATGCTCAGTATTCCGGGATCACGTTCACCATCCACCAAATAACACCTCTAAGAGCTTACGCCGTCAGCTAGCCGGCGGATTGATCAGTGTTCAGAGTGCGAGGTTAATCAATCAAGGCGGGGAGCTGACAAGCAGGGTCAAAAGACATCGAGAGGACCGTGGCAAGCCTGGAATATCCAGAATCTCGCGGCTGGAAGTTAAGGGAAGGGACTCCACCATCGCCCACACTATTACAGTATTAATCTTCGTCCTGCCAATCTCTACGAAGTATTTAATCAATAATTGAACATTTGGTCTCGAGCGTGCCAGCCCTATCTGTCGCCAAACGTTCATGTTGGCTTTTGGCCTGGCCATTCCATTCACTCCTGCACCAAGCCTCCCCACTCACACCGCTGCCTGGTCGTTGCCCAAACCTGGGTGTTTCCGGCTTCTGCCTTCTGACGCCGACACCCACAGCCCGATCGCAAACTCCAAGAACCTCTTCAAATAATACTACCACTAATCATAATATATATAATATAATATTTATATATAGATGATCTTCCTTGCAGCATGGCAGAAAGTGACGACATTCAGGAGGCTCGACTGGGAGGCTTCCTGGTCAAGCACAAGGGCAATGACGGGGATTCACAAGCGCAGACCAAGGCTGAGACTCGGGGAACAGCTCACATCGATCCATTCGGGATCGACTTCGTATCAATGGCCATGTTCATAATTGGCAAGTCCATTATTGTGTCGTGTTCTCGCAAGCCGCTCCTCTCAAGTACGTCCTGGGCTGACAATTCATGATCATCTAGACGACATTGAATTCCTTCCCCCAACTCCACCCGTCCACAACGTGCCGGGGGGAGCGGGCACGTATGCCGCACTTGGGGCTAGGCTCATGTCTCCCCCTCCCCTTTCATCTTCAATAGGCTGGATCGTCGATGTGGGAACGGACTTTCCACCTCATCTCACCACAATCATAGACGCTTGGGAAACGTCGGTGGTGCTCCGCCCCAACGAGGACCGACTCACCACTCGCGCCTGGAATGGGTACAAGGCCGTGGGAAAGCGAGACTTCAAATACATGACTCCCAAGCGCCGCATCAACGCCGAGGATCTCACTCCAGCCCTTCTCCGCGCCAAATCTTTTCACCTTGTCTGCTCCCCCGCTCGGTGCCAGGAAATCGTCTCAGGCATCAAGAAACTGCGCAAGCAGAGCTTACGGCCCGAGGAGTATGTCAGGCCCTTCATCATCTGGGAGCCAGTCCCCGACAAGTGCACGCCTGAAGAGCTTCTTGCGTGCACGAATACTCTACCTGTGGTGGATATCTGCAGTCCCAACCATACCGAGCTGGCGGGCTTTATGGGTGATGACGGGCTAGATCCCATTACGGGAGAGATATCGACGGCTTCCGTCGAGCGCCATGCCGAGCAACTCCTCGCTAGTCTCTGCCTCCAGTCTTTTACTCTGGTGGTTCGAGCAGCAGAAAAGGGTTGCTACATAGCACGCAATGGCGGCAGAAGAAGAAGAAAAGATACCCAAATCGGCCTTAAACGATCCAAGAAAGAGCTTCCGCACGGTGGGCTGCGCCCGGATATCGACATGGAGGCTTTGTTTGCTGGGCTCATGCAGGATGAAGACGGATCTATAGCCAGGGAGGAGATCGAGGTTGATCCGGGAGTTGAAAGGTGGATACCTGCATATCATCAGGATCCCGCGAGGGTTGTGGACCCTACAGGAGGCGGGAATGCATTTCTCGGCGGCCTTTCCGTTGCTCTAGCCAGAGGTAAAAGTATCGAAGAAGCCGCAGTCTGGGGCACCATCGCAGCTAGTTTTGTCATAGAACAGGTAGGGCTGCCGGTGCTAGAGAAAGATCAAGACGGTCATGAAAGATGGAACGGGGTCAGGGTAGACGAGAGATTCAAGGAGTTTAGACAAAGGTTGGAGAAGCAAGGTATCATGGTCTGATTCATCGTCATCGAAATTATAATAGAGATTATCAACACTGGATTCACATTCATCTTATTCATCCATACACCCGACCTTGGCCCGGCTGATTATCAAACTCGACAGAACCACAACGGCGGCACTCATCACCACCTAAACGCCAAATATCCCATCCCATCTCGGTTATCCACAATTTCCCACCGCGAGTCTATTCGCATTGCCGAACACATCTAAGACGGCGTAAAAAACGCGAAAACAAAAAAAAAAGGAAAAAAGGAAAAAAAAAAAAAAAAAAAAAAAAACCCGTAGGCTGTTTTCTCCGGAGCTTATACGATCAATGTGTGGTGATGACACTATAGCTCGCTAGAGTTTGTACACAAGCTCGCCGTCCGTAAACCTGGAGTGACCCCAATTAGCAAGTTTAGTCCATCAAAGGAACAATGCTGTCTACCGAGGGAAATCTGCACTTACATTATCTGGGTTGCCTCATCCATCTTCTTGAGTGCCTTTATGGCCTCCCGTTTGCTAAAGCTGCCACCTCCAGTGGTCCCAACTTTGAGATTCACAGCCCGGATGAGTTCATCGACATTAGCCGAGTCGTCGTCCCCGAATAGTTCCGTATTCAGAAGCTGGCCCAAGGCGGTTCTAAAGACGGCAAGTCGTTGAGGGGTGATTGGGGGATCGATAGTGAGTCCGGCTGCAACACTAGCAAGACGTTCATCTTCCTGACTATTATCCGGCTGCGTCTGAAGCTGAGAGGATGAGCTAGAGGATGCAGAAGATGGCTGCGTCTGCAACTCCGCGCCGCGCTGGTGTGCACCACTACTTCGTCCCGACCGCCGAGGGGTTGCGTCGTATAGCTCATCCCCATTCTCACTTTGCGCTTGCGTCCCAGGGGAGCTGGGTGCTACGCTCGTCTGCCCGGTGCCGTTTGACACTTGAGCAGTGGTCCCGGCACGCCCCGCGGCCCGTGTCGTTCTGCCCCGAGACAACGGTCGGCCAGCAGTTGCGCGATAGCTCCTAGTGTCGTCATCATCACCGTCCTCATCATCCGAGGTCTCGTCGCTAGAAGATGCCCAATCGACTGTTTGGGTCTTCCTTCTTTTCTTTCGCGACTGATCCTCGACAATCTCCTTGAAAAGAGCAAATCTCAGAATAGCTTCAGCGGCCAGAGCGTCACGTTCCTCGACCCGACTCGACAGTCTCGCCTTCGCATGGGCGGTAGAAAGCCGGATGAGAGTCTCTAGCGTACGGACTGTCAGAGGGCTAGTGCGTCGTTGGTTACCTTCCAAATCGTCATTACGCAAACCGACATATATATCTGTAATGCGGTCCGAGGCATCCTGGGTAAGAGCAGGCTTTATTCGACTCTTCGCATACTGAATATACTTCTTCATGAATGGGATACTTAACACCTCCGGCTTTTTGTTCTGGCCTCGTCCTGACGTCCGCGTGACTCCAGCGTGGAGCAAGGGATCGTACTTTTCGAATACATCTGTAGGGCGTTGAGAATCCACTTGGCTGTTAGCCGCAACACCTAGGGACTGCCCCGCATTCTCTCGGATTGGCACGCCCTCCTCAAGCCCAGCGGGTCGATATCGGTGCATGCGCAGAACGTGCTCCGAGACTCGCCGATCCCGGGAATCGTCAACATCATCCGTCACGACGAAAAGAAGGTCAAATCGCGATAGGAGCGAGTCGGGGAGGGCGATATTCTTGTGAGGGTCCTTTCGTGTATCGTACTGGCCATAAATGGGATTGGCGGCGGCAATTACACTGCAACGAGCGTTGAGGGAGGTGTGAATGCCAGCTTTAGCGATGGTGACAGTTTGCTGCTCCATGACTTCGTGGATGGCGACTCGGTCAATGTCAGACATCTTGTCGAACTCGTCGATACACACAACTCCTCTGTCGGCCATGACCATAGCACCTGCTTCAAGCCTCCTTTCGCCGGTTTCCTTGTCAGAAGTAACGGCAGCGGTTAGACCAACGCCAGAAGAGCCTCGACCTGTAGTGGCGATGGCTAGCGGTGCAGTGTTGAGGACGAAACGTAGAAGTTGAGACTTTGCAGTAGACGGGTCGCCCACCATCAAAATATTGATATCACCCCTCAAATGGGTTCCATTCTCTAGGTTCCTTTCCATCCCACCGAGAAGCATGAGCAAGATGGCTTTTTTGATATAATCGTGGCCATAAATGCTCGGCGCGAGAGATTGTGACAACAGATCTAAAAGATTCTTCTTTTTGGCGATTTTGTTGATGTTCCGAATATCCGTGTCCGTTATGGTCGCAGTGGCAAGGCCGCCACCCGATTTGGAAGACAGCAGCACCACATTATTCGCGAGTATCATCGTCTTGAAGACTGCGCTGTTGTGGTTTGTGTTTCGGTTTCCGAGAGAGCGATATATCCCCACGAGCTGAACCCTATCTCCAGGTTTGACTTTGTCAACAAGATCATCATCGAGAATAACGTCGACACCCCGAGGCAGCTGGCCAGCCGGGGCTCTTTCGGGCATCTCCTGAATAGAAACAGTCTGGTGGTCTCGGTAGGTCGAAAACCCATATTCTGTAATTAATGGGTTTCCTTCATCATCTTCTTGGGGGTATACGCTCGAGGTCGTTACACCGTTTGTCATTGTCTGGTCTTGGTATTCTCGGAATTGAAAAATATTCTTCGTCTCGTTATAGTGAACGCTCTTGGTGATTTTTGGCCGAATTAATGAGCATCGCGTCACGATACCCTCCACCGAAACCATGTGATTGAGATGATGAGAGGAAAGCGTCCTTGGGTTGCAAGAGTTCAAGCCGAAGCTGCCAGCCCATGCACAGTAGTACAAGACATCAGGAGAAGTCTGGTCCGGCCGTGCTTGTGGGATAGTCTTCACGATCTCCTTCAAAGCATGATTAAACGCTAGAGAATAGTCGAATGGGCGGGTCAGGAGGCCTTGGGCAAGGTCTGCGTTGTGGTCACGGACGTGGTCAAGGTTGACAGTCAGCCTCCGTTGGTTTTTCTGTAACATCAAAATGATCTCCGATCTATAGCTTCGATTGGGCGAGTCATCTGTACATAGTATTAGGCCCGGTCCATGAATAGAATCGAGAGCGGCTCTTACGCGGATCGAGGAACTCTTCGGCTTGACGAATGCGGTCTCTCGTCGCCGCATCTTGCAGCATGAAAGAATCCATGATGCTGACAGCGCCCTGCAGGCTGTGAGATCGCAAGCAAATGAGATATCTTGTGCCGAATCGTAAATTCGAAAGATGCTGAATTGAGTGGATAAGCGTGGATAGGGATCCGAACAAGTTTTGGCGGAAGGGGAGGGCAAGAATTAAGAAGTTGAGGCTTTGGTCGTCGCGGCGGAAGAATTGAGGGGTGGTCTCAAGACGCGTTGGGGAAAACGAACGCGTTAAGTGGTCTTTTTTCGCGTCAAGCATTGACTTTGGAGGTCGTTTCCGGAAAAATATAACTCCGGTCAGGAGTCAATGATAATGTCATCATGCCGCGTTTCGATTGTTATGGAACATGGTACGTCCTCGGGGACAATGGTCATGATGCTTTCCAAAGTATGAAGGAGACAGAGCATTGATGAGCCGTAACCATAATGATTTCCTGAGTTGTCCGCACAAGTATTTTCACAATTTATTGCCTTTTCAGCTTCTTCGGCGTACTTGAACTGCGATCTACGATGTCTCTAGCGATAGCTTCCACTCGCAATGCAGCTGACGAGGAAGCTCGTGCCGAGGTCGATGTTCTCAACTCACGCCTTGAGAAGACAACACAGTTGACTAAAAAGATCCAGGCCAGTCTCGGCCGCCTCGAAGATAGTGGGAAAAGCGTTCGCGACGTTGTTGGGCCCCTCGGCGGTGAAACAAGGCGGCTACAAACACTGAGCCAGAGTCTGTCGCATTCGTCCCCTCCCCCTCCCCCAGCCCCTACCCAACTCATCGTCCCAGATGTGTGCTCCTAACTCTCTCAACGTTCTCTCTAGATATTGATAATGTTATTTCTGCGATTGAGAAACTACGGCAACCGGCCGATTCTAAGAACGATGAGGAACAAATCATTCGGGCTGGCCCGGACAAGATTGGCCTCTCAAATTACCTGGCCTCGATGAAGAGGTTAAACAAATCCCTCGCCGACATGAAAGCTTCAAATCTCCGGGCGAATCAGCAGACAATGACAGATTTGACCCGGCTCGTGAAGTTCGGGAACAACCTTCTCGAATCCCACTTCCAGAAACTCCTCCAAGGCGAGACTCCCCAAAAGGTGGAAGTGCTTAATTTCATAACCAAAGACAAACTCTTCCCTGTCCTTTCCCAGGATAAATTCGCGAGACTTGGCCTTATAAACGCGTACATGGCATCAAGTTTGCGTCTAACTGGTGTTTCGATTTCCCCTCAAGACTCGTCGGTTGGCAAGGTCTACGTCGATATCCGCAGTCCGTACTTACTGTCGAGTCTTTCCAACCTCGCCACGGCAAGTGTCAATACGGCCAAGAAGAAGACACTCGATGCCGTATATCGTGCAGGGGCCAACGCCATCGGCTCTTACGCCACGGCCATGGAAGGCATGTTTCTTGCGGAGTACGATAATATATGCAACATATTTACGCGAGACGAGTGGGGTCCCCTTTTCCAAGCTGTATGCCAAGCATCGATCGCAGAACTTGCGCGAACTTTGAGAGAACTTAACTCGCATGTGAAGGCCCATTTGAACACGGACTGCTTCTTGGCCTACGAAATCACCGAGATCATGACCAACCTTTCTGGTCGCATCGAGACTCGCACTGGCGAACTGAAAGCGGCCTTGGCAGCAGCTCTCAAACCTGTCAGAGAAACAGCCAAAGCATCGTTCGCGGAAGTTCTAGAGGAGACGCGAAGAAAGGCCATCGGACTTCAGACTCTACCCCCAGACGGCGCCCCGATTCCTCTCGTCTCCGAAGCCATGCAGAGGCTCCAAAACATGGCCGAGTTTCTTGGTGCGATTTCCGCCATCATGATCTCAATTGGAGATGGCGGATGGAGGTCAAGCGCCATGGCCAAGCGTGCAGGCGACCGCGCCCCGAGCCTAGCTTCTTTTGACATTGGTGCTGATGGGAAAGAGATTTTTGTAAACTACTGTATCGACACCATCGACACTCTCCTCACCGCTCTTGGTCAAAAAGCAACTGCCCTGCTTAGGGGCAAATCCACACAGGGGGTGTTCCTTGGTAATTGCGTGGTCATTATCGAGCGTATGGTGCGCGACTCGGACCTCTTACCCCTACTGGAACCTCGCATGGCGATGCTCGATCAATGGCGCAAGAAGGCGACAGCCCTCTACACCGACACGTGCAAAGACATATCAACACACTTATTCGACGTTATCCATACGAATCGTGCCCAGCGACCCACGTCGAGCCAAGCGGATTCTGCATCCATTTTGAAGGGGCTCTCAACAAAGGACCGAGATAGCATCAAGAGCAAATTCCAGGCTTTCAACACTAGCTTTGATGAGATGGTTGCCCGCCATCGGACGTATAATATGGAGCGAGAGGTCCGCCAGATGTTTGCCAGGGCAGTTCAGCAAATGCTCGAGCCCTTATACAATCGGTTCTGGGATCGGTACCATGAAATTGATAAAGGGAAGGGTAAACACGTCAAGTATGACAAGTCATCGATTGCCGCAGTCTTTATGAGTCTTTACTAGCTTGGCGGAAGATTCATCCCTATTCCATCGTGCGCGGGGAATGGGACCACACTATAGCTTTCTGAGATGAACCCCAAACTGTTGGTGCGCCCATATATCTCGCTCCTTCGCGGCTCCCTATGTCGCTAGGGTGAGAGGGGGTGCAAAATCAGACGATCTTTACTTCTCAGTCAAGAAGCCCTTGGGATTCAAAGCAGCAAATACAGATATAAAACCAAAATCAATACAAGCGGCTCAGCAAAAGACCTTGGCTCAGCATCCAGAACTTCAACGAGAACGCCCAGCACTACCTATATCACGTCAGCCCAAACACATTTGATCCGATCCACACACATGCCCAAGGCTGATCTCATCCCTCGCCGTATAATACGCCTGCTTCGAAACTTTGACATGAAGCAAACATGAGACTAGATATGCACTCCCTAGTTTCTAATACTGCTCTATAAAGTGCACGATACGCGACGTGGACTTTAAGATCGCGTCCTTGACAGATATGGCGACTGTGTACGCGGTAACGCGACGTTGCTGTTTGCCGCCCAGTCATTGAACTGTATTCTGGTGCCTCGCCCCCTCCGCGTGAAGAAGTCGAGGGCCCCCAGAGCCCTAGGGCTTGGCTGTGGATCATCCATATAGCATCCCCCGCGTTTTTACCATCCCTGAGGCTATTACCCCGGTGATGCACCTGGGCGCGCCTTGGCAGCAAGGGGCTTTACCGCTTCCCCGAAATTTGTCAATCTCGCAGGCATCACCAATAAGGCGGTTACGCGGCCGAGGGTGCTGCGGTTGTTAGATGCCCCCAGGCGAGCTGCGGGGAAGGCAGTCGTCTGGCACCACCCGGAAGCATCTCTTTACCTTCGATACTACGTGCAGACCCTTCAAGTACATAGACATCTGCCAGTCAATGAGTAGCGAAATGCGCGATGCGATTATCTATGGAGTTGTTTATTGGCAGCAGCTTCCCATGTTGTGCAGAGGTTGCAGTACAATACCATGCGTCCGATGCAAGGACTAGGGGCTGCAGTTTTGATACTCTCATCCATTAGATTTCCCCCATGTGGTTCAATACCAATGCTGAGCTGTTTCAGTAACTTCAACTATTCATCATCTATCCTTGCAGCCTTTTTGCCACTCCCAAATATCAAGTCAACCCTCGAGCCTCGATCCCATATTATCACCCCGTCACTCCTCCGCTTGAAGTACTGGATTCGGTGTTGTGGGATAAATTCCTCGTCAGTTTGCTCGCCCGTCCATTCATCCAAGGCCCTCTCCTTGATTCCGAGGAACCTATCTTCGTAACCCACAATATAATCCGTGCTATCCATATTCTCATCCCACCTTAGACGGTTCATAACGTCCATAGCAGTCCGGAATTTCCCCGCCCTTGCGCTTCCTTCGGACAACGATAGCTCGTGGCGTTCATGAATGCATGCTTGTGGGAATGTGTGTCGTTCCTCCTCCGGACCAACAGGTTCATCGTCAAGGTCAGACTCGCTATCATCTTCACGGCCTGTGTACTCCGCCCATTCCCGCCCATCGAGCTCTAACTCACTGATCTCTCTCCGGCTCGCAACCGTCGCAGACACCCAGCAAGTTTTGGCATCGTAGTAAGCTTCATCACCCCGTATACGGCTTTCAAACTGATTGAGAACCGTGGTCAGCGTGCCTTCGGCTGCTTTCAAATCCTCCTTCGTTCGAATACCGCCGTCATCATGCCATTCAAGCCCTATCAAAATAGATACTCGGAAGTCAAGATCTTCTCCCTCGTGGCCCTCCCTTCCGTGACTCTCGGAAAACTTGCTTGGCCAGATCCGGGTTCCTAACCCAGGGATTCGTCGATCGATATCTAGACTCCTGATTAATACAAGCCGACAGGCCATGGACTTCATGCATAGTAGTGTGAATGAGGTTACAGCGAAGAACGATATACGTACCAACGAGCACTATCACACACCGTGACTCCAACCATCCCACGAACTGCTTTCCTTTTGATCGAGACTTGCCCCAGTAGTGAACGTCGATCTTGATATAGCTCTTGAACTCCTGGAGGAATGCAGCTGCTCCACTGCGTCCTGGGACAAATCCTGAGCTAGGCAGTTCAGACTCCTGTACCCCCAAAAAGACAGGCCACGACGTCCCTTGCTGTGATAGTATAGCGTTGGCTCTCTGCATCTGTGTAGAGATTGTTCTGGTCGTTGATGGGGAAGCTGTTAGTGCAGTATTGAGAGAAGGAGCATGCCATCCCAGAAGACACATCGCCTCCCTGGGCGTTCTCGTATACATCAACTTTTTGTGGAAAAATGGATCGAGAACAGCCTTCTCATTCCATTTGAACGCCGCATAGTAGTTGAAAAATGTCACAATGACATCTGCCGTGGACACAGCGGTGCCGTTATGCCGCAACATCTTACAGATCGGGACCAGCATTGACGCAATATGAACGCCGCCCAAATATCCAAACTTGGCGGCATAGATCCCTCTTTCCTTTGCCCATGCCTTAATGAGCAAGTACGCGAGACGAAATTGGGCGAGGTCCGGAATGGACCTTCGGAGGTAGGCTACATCTCTGGCTGGTTTCAATTTGAGTAGGGTCTGGGTAGGTAGGGCGAAAGCTGGGTCGTTCGCCGGGCGTTTGAGTACATCCGGCCAACTAGACATCGTTAGCGCGCCATACATGAAAAGAAAGAGAACCAAGAGCCAAAAAATGGAAGAAAATGAAAAGAACTATTCCATGTGAGCGGTAATATGATGGGAGGAATGTCCTCACTTTTCTGCTATCGAGGTAGCTCCACAATACTGAAGGTCAACCCGTATCCCAGCTATCTCGAGCTCGAGCATGGTTCCAGTGTTTGCCTTCACTCTTCTTAATATCTTAATATCGCTCGATTGTTTGAAGTGCGAGGCAACGACGGAAAAGAAAGTCCGAGAACTGAAAGGCCCAACGCATAGGCAATCAATGTCAGAGTCGCGGCTCCAGACTCCAAGTGCATATGAGCCAACGGAATCTATCACCAACGGAGGTCGTTTCCGTATAGAACCATCGCCTTGCATGCTACCGACACCAATGGCGTCCATTATGGCAGATCGCAGGGACCCGAAAGCCTGTTTGCGAAGGGCTTCATCTTCTTCGGTGGGGAAGCTACCCAACCTCTGTAAGTATGTCTTCAGGCTCTCCGGGTCACGCAGCTCTGGAGAAGCGTATTTCAACGGCAACGGCACGGGATCCATGCGTAGGCCTGCAGCATCGCCCCTGTCAACTCGGGTATTCGGTTTGCGGCGGAGTAGACATCGAATGCCCCAATGATCACTAGCCGCAAGCGCATCACTCTCGCCATCGAGTTGTCCCCGGAGAGGAAAGCCGAACATATTGAATCCAGCAACGGTAAAGGCATTCTCAGTCTTAACCAGGATCCTGTCGTATCGTTGAGGGCGGTTGCCTGCCCCATCGCCAACGAGCTTGGATGCAAGTAAGTTTTCGGAGGGATCAAAAGTGGCGCCTTGCTCCCCCTCAAACGTGTCCCACACATCCTTGGGATGGCGCATATCATCCGAGGACTCACCCACTTCACACCTTGCTGTAACCCAGGCATCAAGTAAGCCGAAGTCGCGCAAAATCTCGTCAAATGAAGCGATACGCGTCGCTGTCGGTTTGGAAATGGTCCTCTTCTTCAACGCAGCGTCTATGGTGCACCGAGAAGTGGTAAGATTGAAGTCACCAGCTATAATCCATGGGTTATGCGTGTGCACGGAATGCAGATGGTCAATTATCCTCCGCAATTCCCCGATCTTTGCGGCGACTGCGCCATCCGTCAGGCCCTGGGAAAGGTGACAGGTAGCGAGAACGAGCGGCAGACGCTGCTGGCCATTTCCCATGACAATACTGGGAAACTTGACAATTGCGGAGGTTTTATGACGTCTCTTTAACTTCAGTTGCTTCCAGTGAAACGGTATTCTGGACAAGACAACTTGGTTAAGAAGACTTGGCAACGGGCCCAGATCCGTCTGACAGGGCGGACCATGACTCGAGAATGGATATCGCTCTGCAATTCGATCATCCGCGAGAAGGTAGGATAGGAAATCATCGGTGACCTCTTCCAGAACTAGTATATCTGAGACTGCTGTTTCTGTGAGGAGGTTCTGGACCAGAGATAGATGCCTTGTCTGACTAGGCGGCCAGGTAAACTCTGCCAGGACATTGTAAGATGCGACTACCAGGGTTTCCGGTATCTCTCCGGGACTCGGTAAGTTCTTGGCAAGTGTAGAGTCCCACACAGTCCACCGGGTTTGGGTGGAGGAGTACCGATAGGTTTGCCGGGGCGAAGGCGCATCCGATTCGGGATTGAGCTTAAGAACTCTGTCCTCATAGAGGTCGAGGCTCTTGGGCTCACGTATCACGTCCAACGACTCCATTCCGATGGCTTTCCAGAAGCGCATCATGGGTGGGCCGCCGTCCTTGTCCCGCTTCAGAACGACAAGATGGTCAACCGACCATCCCATCGGAGGCAGGAGCCGCACCTTGTCCAGGATAAATTTGGACATGTCTATCTCTGTAGCGTCTACCGAGGCGAGAGACATGTGCAATTGGCATTCCGAGATACTGTCCTCGCCGAGAGCGCGCAGGATCCCGGCACGGAGGTCGGTGAGATAAGAAGAGCGATCATGGTTGTCATCATAGGCGTAAATGGTGTTTGTTTTCTTATGCGTGAATATGCCAGCAGCGTCTAGGCGTAAGCTGATAGGCCGCGAAACTGACGTAAAACTTCCGTCCTTCAAGTATGATACTATTCGATCTACCGCTTGGTCCAGAGCTGAAACTGAAACAAAAGGGTAGATGAGATTGACATGAGGAGGCCATTTCTCAAATGCTGGGTCATAAAGGCTCCGCAATGCCTCAATGCTGGGCCATAGCGTCTTTGGGGGCACGACGCAGAGAGCCGTATCCCAGCAATTAGTGGGAAGTTTAGGGTCTGAGAGGCCCGAAGTCGGCTCTATCAAAGTCGGATCCATGATAACTGCCCGTATACTTCGTACGGCTAGGTAGAATCGAAGAAGGGATGCAAGTGGTTGGGGCAGAAACGCCACCGGAGGTAAGTTCAGTAGATCACTGTTCGAAGCCGTGTTCCCAGTATTCATCAGTCCCTCCACACCAGAGGCGGCCTGCGCTGGGCAGGTAAATGCTTTATATCAATTAATTAATTCGTTAGGAGTGGCATTGCACTCCTTCGCGGTTTGGCCTCATCACAGCCGCACCATGAATCTAAACTATCGGCGTAATCAAAATGACTCCCTGCCGCAAACGGTTGTTGAGTCAATGTGGGGGCTGTGCACACAGCTCAGCTCGACTGAATTGGTCGCCCTATTGTTAGGATGATTGTCGTCTAGGTCAATATGGAGTCGCGTCTCACCACCACGTTCCAGCTGACCATTCAATTGTTGCCTTTTGCCGTCTCTGTGAACTTTCCATTAGATAGATAGCCCAGGTTTATGTAATTAAAATTTTGGGGACAAAGTTACGAAGTACAGTGCACAGATACATTGACTCGAGTTACCTCCCAAATTTCTGTGTATAGATATTTTGCTTATTTGTAGTTGTGAATTTAATTCTTCTAAAAGCAAACGGCAAACTTTACGACCAAGTTTCGCTTGATCTCTTCCTGCATGTCTTCCAGTATATCCTCTAGCGTAGATCTTCTGATGTGTCTTCCAACATCTTTTCCAGCATCTTTTCATGAGCACTAATATATTGCAATACTACTCCGGGACAAGAACCTGATGAATTAAGCCCTACAAGGCCAACCAAGGAGCTTTCGGCAGCATCCCGCGCGATACTTCAAATCGTCCTCTATGCAGAACTGTTTCGGTCGGCTGAGGGACTTCGTCTAGATGGATTGAGATTAACGACTTCGAGTAGACGAAGGTACATGGATATACTTTGTAGAACCAGCATGGGAGGGAGAAGGAGATTGTCCCTGCGATGGGGATCGGTGATGGTAATGGTGTCAAATGAGATGATATCACTTGCACGGGAACGCGCTGTTCTATGCCCGGGGACCTGGTACAGTTATTTGTTTCTTTCTTTCCTTGATGGATACATGGGCATACGATACGGATTCACCATCGGATGGATGTGTCATCAGGATTTAGCCGTGGATGTGGAAACAAATGTTGTTGATCAGGAAAGGAAATTTCCTGTGGAACAAGGGAAAACAGTACCCAACTTGGTGTTAGGTTCGGCAGGCCGCCAACAATGAATGTCTTAATTTCAGTGTCCAGTGCTCTGTCCGCTCCCTTAATCACACTCTGAAGGGCCATTCATATCAGAAGACCCGAAACAAACAATGCTTTGTTGCGCTGTTCTCCCCCCACAAACTCTGTCGCATCGACTATCAACTTATCAAGCCACAGCCTCCTCCCAAAGTCGGGGAAATGACCAGGAGCGACAATTTTATCGCGATGCGTCGTGCTTCGGCATCTACTATTTTGTTAGCAGCAACTCAGGGTAAACTTAAGGACGCGCCTACTTACACCCTAACCCATGTATCTGATTATACGTTGCCGGAAATGACTCAATTGGGTGCCCAGTGTCAGGGTCAAGCAATTCCATCAATATCAATGGATGGTCTTGTCCGCGCTCAGTGATAGCAGCCGTGTTCGCTCTTCGTCGTACTAGTGCAGTCTCTGCTGTTCTGTTGCATTGTGTAGGCGGCCCCATCATCTACTTCGTAGTATTGTGTTTCTCGCCCCCCTCATCTTCTCTGCCTCCATCTCGAATCATCATCCTCATGAGGGAGGCAATTGTCGTCGTTGACCATTGATTGGCATGTTGTTTGTTTAAAAATGTCGTGATTTAGACATGGCTTGATCCAAGTATCATTTCGAAGGTCAAGCCCTCCAATTTTGCACCAAAACAACTGACATGATTGTCGAAGCTAGTAAGGGTGCAGTGCATGCTGGTCACGGTGGTACAGAGGTTTTTGACAGTGATATTGAGATGGGTAACAGTGGAATCAAGGTTGTTGACAACATTGTGCAGATTGTTGATGGTGGTCATGAAGTCATGGGGTTGGGAGACTCAGGTGTTAATTGAACCCATAGTGGTGCTGTGGTTGTCAATCTTCCTCGATTGGGGAAAAAGAAAGAAAAGCTTTTCCTGCAGATTGGCAGGTTGATAAAAATATCGTCGGTGATTGTGGTTGACAACAAATTGATCAATTGATGATAGTTAATGATGATGGTTGATGATGATGGTCTGTTGATGAAAATGGCACACAGGTAGAAAAGCATCCTTGTTATGTGGTTTTTTGCTGTCATCGCTACTTCTTTGATCTGCAAGATATGCCCAAACAGCTGTTTCCATCCTTCAAATCCTTCCATGACACCATACCCAATCCATTCCTCCAAGAACCTACCTTCCTTGTGTTATAGCTGAGAAAAGAGTGATGCTTGTATGAACTAGTACTTCGTCCTTGAAAGTTGGCTTGAAACGATGATTTCTGAGTAGATGTAGCACTTGTAGACAAATATATCTATATCTGATCCCTGCTAAAAACAGAACAGTTCCACCTTCCAAACCCATGACGAACCACAGCTCTGTCCAGCACCCGTGGGAGACGATTCATGCAGTTTATCTTCACTATTGACCCAGGGCAGGATCGATCCGAACATGGAGAGCGCGATGTATTAGTGTAGATGGGATGGGGCCTGCTAAAATGAGAAGTGAAGTCGAATATAGTGTTTTGGGAATACATCACATTTAACAACGGCCTCAGTTGCTTGCCGTGCAAGACTGAACAATGGTTGAGGCAATTTGTTGTCCAACTGGGATCCCATAACACAAATCCTCACCAACAGACAGCCCGAGGTAAGGTGTTATTATTCTGTCTCCGGGCCCCAGTCCACAACATCCACGCCTTTACCTTTTCCTTCCATGAGCGCCTCGAGTTTATCCTCGTTGGTGACCCATCCACGCCTTTTCGTGGCGACCGCGTATTTAAGAGAATCCCGCCATTCCCTCCACCAAACAGCCTCGCTCTGAACGATGCATCGGCGACCATCGGTTCCATTCCGGGAAGTCGCGAATGGCCACACAGCCTGTACTACTTCGTACTTATTCTTCCCGGCAAACAAGGTAGTGACGCTAGTGAAGAAGCGGTTGACCCTGTCTGGGCTTTGCACGACGACCCGCGCATGTGTAACAGGGAAGGTGATCGTCACCACCCCCTTGTATCCAGTTGATGCGATGAGACTACGCAACTGACCCTCGATCCAAGGCGTGTCGAGGTTGGCGACGACCCTGTTGAGGGTGAAGGACTTTACTTGCGCGGGATCTTCCACAAATCGCCGGCACCACTCTTCGAGGCCCCCATCGCCAACTTCTGGGAGAACATCCGGCTTGACACCCCCACGGTACGCGACCTCCCCGTTACCCACGCAGCGAACATAATCCATGCGTTGTTTGGGGTCGTCGGGGATAATTGTGCTCATGAGATTGAATTTGATGTCGAAGTCCGCCTTCCTATTGCGAGAACCGACAATGTGTATCTGCGGCTTTGGCGGTATACTAGCCTGGCTGCGAATCAGGTCAACCAATGCGGTAGCAGATTCGCTGAGATACTGTGCCTTGGACGATAGTGTAGTGCAGTCCGTGGAGAGCTCGAAGAGTGGAGGGGAATAGAGTTGGTAATCCACTTTGGGGAGTCCGGGGTAGAATTGCGGACCATGCCTATTGCGCCTCTGGCCTGGAGGGAGTTGAATATCAGTTGTAGGGCCTGAATAAGGCGGCGGGGTTATTGGCCTGTCCGCGACATCATCGAAGCCGGTAAGGGAAACGGGCACCGTAGCGACTTGCGTGGTCTCCGTCCCTCCACGAGAACCCGTCGAGGGGCCTTCTTGACCATCATATTCAGGGTGTATGTTACCCTTTTCCGCCATGATTGATGTTCCAGCATGCACCATAACTGACAGCGCACCGAAGACAAAGACAACCACAGAAACTGCAAGGGTGAGCTTGGCGAGGTTGTGAAGCAAATCCCCAGCCTTGACTCGTAGCCTTGACCGTTGAGAGGCAGGGCAGGAAAGAATCGGGGGTTTCTTCTCCTTTTCGTTTTACCCGTTTTCTCTTGAACTTGTCGCTTCCTTCTCTCCTTTCAACTCGGAGGAGGCTCAATTGCTCAAGCTGCCTCCCAAATACGAAGTCAGCAAGTCATTCGAAGCATGGAACATTGAGGCGAAGCTCCAGGCAGGCAGGCAATACTCTCTCGAATACGACCTGATACGACAATGGATCAATCGATTGATGCCTTCGTTGATGACTAATCCAGCAATCTCACATATTGACTTGTGGATGCCGGACATTAATGTTCATTTGAACATTGAACCAACAAATGGACATTGTAATTATTATCAAGGGAGTGCACTGTTTTTGACATCAAGGTCTCTCTTGCATTGACGGAGCTTTCAACAATTCAATGGATCTGCACCACCAGCTGTGAATTTTGATGGAACACTGAACTGTTCGTAACAACACGGTACCGCCGAAACGGACTGGTCTTTTTCTACTTGCTTGTAGATGTCACAGATGGGGGACATTCTTTGAAACGCCGAAAATGCTGCCCATTATGAGCGCAGGCATGCTGACTGCCCACCCCAATCCTTGCTAGACTTCGAGACTGACCCTCATGAAATTTTAGCTCAATCCCACCCAGCTCTAGGAGATATTGTTTCTCGGTTGGAGGGGAACGAAGGCAGCGTGGGTGAAGCTCTGCGTCCCCTGCCAAGAGGGCAGAACTTCCTGCGAGACTAATCCTGCGTTATCAAAATATAGTTACTGGATCTGGAAACCATTGCAGATCAGATAAGCAGTTTAGAGAAGATCCCATTTGGAGAACCGGAAGCTGAATCGAGAATCACCAAGGTTATCGAGTTTGCGGGCCATCAGCTCTCGACCCTATATCTAAACAATGCGGTTCGCACCGAGAGCCCCAGAGTTAGAGAGCTCTCACTGGCAATTATAGACCGGCTCACGTCCGATCCTGGAGTCCTCTTAGAAAGTGACATTCTTATAAGCCTTGTTGCCCACGCGGACTCAAATGCCCCTTGGGCTACTGATGCATCGGCCCGCGTTTCCTCGAAGATATTATCTCGCCAGTTTCGTCAGCTTGACAAGGCCGGTTTTATCGTCTCGACAATATTGGAGGCCACGATCAAAAAACGGCTTGATTCCTACAGGTCAACAAAGCTGACCTCTACTGGGCGCGTTGCGCAGTTTGACGACGGCCTAGCAAATATCCAACCCCCAGGGTTAGAAGTTGAATCGCCATTCACAGGTGACAGAATTTATCTCCTTTCGCTTTTTCATTGGGCTTTAGCCGAGTCAAGCGTGCGACTGCCTCCCGGTGTGCCTAGTTGGATGGCAGCTGCTAATAGGTTGATAGGCCGTTCTCGTCGAAAAACATTGGCCACTATATATGCCCATGTTACTCGGCCTTTTGGAGGACAGTCGCACCCCATTCAGAAGACATGGACTGGAGTTGGCGGATCTTTTCATACACCGATGCCCTGCCTATATCTTGAGGGACAGCGGTATTGTTGAGCTTTTGGAGGATGTCATCTTTCCAACACTGCATTTTCTTCCAGCGCAGACCGCGGAGGTTGAATCTTTGCAGCTCCTGGAACCCGCGTACCGGTCACTCGTTGCATTAGCCCACGTTTCATTCGACCGTGAATTAGATTTGCCTAGGAAGCGACGATTACTTGACCGACTCCTAAAAGACGCCGTGTTTCTATCCTATGCTCACTCGTCCGAGTACATCAGTATCGTCGGGTTCCTCGCACGTCAAGCGGGAATAATAACCGATGAACTGGGCATTTACGCGACGAAACACCTAAAGGTTAGACCCCTGCCCTGCCAAGATGCTCCGATTTTGTCTCCCCATTGACGCTCCGATGTTAGGGATTGATAATCATGGCTGCTTCGATCATGACGGATCCATTCACTGGCAGCGACCGGGGATGCGTAATAGGCGCCATCGGCGTCCTAGAATCTGCGGTTGTTCATTGTTGGCCCAGAGCTCTCGATGGTTATCGGGCCCAGATCATGCGGGCTAGCGCTTTATGCCCCATAAACCTCGAGGGTGGAGAGCAAGATGACCACGCACGTGAGGACTTGGACATTGTCAAGACCCGCTTGCAAAAACTGACTCTGCTATGGTCTCCCCCACCACTGAATGTGGACGACCCGATACTATGAAAGACACGTTGAGAGCGGTAATTTTTAATCAGACATGATTTGACCGGGACTTGCACGCTAGCTACAGAAAGGCTAGGATGGGGAGACGTGCGCAGAAATCACCGTGTCTGCCTGGCGCTCTAATTACTGGTCGATTATTTTAATCGGCTGGTTGCTGTTTGAAGAACGACTTTCCCCGCAGCCACTTGCGATATGCTTTATATCGCTTTTTCTCTCCGTCTTCCTCCGTCACCGTCAAAGGGTTCTCACCGACCTTCAGTAATTCCGTATACACTTCGTTCTGGTCTTCCGCTCCGCTCGGTAAAAGACTGTTGGATTGCCAGTTGCCAGCTACATATTCCTGGTATTCCGAATCATACTCTTCTGGCAGGTTGGCAGACACGACGAGCGGGAGATTCTGAGGATGGGCGATGTATCTGGCGTAGTCATCCATCTCTTGGGCGCTCACTGTGGGGTTCAGGGACTCGTGGACAGCCTTTTTGAACGTCCATTGTGCGGCTCTCGATTTCTCAAGGGCCGACTGCTTGGGCGGCTTGGGCGATCCGTCGGTTGCGTTTACTTCTTTGCTAGCAGCGTGGTCGGCCAACGAGCCATGCTGGGTGGGTTGTAACCATCGATGGATTGAGATACCCCTGCCACCCAATGCCCTACTTGCCACGTCGGAAGCTATTCCGGGGTCGGGCGGTACGTGCCCATCAGGAGAAGGGACCACAACAGCTACCCCTTTCTTCGCCTTGATCTTCTCCTGGTCATCAATGTCCGAGATAATTCGTACCCGAAACGGACTCAGGTCGTATTTTCCAATTTGCGACGACCTAAAGGGTATGTATTTTATGGTGGAGTTCATCTTATACGGAAACATCTTGAGGAATGACGATAACGTTGATGGCCGGTAATATTCTAGCCAGTAATCGTCGACGACAGCTTGGAGGACGTTCTCTCGGCTTTGCAAATTTCGTGTAAGTCTCGGGAGCACCCGAGTGGCAAGGTTCTCCGGTGTATACCAATGTATATAGTCACGCTTCGCCTTATCTGCCCACGATCTGGGATCAGAGTGATGTAGGTAATAGTCGGTTGTGAGATCCCAGAGCATGGGCTGCCCTTGGACGAATTTGTAGTTGCCAAGGAAGAGGTTGTAGGCTTCCTGGCGTTGCCCGTCCAGGAAGGAATTGTTGTAATAGCGCTTGAAGCTCTCAATCATATCTCTCGAGTGACTTGTCCACTGATTGATTTTTCGGTACGTCTCCATTGTGTTGACGAGTTGGGAGCCCCCATATTGGACGGCAATAGTGTCGCCGTGGTCGTGGTACATATGAGTGAAGAGGTTGACAGCATCTGTATCATAGTCGATCGAAGTGTTCTCCAGAATACCCAGGGCATGAAGCTGATGCCCGAGCGCTCGCTTGCCAATCACGAACTGAGCGGCGTTTGTTCGATCCAGGCAATCAATGCAGTTGGTGCGGGCAATCCCATTTTGAACTCTACCCGCTACATCAACCCCATCGCCGTTTTGGAAAAACCCAGTGGTGGTAACAACCTCCTCTGCGATGGATTCTAGAGTGCCGATGACATCTTGGTCTCGGCTCTTAGCCGCGCGACTCATATCCCATGCCTTGTGAATGATTTTCTTACCCGAGGGCAGGAACTGGTTTAGGTATCGGATGGCATTCGTATATTCAACGAGTAATTTGGATTCCCGCGGTATCCGCTCTCTCGCCTTGACGAGATCAAGGGCATAAATAGGAGCTCCGTACCGGTCGAAGAGGTTGTCGAAGTGCAAGGCCGCTGCTCCGAAGAACGGGTCGATGAGGTTCAGCTCTATTGGAGGTTTGGGAGTTACGCCTGCCGTCTCCTGCGTCCAATGGAGGGGAATGCTCCCACGATGTTGCACATACGAAGTGAACTGATGGTTACTAAACAGCTGAGGGCCTGGGGCGTGAAATGAAGTCGTGAGGGCCTCTGAGACTATTTGCTCGGTTTCCACATCATTTGCCACATATCCCTTCGGGAATTAGAACTAGTTTTAAATTGAGAGAGATGTCGGACCGTCTTACCAGGTCATTGGCCCCACGCTTGAGAAACCTCGCACCTGCGAAGTATCTCGACCTTCGTGCAATGATTGTTATGTGCGCTGTGCGGCCGTATATTGAAAGGGCTACGTATGTATCGTGTTAACTTCTCATCACAAGTACTAGATGCCCCTAAGAAGTGGCACTAAGAAGTGGCATCCATGTCGCTGTCTTACCGGCCTGGTCAATGTATCCATGGATGATGGGACGGCACCAGTCGTAGGGATCCTGCAAGGCATTGGCGGCTGGTTGGAGGAGGTGAGAATTCCACACAAACATGGAGTTAAAGTCGTGGTGAACCGGGATGTGGGAGCCCCTCGCGAGCGCCTCCCTCTCTCGGGACAAGTTATGTTGCAGGGTACGTGTAATATCGTAGGAGTAACTGTAGTAAAACGACCGTGTGAGGTCCAGATTGCTCAGTATTCCCAGAAATCGCTGCTCCTCGGTGTTTCTCCCGTCGGCCCTGAATTTCGCAGGCGTGAGGGGAATGAGCTCTGTTCCTTCAATTTGATAGATGTAGTGTCCGCCGATCATGGCCACGGTGGACTTCTTGGTAATGAGGAGCATGTAATAAGGGCCGGTAAATTTGATGAATCCCAACAGGCCCCAGGTGGTGCAGCGGAGCTTCATGCCCCCAGTCGCCTTGTTGCCGTGATCGATGGTGTCGAGGAGCTGGTTCATCTCCCGCTGGCTGTAGATGATTTTATCATCTGTAATGCTCAGCTCGGAGTCGTCACTAGTCCTCTCGATCTTGAGCATGCGATAACGCCTCTCCGTCGTATCACCGCCTACAATGTAATACCGAGTAGCTGTCTCATACAAGCTAAATTTATGCATCTTGTAGTCGACACTCCCCCCTACCTTGTCGTCTTCGAGATACACTGGTTGACTTCCTTGGTTGGGGCTCGAGATGCGGGCAAATGGTTTGGCAACTGCCGGTTCATCATCATTGTCGTCCTCAACCGAATGGCCTGCTGCCCCTCCATCAAACAAGAAAGAAGACTCGGCGTCATCATTTCGAAGCTCGGGAAATGACGGCTCATCACTGGGTGTGGTTGGGTTTGAATTTAGGGGATAGGAGTGGTCTGCCGCAACCAGCCCAGCTAAATTCTCGTCACCCATGGCGAGAGACGAAGTCAATTCTATCCTGGCTCTTGGCTGTATCCTGTTTCTCGCATCACAAGAAAGGGGGCGTTGGGGATGGGAATGGAGATGGAGATGGGGAGGGGTTGTTTCCTCAACGACGCTGGCCGTGTCTGCCAAGGAACTCGTAGTGAACCAGCTTCCACTCAGGCCCGCGAATTCTGTGAACCGGAGGACGTGACGACGATGGTATCCGACGATGCAGTGAGTCCTATGGAGTCATGAACGAGCGTCGTGCACTACTATTTGCATCAAATGAGAAGAAGAGAAATGGACTTGATGGTGTGCCGCCAATTACCTCCCCAACTACCTCACACTGTGCCCATCTAGAATAGGACACAGGCGATGTGCTGAAGAAATGTCAGCCAAAACCGCAGGCCTAAAAACGTAAATGCAATGCATCAATTAATTGATAGATGTGCAACGAGAAAGGCCAATTAATTGATGCGAATACATGAGTGGCCGTCAGCTAATACGAGCTACGACGGATCTAGGCACCTCCTAGTCATCAGAAGGAAACTACATCACCTGCTATTGTCCACGCATGTTTGCAAATATACTGTCACAGTTTTGAAAATACCAACTTGTGAAGCTAGCCCGAGTCTCCTTTAGATCCTAGCCAGACAGGTCTGCTGGTAGATGAAGAAACCCCTCTGGGGGATTCAAGGCCAGGAAAACAGACGGCCCCAATCTGAAAAGGGAACATTGTGAGACCTCTGAGTTCATCTCAACAGAGCAGAGTGCACTGGAAGAATGAGGATTGGCGTGCGTCAGCTCCCGGCGACTATTGTAAGTGCACTCCCAGCAAGTGAATACGGACTGGTGTATGTCCTTAATTCGGGATGAGGCGAGATAGGGCGAGCCTCGGGTTACCTGCTATCAACCTAAGCTTGCGGAACCCCGAGTTCTATTCTTCGTTTCTGGACCTCGTTTATGACTTTGCCTGCATCTGTGATATCCGGGTGCCTGAATTGCCACGCGAGGCAGACGTCAAGGGCCTGGGCCATCCAAGGTCCCGGCTTCACTCCAAGTGATCTCGCTAGCATATGCCCGTCGACCAATGGTTTGGTTGAGGGTGCATCCATCACGTCTAGGTCCGACAGGTGGACGAGGAACTTCTCCCACTCCCCGATAAACGAGTGGAGGCCTGCGCATAAATTAGGCTCTAAGCGACATCCTGACGATGAATTGCAGGGGCACTTACGATCGGAAGAAACGGGCCACTTCCCAAGCTCCTGCATGGCTTCAATCAGGATGCAGTAGAGAACTTGCAATCTCCAGAAGCCCCCAAAGCCGTCCCACTTGCATATTGCCATGGCGAACAGATCTCGTCGGTTACGAGATTCATCCTCTGAACACGCTAGCTGCTTTAGCTGTAGAATATTTCTCCTATGGAGATGCGACGACGCAATAACGGCACACAATCTATTGGCCGCCTTAATCCCTTCCTTGGCAGCTCGCAGAATGAAAGGGACCGCATGTGCCTTCGATTTTCCTGTGGGCGGTTGTGGGTCATCGACACTTTCCCAAGGGGCAAGCGCTGCCAGATTCCAGGCGAGGTACGCATCGGCGTCGCTTTGAACGAGTTGATCGCATAAAGGTTTGATAGTGACGTCATCGGATCGCAATACTTCCATCAGGCCATAGGCAACGTGCCACGAGGATATATCTGGGACAGGCATCCGCTCAAATGTTGGGTCTGTGAATATCGTGTGGTAAAGCCCGAGCCTGTCAATGAGGCCGAGGGCAGCGTGGGGGCGGTTGCCTATAGACCAGGAGTATAAGCCGGTGAGAAATTGGGAGTGCGCACCATGGGTGAAGCCTGCGATTCGAACTCACCTCTTAACATCTTCCCAATCTCAATCCCCACCCGCTCGCGACTGATTTTTGCCTGGAACGATTTCAGAACACGGTCGTCGCCCATCAGCTTTTCAACGTCGGCCGCGATCGTGAAGTCCAGGCGGCTGGCAAACCTCACTAATCTCAACACTCGAAGAGGGTCATCCATGAATGTTTGGAATGGGTCTAATGGAGTTCGGATCAGACGAGCATTCATATCCGAAATACCTCCAGTGAAATCTTCAACTTCATCCGTGTGAAGGTTGTAGAAAAGAGCATTGACGGTGGCATCTCGACGTAACGCGTCCTCGAGGGGGGTCCCAAACTCAATTTCAGGATTCCGACTGCCTTCAGAATAGGTCTCCTTCCTGAGATTGACGAAATCCACGTCGGCGCCGAAGATGCGGCAAGTAGCAGTGGCGAGGTGTTTAGACTTTTCCGGGTTGGCCTTGATGGTGTGAATATTGCCTAGGTCTGTCTCTGTAATCGAGTACTTTTCGATTATGGAGGGGGAATGGCAGAATTCGCGAAATCTTTGGCCGAAGTCTTCACCAGTCATGCAGTTGATTGCTACATCAATGTCATGCGTCTCAATGCCCAGTAGCTTATCGCGAACCCAACCCCCAGCCCAGCGTAGGAGTACGGGGCCGCGGCGAGATTGATCCGGGGCAGTTTCGGCCAGGTCCGCCTGTGCGGTGTTGATAGATGAGGCAACATCCAGAAGAAGGCGCTTCAGTCGTTCCTCACCTGGGGAGAGTTGAATGGTAGGTGCCATGGTCGCTATACTTTCCTTGGGACTACTGGCCTCTTGATACAATCCAAACTTCCTTTTCATGGTGGAAAAATGTATGCGAAAAGGGAAGCCGAATGTTGGATATCGGAGGAAGGCTCGCTGCATCTCCTTCAATTGTTCTCTCTAGCCCGTAAACCATAGCCTGACCCACAGAGGGTTGGTTTACCTGCGTTGACTCATTGTAGGTTGAAGACAATAAAACAACATTGAATCAATTGATGACTGTTTGACCTTGCTTCCATTCTCGGGTCGCAGTCTTTGAGGGGGGCTTTGTGAACTTCTGTACAATTGTCTACAGTTGTATAATTGTACTACCTGGTTTGTATGAAGGTACAGCAAGTTGCAAATTGAAATTTGTGCACTCGATGACATAAGCTTCCTTTTTGTCACAATTGTAGCTGCAAACTCCTTCATTGTTTGACTTCACTTGTAATACAAATTGTACCAGGCTCAGCAAGAAGCGGACAATTATAAGACGCAATTCTGTGAAAGGGTTATCTCAGGCATTCGAGCTGTAGGTGTCGGGATCTAGTCTAAACGCCACGATAAAAGACCTCCACGTCTAGGAGGCAAACTGGAGGTAGATTGAAAAAAAGGAACGCGGCGATGATCGAGTTGACGAGTCTGGTCTGAGGGTGGTATCATTATTGCTGGCTGAGTGAGTTATTCTATCTTCATACATATTTAACTGAAGCCCATTTCATACAATCATTCTTTCCCCACGCCGAAGTCATCATTGATCTTCTTTCAACCCCAAGTCGTTTCCACCAAGATGAGCCGACGAGAAAAACAAGGTGAGAAACAGAAACGAAAAACAACAAATGAGAAATTCAGCCGTGGCTACAGGGAACAAAGACTGGCCTGTAAGATGCATGTTATTCTTCATCGGCTTCATCAATGTTTATGGCATCGGGGTTGGCTGTCACCGGATGGACGTCAGTTGCCACCACCCCCTGAGCCTTGAGTCCTGGGCTTGTGGCTGCAACGAAACCAACAGGGGCTCTCGCCTGTCGTTCTAAGGCGGCCATGGCATCGCCGACACCCTCTTCTCCAGGTTCTGGTTGTCGAGTCTGGCCTCGAGCAATAGCCTGCGAAGCGATAAAGTTGACGTCCGTATTGTACTGCGCTTGTACACTTCGTTTAATGCGTAGCATTTCCTTGAAAGTATCTTCATTGCCGTGCTGTACCTCGAAAGCCTCCCACTTGGACCAAAACTCGGGATTCGTCCTGGGATCGCAGAATTGAGAAGCATGACCGTAAATGGCGCGAGCTCGGTCGATTTCTCCAAGACGTTTCTCCATGTCGGCAAATTTCAAGCACATGTCTCTTGCTTCCCCGTCTGGCAGAGTAGATATCGCCTTTTCGTAGATGGGCCGCGTGGATGGCAGGCCAAAGTTGGAGGCAGACTTGGTGATGTAGAAATTAAACATATCTGCGCGGTCTTCTTCCGCAACCGCGCGAGTTGCCCGCTCATAAATCCTCATCGCATGTCGGGCCAGGCCTCTTTCTTCCTCCAAGTTCCCGTACATGAGGTAAATGACTTTGGCAAACTTGGCAGGGCAGCCTTCAATCGCCTGCTCAAAAAGATCCCGCAAACGCTCAATGCTAATTCGGCGGTCCACTGCCTTGCTAAGATATAGATTCCAGAGTTCGAATGCGACCGGATAGCTGAACAGATCAAGGCCGCGTTCGTAGATCTTGAAGGACTCTTCGAAGTATTTGTGCTCCTCCAGGAGGTTGGCGTAGTTCACGACGGTTTGTGGAGTTGCGATTCTCAGTTCGAAAATGCGCTCATACACTTTCCTAGCCTCTTCGAGAGAGCCCACGCTCTCCACAAGGTCCACATAGAAGCTCCAGAGTTTCCAACTCTTGTGGACTCTCTGCTGCGGAGATAGGTTTTCGTCAAAGTAGTCAACGGTTGATCGTTTCGGCGCTTGGACTGCTTTTGCCATTATACGGACAGCGTCGCTGAAATTGTCATTTCTGAGCTCCATTTCCGCCCATTCGATCCACATGTCTGCCAGCTCGGCGACGGACTTAAAAGGAACCTTGACCGCTTTTTCCATAATGATACGAGCAGTCCGAAGGTCACCCCCTTTTTCGTAGAATCTCGCATAGTTTGCCCAGAGTTGATGGAAAGCGCCGTACGCCTTCTTTGGCTGAATTGCCGCTATGGCGTCGGTGTAGGTCCTCACGACTTCCTCGGAATTATCGCCCCAGAGGACAACCCGTTTTTCCCACTCTGCGACATTATTAGGGTTCTGACGAAGGTGGAGGTCATTGAGAAGGAAGGGCCGGCGGTCCATGAGTTGGTCGAAGTGCATGATCCTTAAATCAAGCTCGAAATCTGCGTCTGCGTCTGCAGCCCTATCGCCACGGTGGGCGGCTGATTCCATCATGCTGTCGATGACAGACTCTTCAAACTCTATGTAGGAGTCGAAAATGAGTGCAAAGTCACGAACCGTCATCACTGTAGTTATTCCCTCCTCGAAAATATCCCTGGCATGGTCAAGGTTGCCCTTTCTTACCCAGTAGGCCGCTAGCCCACACCACAGTTTGCCTCTCTGATCTGGGAACCGAGCGAGCCCAGTCCGTATGATACGTTCCGCATCAATTCCACACTCCGCACTTGAGTCGATATCTGTAGCATGCTCGACCAAAAGATCCACCATCTCACTCCAGAGCTCATAGGTTCCCTTGCCATATTTGCTCGAAAAAAGAGGATTATTTAGAATCACCAAATAAGTTTGCACTGCATCGGTGTAGAGCTCAAGATGGCTGAGGAGCCCGATGAAATCTTCGGCATCCTCAGGATGAACCTGCATGTATCTTCTCCAGACCTTGATAGAAGTGTTTCCCGATGCCGAATTTGCAAATGGACGATATAAAGCCCATATCCGGTTATGCTGCGTTATCGGAAGCGCTCGAAGAGCTCGGTCGAATGCCCTGCGGGTTAAGGTGAGGGAGGGCTGCTGCATTAGAAACTTCAAATACATTTCCCAAATGCGTGGCATTTTGTTTAGGAGAATCAATGCTCTTTCGAAAAGAGCATTTACCTTCCGGAACTCGGCTGAAAAAATGGCTGGGTTGAGCTTAGAAACATGTCTCGTTCGAAAGTCGAGGTACTAGGAGAGCATCGTCAGTATAAAATCATCATTGGGTTGATTCGATTGGGAAGAGGCCCGTACTGCATTCCAAAGCTTATACGAGCGTGGCAGTTGCCGGCATGCCCTTTCCAGGACGAAGGCCTGCTCATGTGCTGTACCGTGCTGGGTTTTGAAGCTAATGTAGGACAGCCAGGGCTTCGTGCTCCCAGGGTTGCGGATGATGTCCTGTTCATAAACCGAGTCTTCCTCGGACTACAGGTTGGGATCGCATGTCAGTAGAGGGACGGTAACCACTACCGAAGGTTGATCTAGATCCTCTCGGATTCACATACCACTAGGTTCAAAGATGGACATCTCGTGGTCGCTTCAACCTGGTCATTGAAGGGAGGCATGGTTGAGGTTGAATGTTGGAGAGATTGTGAGGTGTGTTAAGACGATTCAGGTAACTGAATCTAGCAATTCGAAGCGGAGACCACAGTCGCATACGCATGCATCATTTTGGTGCAAAAGGAAAGGCGGATTCCTGCGGTTTCGATCGGCGCGCTTTTAAGGCGGTAACAACAGTACGACGATGAGAAAAGGTTCGCTTCATGGTGTTTGGGTCTGGCCCGTCTAAGGGAGAGGGTTGGCTGACGGGAGGATTCGGTTAAATGCAAATATGCATCAAACGCGGTTCTATTCTAAATTCGAAGAGGCAGCACTCCGAAGCGCTCATGTCATCATCGATTTAAATTACTGCCAGAGGTCAAGTCCTGGCTCGTGCTGAACCCGGATTCAATACCTCTGTACATGTGACGTAACTAGCCTGCTTCTCGAGTTATTGATCCCATCAGCGCAAAACGTACACAGGTAGGTGCGGCCTCAATGAGCTACAGCCTACAACTGGCAAATGCTTTGAACTTGTGCCAACATTGATCGTGCATTGTCCGATATTGAAGATACGCCACCATGGCCGAGGCAGCGGTAAGATCCCTTTTACATTCCTCAGATGGATGGCATGATTAATATTGTCGATTTAGGGACGTGAGGCCGTTTTCCCGACGAGACAGTCACTTGGATTGATGAAAGCGAAGCTTAAGGGTGCTGAAACAGGACATAGTCTCTTGAAAAGGAAGAGCGAGGCACTGACAAAGTAGGTTTGGAAATATTTATATGTTAATTTTATTTTCTCTAACGGGACTCTTTCCTCAGGCGTTTCAGAGGTATGGTATTTTAGTCCTCTCTGTTGCTTCAAACCGCGCTCTAAACTACCATGCTCAGAAATCACGAAACGAATCCACGATGCGAAGCTTAAGCTTGGACGTGTCATGTCAGTAGCTGCATTCTCGCTCGCGGAGGTAACCTATGCCGTCGGGGGAGATATCGGGTATCAGGTGCAGGAGTCCGCCAAGTCGGCCCGCTTCCGACTCACCACCAAACAGGATAACGTATCTGGGGTCTTGCTGCCTAGATACGAGAGTCATATATCAGATGGGAATAGTGATTTTGGCCTCACGGGTCTGGGGAAGGGCGGACAACAGGTCCAGAAATGCCGAGAGACATATGCTCGAGCTGTTGAGGCATTGGTCGAACTTGCCACTCTACAGGTTTGTTTCAAGATCTGCCCAGCTATGTGGCACACTTTGAATCAGAAGAGCTAATGTCTCCATCCTGGGTGAAAGACTGCATTTGTTATGCTCGACGAAGTTATCAAGATGGTTAACCGGCGAGGTAAGAACCGCTCGACGTAAGCAACGGGATGCCGACACTAATCATGGCGACAGTTAATGCAATGTATCTATTATGCCACCGAGGGAGCTGCCGCTGTTCATCGTTCTAATGCCCTTTCTAGCGAACACGTCGTAATCCCGAGAACGGAAAACACAATCAAGTGTAGGTTTCCCCGCTCTTTCTTTGCAGGATTTGCACGTCGCACTGCGCTCCTACTTCAATGGCTAACTTTGCTCTAGACATCAACGCCGAACTCGATGAGCTTGACCGAGAAGAGTTTTACCGGCTGAAAAAGGTTTGTGCCTCGTGGCTAACCCATCTTCTTGTTTGTGGCTAACATCTATGTAGGTGGCCAAGAAAAAGGAGAGGGATAATGCTGCGCTTGATGCGGAGCTGAAGAAGAGACGTGGCGCCGATAGTAATCTGGTGGGTGCGGATGAGGACACCCCGACGAATATTTTGGCTGTTGAGGATGATGATGTCATCTTCTAGACCCTCGTTCTCGATAGCACGTTTATCTTTCCCACTTGGGGCGGTTTTGAACCACCCACACGTCGAAGTTGTTTCTCTTATTCAATGCGGGTTTTCCGGGGGCAACTCGGGTTTGATAGGACTGGGATAGGAGCTTGGCGGTAGCATAATAGCCTCATTGCCGTTGATAGGTAACCTTCATTGCCTGTCCCGATTCCCCCAGCGCCATCCCAGCAGTATTCTCCTTCGCGGTGATGGCACCATGTTCTGCCTCGTACTCTACAAATGCGATACCCTTGCGTCCAGGAACCAGTCGCACCTCCCTAAATCCATCGAAACGACCGAAAATGGACGTTAGAGAGTCCACGTCGTAATCTTCTGGTATGTTTTGGACGAAAAGAGTTTTGTTTGGCGGCAAATACTCGTCGGGGACCAAGGTGTTCGAGGGGGGGTTGCTAGACTTGAGGCCAGCACCGCGGGTCAATCTAGCAGGTCGAGAAGTTAGATCTTGAGAGGGGGCAACTCTCTTGAGTCGTTTATGCTCGTCGGCAGCCTCGAGGGCACGTCGTTTGTCTGGGTGAGGGAACAACAGGATTAGTCTGCAATGTATATTAAGGTCGCTAGTATAACAAGGGCGCCTACCTTTCTCAGCTACACGTCTTCGTTTATGTTGCTCAAAGTCTTCATCGGAGCAAAGACCTCGGACAGTTGCATCACTTCTTGTTCTCGCGAGGGCCAAGCGCATTGGCTTCTCGAAGAGCTGAAACCCTTGAAGTTCTTCGATGGCCTCCTGCGCCACAGCGGGGTCGTCAAAGACGATGAAAGCTTGCCCCTTGGCCCGGAGATTCGCCTTCGCCACTATCTCAATTACGTTTCCGTAATCTGAGAAGACTTGGGAGAGGGCTTCTTTTAGGGTCTCGATTTTGACTCGCTCTTCCAGATTGTTCACGTAAATGCTAGTCAGGTGTCAGCCAAATGCTAGATACATGTCGGAGTGCAATGACGCGTACGTAGCAATCGGTGGTCCAGAGGGTGTCATCTTGATTCGATTTGTCGGAGCTGATACGAAGAACGAGATGGACGGTAAGTATGAAGGCGAGGATGAGAGGAGAGAATGGTCACTAAAGAATAGAACAGTGGTGACGATCATGTATAAACCAATTGACCCGTTATATGCATACAGAGGTTATTCCAAAATCAGAGAAACTATTACGATATTAGGTGCAGCCCCACTTGAGTTGGATTGGACTTCCAGTTCCACGAAGCCTCATCAGGGCCCAGAAAAGTGTGAAAAGAAGGAAACTCGGTGAAAGCAACGTTCATATATATATATATTATTATTATTACCTACGCAAGCGCAAGCGACAATGGAACCTCCGCTGCTATCACGTTCTTAGCCATAACGACGGAGTGGACTGTCAAATATGGTTATCAATAGTTCCCATTTCCTCGTCAGCTCGATGCCTCATCCTGCCCATCCAGAGCCAGTTCGCTTTTTAGCTCGGGCAAAAATCGATCAATTCGCTTCCAAGTCTCCAGCCAGAGTTTTTCCTTCGATGGGTCAGTAGTGGGAGGCACTAGATATTTGCTAGTCGCCATAAATAGGATGACGTTCTTCAGATTCTCCCGTACAGCCTCCTCCTATATCCCATGGGGGAATGTATTAGCTCAAACGCCTTTAGAACAGATACCAAGTGGGCTTACCAGACTATCGCCTTGGCCGCTGTTCATTAAGCGGTCAAGGATATCAACTATTCGTAGCCATAAATCAAGCATTCCATCCCATGCCGAAAGCAGAACAAGGTATTGGAGGAATACTTTGCAGAGCAAGGACGCAACTTGTACCCTCATCTCACCCATACCATCTCGATCCGAGAGGAAGACCTCTGGCTTCAGGAGATTTAAGATTAATGGAAACAGGACCTCCGTGAATATGGCTGTCCACTCTTTGTGATCGTTGCAAATAAGTTCGGGGGATAATAGAGTCCTCTGCAGGGATGTCAGAGCGACATTCCGGACCTCCCTGCAAGGATTCGTACACTGGATTGTAAGAGCGTTGAATATCGGCAACCAGTAGGCAGCCCAGGCTGTTTGACCATAGATCCGCGTCAGATAAAACTTGCGAGGTGGCTATAGTGTACGTGACTTACCTTCACTGCTTTCGAGGTGGGAATGCTTCATCAGGTATGAGATACGACTGGTCATGTTATAAATCATGGTGACAGCTTTAGTCCCCCTGGTGATTATAACATCCTTTCCGGCTCTATAGAAAATAGCATGTATTAGCATGGTTAAAGACTTGGTAGTGGCGTAGAAGTTGATGCCTTACTCCGGCGACTGCGTTTGTGTGCTGGGAGCTTCCCTTGACCCTCTAGAGATTGTGGCGGATTTAGGCGATGTCACCGTTCGTGATGCTGATGCGAAATCATTTAAAAGAGAAATAGCAGCTTCGTAATTGTCTGCCATGATGGAAGGCGGCGTTCCCGTTGTACCGCGCTCTAGTATCGCAAAGACGATTGCACTCGTGTCTCTTCTTTGAGCAAGAGTCCTCAGCAGCGCCCAGAAGTCTGGGGAGGTCATGATTTCGCTCCGCAGAGGACCCGGCTCTTCAATGCAGATACAAATCCCCTGAAGGGTGAGGGATGCAGTGTTCCCCAATAGTGTATCTGGAAATCTTGACAGTGTATGCAGGAGGATGGGGACATTCACAAAATCAAATTCCTAGGTTGGCCCCCAGGGGATGTTAGTGGTATTGACGCAAGTGGGAAGATTTGGAATCTCACACTGCTTACATAGCTGGCACGAAGAAGTTTTAGCAAGTAGAATACTGTCCGGGCGACAGCAACGGGGTGATGGTTCGTCGCATTTCGCAGGACTCCAAATAGCGCCTCGGCAAGTTTCTCCCCAAAGGCGCATATAGTTTCACGGTTTCGAAGAATCAGGATTGTGGAAAATTCCAGGAGGTAGACCAACCCCGGGTCATAGCGCAGCTGCGCGTCGTTTGATTTCAACTCTCCGGGAGGACCCGGTGATGTGCTCGGGACTTTCACGCTAATAACGGCCGAACCGTGGTCCTCGGGGAGTTCGTCATGAAGTGCATTGATAAGGTGAGTCAACTCTGTGACAGAAAGCGTGCTGTTTCCGTGTGAGCCAAGTTTAGTTATTGCATGGTAAAACGTGATGGGAGGGGCCTTACGAGATCCTGGCGAATATGTCACCCATGCGGCATTGGTTGATACAGTCAACAGTGCAGAGCGTACTCTCCAATTCCTCCTGTGATGGCTCGGGTGGATCATCTGCCGCATAACTGGAAATGTAGGAAGTGAATGCAGAAAAGAAACCCACTTCACTCGGCCGTGAAGCTCGATCGATAACTTGTGATGGAGGTTGGAGAGCGATCGCGGGAATTCCCAACTTGTCTTGGTTGTCGGAGAAGAACGATGGAATGAGAGAGTTGAGGAAGAGGTTCAGCCATATACGTAAAATCTGGGGCTGTTGATTAGCAATTGTTCTCTGGCGCGATGGGCGAAGATGACCTACGTGTTTCCAACCGCTATTGATGATATGCTCGTTTCCTGAGACCACTCGAAATAGGACCAGGGTCGCAAGTTGAGCCCTGAAATCCCGACCAAGCTTCACGGCTAGTTCACTGACCATGACACTATTGTCACCAGCCTGTACTTCGGTATTCAGCGAAGTGTTAAACGGAATGGTGGTGGCTATAGTGGTCATGTGGCTTAAGCAATGGACGATTTGATCAAGCGCCTCTACTATGCCGTATCTCGCGGCTATTCGGGCGCATTCGTCAAATCCAGTCACGACACGTGCGAAGACTGTGTCGTCAGTGGCCGACATGAAAACGTATGATAGTGTTGAAACAATGGGCTTCCAAGTTGAGGCAAACAAGTCGGCGTCGTACATATTGGTGTCACATTGGATGACACGCCCTACGGTATCCGCCTTCAAGAGCAACTCTCTCCATGCGTAGTCAAAAGCGTGTTGGTTGTCATGTTCGTCTGGAAGGATAATTTCATTCGACTTGATCGAGGTGAAGATATCACTCAGGTACTCGGGTGAGAAATTCTCTCCACCATTTACACCGCGGAGATTCCTCGAGAAGTCTTCAAGCGCCATGCGTTTCGAAGACTTGATTTGCGGATTGTGTTGGTCGGTGTTGAGCATGATGATGGCGTACGTCAACACGTACACTGCGTCTTTATCAGCGACCTCGACCGGAGTGCTATTGGCGCAGTACTTTTCGGAAAAACAAGTTAAAATGCGCTCAATAAGCGCAGATTCTCCAGGGAGGCGGAAGGATTCTAGGAGTACTCGGAGCGCCTCATCCACTCTCTTCCCAGTGAAATCAAAGAGGTCTAAGAATGCTTCTAGAATGGGCTCATTGCCTTTCTTCGAGAGAAACTCGCCAAGAATTTTCTTTGAAATCCTTTGGTTACGTTTTAAGAAGCTGGCAACACATGAAGGGTTCCGAATGTCGTCAATGATGCCGTGGGCCTCCAAGTAACCAAGCCCGCTCTTTGGGCTCTCATTGAATTTGTTTGCGCCTTTGATTATAATCTTTTTTCGGCTGCGTCGGGTCCTTAGAAGGTCTGCGTCTGGAAGATTAACTTCGGTGGACTGCCATTCAAGTCTCTCAGCGAGGAACTGAACATATCTCAAAAGCGCATCGAGGCAGAGTGGTGGCACGCTTGTAGTGCTCCAGGTCGCGGAGTCCGGTAAAGCGTTGCGGGATAGGAGGCCAACCATATCCTCGCACAAGTCTACCCGGTCTTCGTCGCAATCGTAGTTCACAAAAAGCTCCACCATATAAGAGGGCATGCGCAAAAGAACGCTGATGCATTCAACCATGGCCTGCCTCGCATCTGGCTTGCGAATTCCCCCCTCTAGTCCAAGTTTCTGGCGATCTTTGATTGGTACCGGCGTTGACCGACCACTGCCATTTTGCGATGGGAGAGGTCTGACGAGCTTGGGAGCCTGGGGTATATCAGCGTATAGGGATGGGTCTATGCCTGGCTCCCTAGGAATATCGATCGACGGATGGAGGCATGCGACAAGGTAAGACAAGAAAAGCTCCTGTTGAAGCTTTAGGACGCTGCGACAGGTAGAGAGTAGGGTGCTTGCGACGACTAGGGCTTCCTGAAGGAGATCCAGATTGTCGGACCTCACTAGCTGGAAGAGATAGGAGCACAGCTTATCTTCCGTTATGACGCCGAGCGCGGGATATTGAACAAGAGATGGGCCTGCAACTTCCAATGCAACATGTATGATGCGCAACGCCATGATCCTCATGGTATCTGTCTGCTGTCTGTCGTTGGGTTCCAAAAACCCAACAAGAACTCTAAAGAGTTCCCTAATACTTGGTAATGAGTAGGGCGGCATATCTAGGGAGTCGGGTCGCTCCAACTCTTCGCTCTGATGGCGTAGGTCGGCGTCTGAGCTTGCTTCGGAGATGTCACTGCTCGGGCTGGAGTCCTGGGTAGTATTCTGAGAACTGCTGGCGGACGCCTCGTCAGGTGAATCGTGAGGACCAGTGCCTGGTAGCCCCTGAATAGCTGCTTCGGAGGTAGAAATCACTATAGAATCCATTTCACCACTAGGCTCGCGAAAAGTCCCAGCCGCCTCATTTGCCTCAACATCCAGATGCTTAACAGCTTCGAAGATGATTTGACACATACGAACCATCGAAGCTTCCGCGGTTTGGCGGAGAACTGGGGAGAATCTAGTCTGTGAACAGATAGCAAGTCCCCGGCCCATCATGTCGCAGATGCTCTCATCGCTCAGAATATCGCCTCCTGGACCCGATAGCATGTCCTCCATTAGGTTCAGAATCATCAGAAGCACAACTTCCATTTGACCCGAGTCGCTGAACTGACAATGAGTAAGGGCGCTGGATAAGGACTGCATCGCCAATGCAAATCTGGGCGATTCGGGAGAGATAAACCCATATGCCAGGAACTTCCTTAAGGCACCCAACGCTAAAATCGTGATTGGGGCTGCCGTGCCTTTGGTTTGAAGGATCTGGAGGAATGGCTGCAAAAGTGACGGCGCGTCAAAGGTACGTATGTCTATATATGCCGTCAGCCCCATCCTATTCCAAGGAGATGTTTGCGAACTCACCTTTAACGCTGGAGAGCTCATAGCGTAATTTTCCGAAGCTCGAAATTAGAGGATTGTCCCGAACATTATGTCCTTTCCTTCCCCTTAATCCCCACCGGTTCGCAAGGCCAAGTTCCTGTACATCTTGGATTGTACTTCCGTCCAGATGCTGGTTCCCATAATCCGAGGGGGGGTGAGGCTGTCCTAGCTGAACCGTGTTTGGGTTGCCACCTAAGATGGCGGATACGGACGAATGTGCTGACGGGACTCGCTTCCGGATTTCAGACGTGATCGAGATGCATTCAGATATTACTAGGGACGTCGGGTCAACAGCAACAGAGACTGGGCGACTGCGGTATTGCGCGCGGGGAGAGGTCGGGGTTTCCTGGAGCCTTAGCTGGCGCTCCTTCAAATCCATTTTCGGTAGCAGTGGATGCGCATCTCGGCTTTCTCGCGTCATCAAGGAGGAAGAAAGAGAAGAACAGAAGAGGAGAGGAAGAGGGGGGGAAATAAGGTATAGAGTCGGCGACCTCAACGGAATACTGATCAAGTATGACGGGTCAGCATCATTGCCTAGATTATGCTCTCGGGATACGCTACCGGATAAGAGTGCGGGCATAATATGTAGAAGATACCTAGATGGTTGGGCTCTACTTGACAGATCTTGTTTTCATAGATCGAGGAAGAAACCCGAGCAGTCGACACGTCTCCTAGTAGATTAATTCGTACCGCGCTGGGTGCGGGCGTGGGCGAGGTCGCAGCAAGGTGTTCTGGATTACTACGAAATTCAGAGTTGAGGTTTGGTTTTGACCAGAGCTCGGGCTTCTTGTTCCGGGTCCTCTGCTCAATGCTGCTTCTAGCACGTTACATTACAGAGCCAGGCAGCAAACCCTCCTCCCCCCCCGCCAAAAACAAAATGGCCTAATAATTGAACCATTGGCTCTAAAGCACAAGTCACAGCCTGGCTGCTGGCGGTCTCCATCAAACCAATTTGAAGCACAGTGTCGAGATCCTGGATTAATTAACCAGAGCATTAATTGGCCCAAGTTCCTGTTCAGATTCTTGGGGACACGTTGAGGCGTTGAGGCCTTTGAGCACTTGAGCGCTCAAGAGTCGGTCAAGTCAGCATCAACCAGGCATTGATTAAGGAAAGGAAAAAAAAAAAAAAAAAAAAAAAGTGTTACCATCAAATCTATAGATGTCGTTATAAATATTATAATACAACCAGACATTTAGCTAGGAAATACATCGTACATTTATTTTTGACTGGCCAAACGAGCATGGAAGCTTAACCGGTTAAGCCCATGCCAAAATGGAAACAATAGGACAGTTGAACCTGTCTGGAGACACCTGGTCCAGTTACCGATCCACAGTCGCCTCACCCCTGTGATGAGGCTGGTCCTTCTTTTGCTTCGCCAAGTTCTCCATCTCGCTCTTGTCTTTCTCCCATTGGTTGTTGGTATCGCCGAATTCTTCTTTCAATTTTTTGGCTCTCTCAGCCTTCTCTTGCTCCTCCTTCTCTCTAGCGAGTCTCTCCTTTTCCATCTCCTGTCTGAAGTTAGCTTCACGCAGCACGGGTGTTCCGCCTCTTCGGCACATACCTCCATATGTCGAATATCATCCACACTTGGCTCGTATAGATGCCAAATGGTATAATGCGGAAGTCCAACCACAGAGTACCCCATACGTTTGGCCATCTAGCATGTTCAGGACGTTAGCTTGGGCTTCGAAATGCTGAGAACAAGATTTCGTTCTTACCTTCCCGAAACCCTCCGTCTCGGCATGCTTCTCAAAGCTGAATGCAGGAAAATGGACTCCGGATCGAAAGACGCGTGCTTTCGCGAGTATGCTCACACCGCCAACACCATCAATCTCCATCTCCATATCAGGATCACCATAGGGATCTCGAAGATACGCAAGATGCGGACGCCAAGTGGCATACTCTGCATATCCCTCGACGATGACCGCGTCTTCATCCAGGGTGTCCGCCAGGGCTAAAGCAGTTTCTGATTCTTGCCACGAATTCAGGTCGTATGGCTGTTCTCCTCCTAGCCAGTCCGGCAGGGGTCGCCAAACATCTAACCACACGTGAGTAGGATGTCGAGCGTGTAAATATCGGCGTCTGCAAAGACTTACTGGGTACGATGACGTCTTTGTTATGTCTCATGAGATCTTCGAGTATTGTAAAGGGGGCGGTCTGGACATCGACATCCCTCCAATAAACCCAAGAGTGATAGGGCCGTAGTGTAGCGCTTAGCAGCCAGTTCCGAGCTTGGGCCATCAATTTTCGTCGGCTCGCCTGGGCTGCAAAGCCGTGGCGACTTTCGACATCCTGGTTTACCTTCTGGCCAAAGTCCTTCTCGATGATAGAGACCTCACCATAGTGTTGTGTTATATCCTCATCTGATTGGATATCGTTCATAGAGTCGATGACGACCTGTAAAGTCCGGTCCTTTGAATCAGAGACTAGAAAGGCCAAGTCGACGAGGTGGTGCGGATAGGTGAAATTGCGTAGGTGAGAAAAGAACATCGGTAGGTGCACTTCCGCATCGCGAAGTGGGACGCAGAAGAGAATACGCTCTTCACGTTCCCACCCACGAGCAGTTCCCTGAACGTTGCTCAGGTCATAGTATCGAACAGTCTCTAATTGACTGTCGCCTCCAACTGTTAGGAGTCCCAAGGAAATAACAGACACAACAGGCCCTCGCGGCCAAATAAAATAGCCGAAGACAATAATCGCGACCAAAGAGTAGATGGCTCTAGTCAGAAGAGCTCGTCGGCGACGGAAGGCTGGTGTAGAAGACCGCGGTTCGAACCTAATGAATTGCATCTCTCAGTGTGGGTGTCCAAAATACGATGCGAAGGGATCGACCATACCGATGGGGTGAGATATCGAATGTGCTGCCACGAGGATAGCCATTGGCAAACGAACCAGGATGATGCCGGGGCATCTTTATCGGATCTTCTGACGATACATATGAGGGTAACATTCGAAGAGGTCTATGCGGAGAGACACGATGAGCTGAAAGGGGATGAAGCTCAGGCGGATACTTGATACTAAGAATTTGAAGGGAGATCTAGAAAAGTGTATTACGTATTGCCCCGTAATTGTGGATTATACAAGGATTCGCCCAGTGTTTCAAGCTCACCTCTACTGCTAACAATATTCCTACGATGTGTAATTGCCTTTAATTCAATAAATTAACGTATTGATATACCAAAAACATTATTATAAAAGGTTATATCAGATTTAACATTCATTTACACAGTTAATACTACTTCTAAATATACCTAAATAAATATATTAGCCTCGAGGAAGAAAAATAAAAATAAAATCGTTCTCCGATATAAGTAGAAAAAAGCTTTTAGGTCAGGTATTTTGGTATAAAAGATTCTCTTCAGAAAGATCAGAAGCAGAACTGGAAAGTGTACTCATCATAGGATGATGAAGCTTAGAAAAAAAACCAAGTGAAATGTGGGATTTAACTCACTGTGAAACCTGTTCAGTAAAGGATGATACGAGTACTCGGAATCTTGTACTGGAGCAAGTTAGCGTCTGACTGACAGTCGAGAGAGGAAGAAAAGTATGAGCAAGTGACATTGGCGAGGCCAAAACGGAATCAGATGGTAGTGCATGTGTTCAAAAAGCTCAGGTGGTCGCTTGAACTGTGGTTTGCATTTCATCATAGTCAAGATGCATATCAATGCGAGGTTAGTACTTACAGAGACCGAGGCTGCGAGACAGCATTGAACTTGTTCGGAAGGGATGAAGACGTGAAGAGAAGAGAAAAATTGTAGCCAAAAGAAAAAAAAGTCGAGAAAGAAAGCTTTAAAGCAATGAGTGGGCAGAATTTTTTTTTTTTTCTCCTTTCCGTGTTAGTTCAGCCGAAGTATAAGAATAGATACCCCTCGGTATCTCATAACAAAATATTCTAATAGTCAAACAGCCCTTGCGGGGCTCGCTCATGAATACTCTTCCCCATAAACCCAGACCAAACATCTCCTTGTGCTCGAACAAAAATTTAGAGAGGGCAGTCTTCCAGCTCAACAAAGCTCGCAATCGCTCGCACACAACCCTAACTGGCTTGATAGCCATGGCCGACAGGCGGCGGATCAATGGGCCCTCTGGGATTACCTGTGCCCCGTTCTATGATGATGATTTGCCAACCCAACCAAGATGCGAGGATGAATTTCGAAACATCTGTAAGAGCCAAAGCTCCTTTTTCAACACTAATCTTCCATCTTGGCAAGGCCAAATGCTTAATTTCGACCGTCCATATCTAGTCTTGAAAACCGGGGTGACTCCATCGGCGTCAGGTTCTGCATATTTGGAGATTGGTCTCCGACACACCAATTCCACGGTTACGGGAACAGGGGCAAACGGCCTGAAGCTCATCTGTACGGTGCATGGCCCACGCGCGCTACCAAGATCAGGCCCCTTCTCTCCGCACCTTGTACTTACGACACATGTCAAATTCGCGCCTTTTGCGACTCGGCACCGACGAGGATATCTCCGCGATTCTAGCGAGCGCGACCTTGGTGGCCACCTTGAAACGGCTCTTCGGGCAGCTCTCATCGCAGATCGGTGGCCCAAGAGTGCCGTGGATGTTGTTGTTACCATCGTGGAGAGTGAACAAGACAGAGCAGCGGCACACAGCGGGGGGGATGAGATGTGGACTCTTGTGAATACTTTGAGCGCCTGTATCACGGTCGCATCCGCGGCACTTGTGGATGCCGGTATTGACTGTATTGACTCCGTGTCCGCAGGGGCTGCCGCACTCACAGCGTCTCCAGCATCTGGTAATCCTGAAGTGGTTCTAGAGCCTTCGGCATCTGACCTATCCAAAGTTCTCGCAGCTTGTTGCGTGGCATATCTCCCTTCTAGAGAAGAGGTTGCCGCATTGTGGGTAAAAGGCCACATTCCCCCTTCCGATTCTGTCAATAGCACCCGGCTCATAGCTGCAGCGATCCGGACCGCCAAAGCAACCGGGCTCACCCTGTCGGAGAGCTCAAGAGAGCTGGTTTCTACTAATAACGAAACCTGAAGCCATCAATGTCCTGGAGACCCCTGGGATAGGACTGCACCCTTTTGCCTTTGTGACGTCATCAGACGCAACTCGAAGTGTAGTTGTCTTGCCTGACTGTATCGTACGCTCCTTAGACGCTGTCTCTTGTACTCCGTAGTTCGCCAATAGCTGCAATTCGTCAGGTATATTAATAATACCTCAAGCATGTCGCGGTAGCGCTTGACACCATCCTCATCCATGCCACCACCACTCCACCAGAGTACAGTGCTACCGATGGTATCGTTACAGTGCTCGACTCCGCTCATCTGTTGCTGTTGTCATTATTATTGAAGGGGGACCCTCCCTATCGTTCTCTCATATCCATTTGTTCAAATCCCAATTTAGTGACGAACTCCTAGAGATGGCCCAATATTCCTTCCCAGATGTGCCCGCTGGTGCCTAGTCTTGAAATGGTATCGACTGATCCTGCAACCGCCTCCCCACTATTAATCCGTCAGCGAGTCCCGAGCGTGCCACCAGCGACCTTACCATTGCCTCTGTTCCCGTCGCGACGCCAGCAAAATGGACGAACGTCTTCCTGATATTCCCTCCGGAGACACATCGCGTGGGATTTGGTATAATTTTACAACCTGGACAGCGCAACAGCTCAAATACACCGTCAATGTGACTAAATACGCGCCATCGTTGGAAGATCTTGTCTGGGCAGGCCCGCGAATTGTGAGACGGCTCGGATCGATCATCTTCCTTCCCGACGCCATTGAAGGACCACATATCTCCGGCCCGGCCCTCTCAGATTCTCTTCAGAATGCGTACATGATGACACCGGATTCCGCTCCGAATACAGTCGGCATCAACAGGCATACTTCGGGATCGAGCGCCAATCCGTCACCCGGGCCACTCCACAGCCCTGTCGATGGAACAAGGGGGTTTGGCAGCGTATTCAGCTATGCGACCAGTAAATGGGCCCTCTGCTGCATTGCGATGGCCATTATCTTGAACCGGGCTTACATTTTCGCGGCTACCCGACGGAGGCTCGTACTACCCTGGCATATACGTGTTCTTATACGCGGCGCCCCGATCGTTCTCCTCGGCCTGCAAGCAAGACATTTGCTTCGGTCAATCCAATGTCAAACTTCTCCCGACTTTCCCTCTATGCGCTGGGGGGACACAAGTAAGCACTCGGAGCTTATGTTCCCCCAGGCCGACTCGTTTCTTCATGGCCTCAGTTCCACTCTACTCCTTAACCCGACAGATCGCGAATCTTGCATCTCAATCCATATGATCCCACAAACTACCGATCCCAGCCATGACGTTCGGGAGCTCAAGGGATCTCTTTCCCTCCTCTGGCCTTTGTTTGGTACATTTTGCTTAAGCCAGCTCCTAGAAACTATCGTATGCGCCGTTGAGGGACGGACGCTCTCCGCAGAGACGGGCATGACTCTGTTCGAGCACTCTCTTGCCTTTGCGGAAGCTGATGCAGCAATCAGCAACCAACTCGGGTGGGGTATATTCAACTCCCGAAGCAGCGTGGGCACCTCGGCAACCTCCCTCAACTCTACCATGGCCGTTAGCCGTTCTATGATTCTTCAGAGAGTTAACACTTCCCCTGAGGTACTTTTTGTGGCGTTCTTGTCCTCAATGGCCCATATAACGAGCCATCTATTGGGCACGTTCAATCTCCAGGCCAAATTTCGTCTCTTGAGCACTACACTTTGGGGTCTTTCCTTCATGGGTAGTATTCTGTGGAGCGTTGCCACGTTCTCCATAGACTCTCTCGACAGACAGAGTTTGCTGCGGTTTCCGACCGTGTGTATCATCGGCTTCATCCCCCATGTTCTTGTCTTAGCAGGCATTGTTGTCTGTTTATCCATCTACGGGTTTGCGCTTTTGCTATCCGCGATAGCCCCTCCCCGGGGAGTTGATTTCAGGAATCTGAATTTCCGTCAGCGACTTGCCCAGGCACAAGGAAATCTACAAGCCAATATATCCCTCTCCGATCTCCGGATTAGCCGCGAAATGGACTTTTACACCGCATTACTCAGGACTGGATTTGGGGCGATCACGCTTGCAAGCGAGGCCGTTTACTTAAATGAAGACTCAGCCGTCAACACCCCACGCCATACCTGGCTTGAGGAACAACGGTCTCGGGAGTTAGAGGAATTCCACGCTAGACTGTCAGGGACTGCAGACGTAACCTTCAGCAGTCGTAAATCGCCAGCGGAGTCCGGTACCGCACAGCGTTTAGCTCGTGGGGGGCCGTTTAACGGATATTCCCGTGAGAAAACTACGCAAGCAAACAACAAAGAAAGGCCCAGCCTGGATAGACAGTCAGGAAATGGTGTGGGTGCCGCTGTAAGGAGCGGTAGGTGGTTGGTCGCATTGGATTACATGCTCAACATTTACCGCGTTGTGATGAAAACGTGGGCGCTCATGTTTCTCAAGATTCTTGAGAAGATAGGGATAAGATCGCGACCACCATGGCTACTCTGGCTTTTCCGAGGGGGCAAACCATCGAGTAGGAGACAAGCCGCACGACCCGAGTTAAACCCTCCACCGTCGGTAAACGCTCCGCAAACACTTGACGGCATCTGGATCCCCCGAGGTGACCATGTCGATGTAGAGGCAGAAGTGAGAAGACGCGTGCAAGCCACGGCCCGCAGTGATAGAAGCTTCAGTGAGGAGGAGCTTGACGCCCGCCTCTATTCCTGGTGGCTGCACGGTGGCACCTGGGGTTCGGTGGACCGCAGTGGAGATTACGCCGCCAGCGAAAGTGAGAGCACCACGGACAATACAAGCGTGATTTCTAGAAGTCGGTCTGATCAGGCTGATGAAGAATGGGGTGAAGAGTACGACCAAAAAACCCCACCCCGGTTAGGATCTCCCCCAGAGCGAGAGACAAGCCCCGCTGTTGACAGCCCAATTCAGCTATCGGATCTCGCACGTCTTCTACATCCGAAGACACTCGAGGACCAGGAAGAAGCGGATGCGTTATCCGCTCATCTCGCCAGCGATGAAATACTGACAAGATCGCGGTATGAAAGGATTCGCCGCCTTCAGTCATCGCACATACTCGCCGGAGCATTGCCAAGAGTCACAACCATCTTTTCTCCATCTCATCTCGCAAAGCTTACAGTTGACCAGGAGTCTAGGCTCCTGGAGCGGATTTTGCTGTCGAGACGACAACAAACGCGACAATCGGAATCGTTACTAGATCGCCAATCTCAATCATGGGCGACTGGTGCTTCCGGGATGGGTGCAGAGGGTCCTCAGTGCGTCGTCTGTCAGAGCACTCCAAGAACTATCATTATTTGGCCTTGTCGCTGCCTCAGTTTATGCGATGACTGTCGAGTTGCTCTGGCAATGAATAACTTTGATAAATGCGTATGCTGCCGGGGAGAGGTGAGCAGCTTCAGTCGCATCTTCGTACCATAGCCGTTACGTTTGTGTACGACAGTCACAAGGCGCCTATTTATAGAAGTTTTCAGGCTCTTACAAAGTTACCACCATTGTTATTATTGTTGAGGTTTAGAAAGGTAAACGTTACATGCCTGCCCATTCGATACAGAAAATGCGACCAGTATCAAGCTGCGATTCGGGACGGGTATCCGCTCCCCCAATGAGGAAGCCCTTCTTGACGGTGGTACTCAATCTTCCACCGCTAACCACGTCTAACAAGGGAATCTCATCTTCCCAGTCATACTGATTAGCGAGATAGTGGGCGTGAAATCGAAGCGGATCGCCGGGGTAAACACTCAGTTGCGCACCAAAGCGTAGGCCTGGCGTCATGTAGTACCCGTCAGCCCGTAGCTGTCGCATGAGCGGAGCGGATGTAAACAACTCCGAGTTTGGCAGGGTCAGGGGGGCCTGGCTTTCAAAGCAACTCAAAGTAGTAGCACACGAAGCCCGCTTTGTGGTTTGTCTGCTCCCCGGAACCACAGGTTGGTCTACAATCTGCGGGGTTGGCGCAGTTCGATGGGGGGCGGACGTCCGAGTTGAGTTTGCCTCAGCGATGGACCCATTGCGCACATTCGACAGATGCTGCTTCTTGGCCAATTCTAGTCCTATCCTTCCCTCCACGCCTTTACGGCCACCTTGAAGCGTCGAAATATACTCACGCCTCCCGCCAATGTCAGAACCATCAAAGATTCTAAGTTGAAATGAAGTCTCAGCTCTAAGCCTCGCCACGCCATTTTCGACAAGAACCAGGGCGTCTTCTGCAGAAAGTTCTAGGGGAACGCCGAGGAAGACATTCTGTGTCGGACTTTGAGGTACTGTTCCCACAAGAATACCACAAGTGTTATGATGGCGGCGCAGAAAGGCTATGTGTCGACGATCGAAAACAAAATGTCGCCCAGCGATTTGGGAGATCAGAACGCCGTCAGCCTCGCATTCGACTGCCTGCCTTGCCTCATTTGGCAACATTACCTAGAGAGAATAGATTTCCCAGTTAGCCTTTGATGAATGTTGCGCGTCGTTTTCAGCCAGGATCGGGTCATGATAGGTTGTTCATGCAGACTTAGGTTATCAACACACACAAACAAGTATTCTGTGGATTGACAGATTATGGTATAGATATAATCATAATGCGTTATAGGGACAGGAATTACAATTAGATAAATACTGACCTTTCCCGGTTAGCAGCCACTTAGAATCACGATGTTGAGACCAGAGTGGTTGATCGATTTTTTGGCAACATCCTTCCGGTTGCCTTTGTTTCAAAGAAAAAAAAAAATTAAAACAAGAAAGTGCTCTCATTTCAATTTTTCGCGTCTTAACTCGTTGGCTTGGAGCTGACCAAGGTAAGGCTTAGTCATTAAAACTGGAGTCGATCTTTGGAAATTTGAACCGGGGTCGAAGCGCTACTCTCGCTAGAAGGGTTGTCGCCCAGACAGGGTGGAAGACTCAGCGCTTCGATGACGAGCCCGCTAGATCTGCTCAATTTGAACGATAGGGTCGAGAATGAGCTCATGACTTGAGAATTCCTTCCACGTTCGTTATGGACAGGCAAGGTATGAGCACTGAGTATCCCCGCGCTCTGCTGAGATGTGGTCGTCATCAGCGAGAGCTCCAAGACGCAGTCCGATAATAGTTCCATCCAACGCGTGAAACCCAAGGAGCGAGGGTACAAAGAGGTGGGAAAAACAATAATCGCAGAGAGCTGCGCGCCGTATCGCCTCAACAGTGCTCTGAGTCCATGCATAAATTGCAGGATATCGTCGACCTGATAAACGTGCATGCCATAAAGTGTTGGTGACAGAAAGCCAGGCAGTATTACGCGGTGAACAGCATCTGATGATGAAGTCTCCATTTTTCTGGCAAGTTCATAAATGAAATCCATGAAAGGCGGGCGGCCGCCAGAGGGGTCAGGAATGTTATTCTGACCAGTCCCAACGACCCGGTGCAGAGGATAAAAGGACAATGTTCCTCGCATATCGCTAGTCTTGAGGCGTTTTCCAAGGTCAAACGTGTGACAGAAGGTCCCCGCTGGACGATAATCTGCATCACCAATTCCTAGTAAGCACATAGAAGTATCTAGTCGAACGGTAGAACATCAATTGATGTCGTGAATTAGGTTATCCAATGTGACAACAGCTTCTAGCCTAGAACCGAAGGCTGTGGATTGTCGAGGGTTTAGGTAGTTTGCAGGACTGACGGACTCACGAACCTGCTTCGGGAGAGTAGCTGTTCCCAAGCGCTTCATATCTCCATGCAATTTTCATCGGAACTTTATCTTTACCTAGGTCGATTTTGGAAGTCTCACCGGCCCCTTCGAGCCCAGGGAGCTCGCTCGCCCACCCATCACTCGGGCCAAGAACATGGACATCGTGGCCCTGGACAAGACCTTCGGCGGCATAATACCGGGATAGAACACCACCAAAATCAGTTGCGCCCGCTTCTTCGACAAGCATGGACGTTCCAAGAGGCAGGCCAGAGTGTCCAAGGATGGTGTCCAAGGAGGCAGTCCCCGTTGATATTGTTGGTCGCCCGTCCAATGGAGATGGTCGAACGCCAGAAGGAAGGGCTTGTTTTCGCCTCCCAACAGGGATTGACTGGGATTGCGAGCGAGTAAGAGGCCCCACAACAGCGTTCTTTCGATGGAAAGGCATTGGTAGGGAAAGTGTGGTGCGACAGCCCCGGTGGTTTGGAGGGAGTAAAACTCAAAGATCGGTTTGCTCTCCGTGGTGAACGTAACGCTTAGATCCCTGTTTCAAGACTTCACGGGTGCTGGCTTATATCATCCCCCTCTTTTTCTATCCTGTCTCGTCGCCCTTCTTTTTCACCATTCTCCTTCCTTGTGGGGGGTAAGAAAATCTTAAAAACAACTCAACCAAATGAATAACAGTCTGAATACTTCGTACAAACGTAATTAACGTGGGTGGGGGGGCAGGAACGGCGGTCGAAATTGCCATGATTTACCCGACATCAACGCCTTTTTTTCAGGACGTTTGTTCAAGGGAAGGCCGACGAGACAACGACGGCTTCTTCCAGCAATAAACATTTCCTCTGGGCGCTTCCTATTTAATCACCGGATCCCCTGTCCATTACCGAACGATAACCCCAGGATGACGACAACAGGCGGGGACGCAACTCTCTTTGAAGAGTCATTCACCATCACCAACATCGATCAGTCGAAGTACGACCGTGTTGCACGGATCTATGCGACCTCCACGGATAATCAGACTGTCATCTCTCTCGACATCAATGTAGAGCTGTTTCCTTGTCAGGTTAGCGAAGGAATCAACGTGGTACTCGCCACTTCCCTCGCCTTAGATGGCTCCAAGGACGATGAGAAGGGTTGGAGAGATAACAAGAAGGGTGTTCACCCCGAAACAAGCCTCGCCGAGATGTTTGACTACGTGTGCCATGGCAAAATCTACAAATTTGAGGACGGCGAAGATGGGCAGACAATGTAAGTAGACATCAACCTCGTCGAGTGCAGGACTTTGGAGGCTAACTTCTTTTTTTTTTTTTTTTGCAGAAAGGCTTACGTCTCGTTCGGAGGCCTTCTCATGTCTTTGGAGGGTCCTTACAAAAAACTAAGTCCCCTCAGAGTTGAGTATGCGTACCTCCTAGTGAAAAAATAAATCACAGCCAATCGTTTTCAACTCCCCAGCTTGCAACCCTCGACAGAGTATGCCACAGCACACTTCAAAGATGCATCTTGATGAAGCCCACGCTGCAATCAATTTATATTGAAGCATTGCGAAATTACCAGGGATTCTCTGCGTCACCCTTTCCCATCCCACTCATGGAAAATTGGAGCACTCGCTGCGTTGCGATGTGACTTTTTCTTTCTCGTGCGGGCCAGGGAAGGGCAGCTCACGGTGGATGTGCTGGTAAATCTCCTTCAGGTTTGGCTCCTCAGCCATGGTTAAAATTCCGTACCTGATAAAAAAATCGACCATAACTAAGGCACAATTGGGTTTAAACCTTCCCTTGGAAAGCTGTTCCTGTATCTCCTCCACCGTGCAGAGATCAAACGACTCGACCTCACCATCCTTAGGCCTTGGGATTATCTCTGCAGGCATTTCAAGATCGTAAATCCATTGGCATTCGGGATAGATGAGGCCAGATTCCCCGCCAGCACGCCGGTCTGTGATATAGACGTATGTAATCGTGCCGACAGTCTTGGCCGAGTTGCGGACAAAGCTCTGCGGCAAACTCGCCTCCTCATCCGCCTCTCGAATGACGCACTCGAGGGGGTCCTCTCCTGTCACCAAGCCGCCCGCAACTGTACTATCAAGCATTCCTGGGAAGGTCGACTTCGAAGCAGATCTCGTCGGAACCCAAATTTTGAGTCCGTACTTGGTGTTCGGGCAGCGCACGTATCCCGTGAGGTGAACACCGTATCTGTTAACACCAAAGAGACCAGCCGCAGACCTCTCGATGGTGCAGACGAGGTCGTCCGCATTCTTATAAACAGGCCAAGGCTCCCCCGTCCAGGTCTCAAGAATTGAAAATAGCCGCTGTTTTCTCCAGCACTGGACAATTTCGGCAATACACTCGCTCACATCCTCTGCCGATCCGCCGCTCAACACGGTCATCGTCCGGCTATGATGGTCAATCTGTATCCGACCCGCAAATGACGCCGATGTCTCCAGAAGCCTCCTTAAAACCACGGGCAACAAATACCCAATGGGAACCGTCTGGCTCCCGTCTCTCACAACCCACGTATAGAGGGTGTTTAGCATTTCCTGATAGGCATTTCCCCCATGCCCTTCCCAGGGAAAGCTTGAGAGCCGTCGAATAAGTTTACATCGCTGCTATACGTGGGGCAAAGACGACTCACCAATCAACTTCTCTAGCAAGATCCAAGTTCGATTTCGGCTGCCTCATTTCGGTTCCTTAACAAAAGGAGGCATGGACGAAGGAAGAATATAGCAAAGAAGAATCTTGGTGGAAGTGATTAATGGTCCTGCCATTACCTTCGTTTACAAAGGCAACTAGTTGGTGACAAATTAGCGCAGCCCCACCACAACCTAAGCAGCAACAATTGAAAGGCAAGAGCCGTTGCTATATTACCCCTCCCACAAAAGCCCAAGTCCCGAGCCATTGATCAATCAGCTATCAAGAGAGGGTCCAGACTCTAGGGATCAATGATGAGCTGCTGACGTTATGATGGCACATGCCACATTCAGGTGCAAACTCATTTGATGCTTCGCAACTTTAAATTCAACGAGGGATCGGGAAGGGAGGGGGGGAAAAGGAAAAAGAAAAATACTCAGCTCAACACGTTGAATTCGCCGAAAGCCTCAATTAACAAAGAACCGCAGAACGCTTGCAGAACGCCTACCAATCTACGATGTCAGCGTTACCTTTTGGTGTCATCCCAGCTGGAAATCCAGTCATCACAGAACCAACCACTGTTCTCTCCGACACATCCTTCCTATATACAATTCCCGCGAATAGGCCATACTCTCATATTGTAGTGTTTCTCTTGCCTGGTGTGGTATTACCACCCGACACTGCAGCGGCCATCTACATGGCCACAACAGAAGAGGTAGCAACCGCATCGTCTTCCGGCCGCACGCCCGACTTCAAATTTCTCGGGGCGGTGGGCCAGGGAAAGGAAAGCGCGGTGTTCAAGATCACGGCCCCTTCGGAACCAAAACAATTGGATGCGCAAACCCAGCTGGTGCTTGGTATATCTATCGAGTCCTCGGCCTCCATATCCAACCGCTTAGCCAGTGTACCAAATACCAAGACGTCTGGCCATTCAATCGCACCCACCACCAACACGGTTTTGCTGGCCCAGAAGATCATACGAAGTGCATTTAACTTTCTGTCGAGTTTTAGTGGCTCCGCCGGTCCCGGTCAGCCCGAGGTTGTTCCTCTGAAAGCGTTCGAGGAATGGTGGCACAAATATGAGAGCCGACTTAGATCGGACCCCAGCTTTCTCGATAGACAGGAAGAGTGATTAATACGTGCGCATGTGCCATCCATGTTATTTTAGCCGCTTGAAACGGACCCCAAAGAATAAGCCAAACCTGAAATTGGTCAGAGCGGGTACTTCCATTGGGCAAAGGTGGACATGATTCGAGCCTCGCCATCAGCGGGATCGATGTTATACAAAGTAGAACCTAATATACAAAATTGCAATCTAACATGCATTGGTAAGCGTATAAAAACATGTTCCGTGTAACCGAACCAACTCCTCCTCCTCCTGCAATAAGAGAAGTCATTGGTCATCGTTAGTCAGAGCTCGAGAGTGTATGATATCGAGCTTCGATGTACGTGCGAGGGCAAGATAAAGGAGCCGCGCGATATCATCTAGCCATTTTGGATGGAAATTATAGCTGGCGTTTTGTCCTGGCTGGGCTCCCAGCCCTGCTCCTTCGTCCAACATTCAGTATCTGTGCTTGAACGGCCAGCCTCTCCCGGCTCTCGGTCCTCGCAGCTAGTCCATTACGGCCAAGAAACAGGCCTGTATGCGCTTCATCAAATCGTTCTGCCGTCGTCTTCGGCGTAAGAAGACCAGAAGACATGGCCGTAAGAGGCCGGCGGAAGGCGTCGGAGTCATCGGTATCTATCTCGGATAAGCTATGTTCTCCAGCACCACCTTCTTCCAGAATCCTCTCATAAACGTTCCGGTTATCCCCAAACAGCTTGTTTGCGAAAGGGAATATCCTGCCAATTAACCTCGGGCAGCAACGTCGGCGATAATGGCGGGGTGCTGAAACGAGGCGCGCATAAATCCTCGTCCTTCTTTCTCGGCGACAAAGCAGTACCAGGGCAAGGACAAGCCCAATGAGGCAAAGAATTGGGAGAATTGTCCTCGGGTACATCTGACCTCCTGTCATGTGGGTCTTCGAATCCGAGTCCGGGCCGTCCGAGAAAGTTCCGGGCGAATACTCAAAATCAAGCGGAACACCGGGTAGATTCCTTCCTAATCCAACCGGGAGGTTGTCGCCGACAGGTCTTATCTGGCCGCAGGCATACAAAAGCATCTGTCCGAGAGTCCAGCTAAGCTCCGTTCCGTCAATTTTATTGAGCGGCCTGAAAGAATCCGGAAAGCCTGCTTCCGTACCCTTGCGGCCTGTTTGTTGGGAAATATTGAACCCAGCCACTGATGGAGGATCCAATCTTAATCGAGGAATACCAACTCCCTCATGAAGGATGTTGATGAGCCACGACGCCTTGAAGCAAGCATCTTGCGCATTCCGTAATTTTTCAAACGGATCCTTCTTCCGGGGTAGGATATCATTCGCAATGTCATTCCAATCCCTGTTGCAGAATTCCATTACCGTCTCCTGGTAGGTCATTAGATCATAAGACTTGGCTCCAGCCGTCTTCAAGAAATTATGAGTCATGTGCCAGTATTCAGATATGCCAACGAAGCGACTGACTCGGAAATCGATAGCCGGCGCATGCTTTCCGTTGAAGAGACAGGGAGTCTCCTCGCAAACAGTGTCCTTTCCAAGAAGTGGAAGTGTTAGGCGCAGACACTCCAGGAAATCGCCCGTGCCAACAAGGATATCTCTATCGGCAATCGTCTCCTCCAGGTCCGACGAGCCACCTTCAACCGTAATTCGTAGGCCATTGGGCATGCAGGGGTCGGGGAACTCGTGGCTGTCGTCTGCGATATACTTTTCTTTAAGGCCTTCGATAAATCTTTGTCGCGCGACATTTGCCCCAAATCCCAGGAATGAAGCAGAGAAGACTCTATATTCTCTCATACTCCCATCGAGGTTTCGCAAGCGTACTAATTTCAGGTCATCCGCATGTTTTTCTGTCTCTGTAGCATTAGGGGCGTAGACGATTTGAGCAGATGCTCCTCCCATATCCAAGAAGCCATATGTATCACGGCTATCGTTCAGCAGCCCATTGACATTATTAGTCAAACCTCCAAGTAAATAGTTGGCTGCAAGCCAACCATAGACTCCTTCAGTCTCGCCCGTGATAACCCGCACATGCGTTTCACAGTCACTGACAAGAAACTGGCTGGAATTCCGGATATAGTTGCAAACCTCACGCAATAGACTGGTCTGATGTCCTTGTGTAACCATGCGCATACCTGCAGTTGCCATAAAAAAGATGGGGGTCCCGGATCGTTCGCTGAACGGGATGGCATCGGTTGCAGCATCGAGAAGGGGTTGAAGATGGCCTGGGCCAACCTCAGCAATCTTGTCGACAAAGGTTGAGAGACCCGGGTGAATCTTATAGACCTTGGTGTGTGTTAGGCGAGGGAGCGCTTTGGATTTGGGGATCGATGCAATCTCTCCCTGGGCATCCCATCGGTAAACGTGAACGCGGGTCCCAGAGGAACCTGCGTCAATCGCGACACCCCATCGCCCTACGAATGACGGCCGAATTAGTATACATGGGGGCGATTATCAAACACAAGGTGGCTCACGTTTGCGCTGCATTGGGGCTTCCGTGGAGATGGGAGATATGGATTCCCGCGCGAGCTAGTTAAGGCGGCGGAAGAGACGTGTCGATGAAGTCATTCCTCTATTAATTAACGAGCCCCTACGTAGATAGTAGGCTAATAGTTCTATAATGTAAATATATAAAAAGAATTATATAATATATTATAATTCGACTTATAAATATTAATATTATAAGTATTAATATTATAATTTAATTTATAAATATTAATATTATAAATATAAAAAGTATATATTATAGTTTTCAAAAAACTATTTTACTATTAAATATAAATAATAAATTATAATTAAAAAAATAAGATAATATAGCTTACTTACTTTAAAGTTAATATTTATTAATAAGTTATTTATAAAACTAGTAATTACTTATATAATAAATATAATATTATTAATAAAATTATATATTAAATTTTTAAAATAAATAAATATATTATTATAAAAGTAAAATTATTATATTTTAAATATATAAATAATAATAGTTTATTATTATTTATAATTTAAAATAATATAAAAAATTTATATTTTAATAAAATTAAAAGTTAAATAAATATTAATTAAAAATATTTACTTATTTTTTTAAAAAAATAAAATTATTAGTAAAGTAAAATAATAACTATTAATATATTACTTTTAAAATAAATTAGTTTTTATTTTAATTATTTAAAAATAATATTTATAAGAAAATAATATTTATAATATATAAATATAAACTTTTATAAATTTATAATAATAAATAAAAAAAGTTTATTTATAAATTTTATAATTTTAATTTTTATTAAATAATTTCTCTATTTTTATATAAATTTATATTAATAAAGAAATACTTTATAGTTTATAATATATTAATTTAATTAATTTTAAAAAATTAATTTTATATTAAATTATTATTATAAAAAATAAATTATTATATTTAATAAATAATTATTATAATTTTAATAATTAAAAACTTTTAAAAATTTATAGTTAAATATTTAAATAATATAATTTAATAAAATATTTTTTTATTTAAATTATTAAATTAAAAAACTTTCATTAATATTTTTTTAAAAATATTATTTTTATAAAAACTAAATTATAAAAATTTTTATTAAAAAAAAAAAACTAAAAATAAATTTAAAAATAAACTTTATAATTATTAAAAGATATTATAAAGAGAATTTAATAAAAATTCTAAATATATTATAATTAAATTTTAAATATTATTAATTTTAAAAAGAAGTAATAAAAGTAATTAACTTAATTAAAAATAGAAAGTAAAGTACTTATATAACTAGAAAGTAAGTTATAGATAGTTAAAAAGATAATAAAGCTTTTAAAAATAATTTAAATTTATTTTCTAAATTAAAGTCTTATTAATAATTTTATAATTAAATTTATTACTTCTATAACTAGATTTTAAATAACTTTTTAACTTATAATTATATAAAAAAACTTATCTTTAATTAAGTTTCTTTACAATTTATAAATAATATTATTATAAGTTTTTAGCTTTTTTATAATAAAGATATCTTTTTTATTTATAAATAATTAATATATATATTATTTAAAGAAATAATTATCTTTAAAACTATTTAAAACTTATAAATTATAAATATTTTATTTTCTTTAAAAAATATTACTATATTTAAGTAAAATAATATTATAAAAAAAATATTATAAAATTAAAAAATATAAAATAAAAAAAAATCATTTTAAAAACTAGTTTTTAAAAGAACTAAAATAAAGGCTTAGAAGAACTAAAATAGAAACTTAGCCTCTAAAAGAACTAAAATAGAAACTTAGCTTCTAAAAGAATTAAAATAGAAACGTGGCTTCTAGAAGAACTAGAATAAGAAACCTAAAAATAACTTTCTGAGAACTAAGAAATAAAAATAAAAACATAATATATTCGATGACGTGGGCACTCGAACGATGTATTTAATAACGTGTTCGAGTTCTAGGGTATTTAAGAAGTAATGAAGTTACTTTTCAATCTTTCTATAAGAAGAAATCGTCTATATATAGACCTATTTCCTCCCTCTTTCTTTCTAGCTTTAGAAATAGAAGAATAAGAATTATATAGATACTATTCTAATATAATTACTTCTTTATATCTTTATTTTTTCTTTCTTTTACTTCTTTTTTTTATTAAGAACTTTTAATAGTAAAAAACTATTTTTTTTTTATTTTCTTTTATAACTTTAAGAAAAAATATATTTATATTTTAAATAAAAGTACTATCTTTATTAAAAATATATTTTTATTATAAAAAATTATATAATATATTTTTAATAAATTAATAAATATAAATAAATTTAACTTATTAGATAATTATTTTCTTTTAATTTTTATTAACTATTAAATATAAAGCTTTAATATTAAAAGTTATAAAAAATATAAAAAAAATAGTTTTTTATTATTAAAATTTTTAAAAAAGTAAAAAAGTAAAAAGGGAAAATAATTATATAAAAATAGTTATTATATTAAAAAATAATATTAAAAAAAGTCTTTATTTTTCTATTTCTAATACTAAAAAAAAGAAAGTATAATAATATTACTTAAGAGTAGAGTAATAAGGAGAATTTAGTCGAAGATATTCTTCTTTATATAATTATATATATTAAAGGGTTTAAAGTCTTATTATAGAGGTAATAGATTCCAATTATAAAATTACAAGTAAGACTTTAGCTTAGAAAATAAACTTAAATTATTTTCTAGCTTTCTTTATTTCCTAAAAGCTTTACTATTCCTTTAGCTATCTAAAACTTACTATTAGATAATATAATTACTTTACTCCTTTCTTTTAACTAAATTAATTACTCTTATTACTTCTTTCTAAAAGTTAATAATACTTTTAGTCTAGTTATAGTATATTTAAAATTCTTATTAAATTTTCTTAAAGTTATAAAAGAAAATAAAAAAAGAATAGTTTTTTACTATTAAAAATTTCTTAAGAAAAGAAAGAAGTAAAAGAAACGGAAAATAAAGGTATAAAAAAGTAATTATATTAAAATAGTATCTATATAGTTCTTATTATTTTATTTCTAAAGCTAGAAGGAAAGGGGGAGGTAACGGGTCTATATATAGACGATTTCTTCTTATAGAAAGATCGAAAAGTGACTTCGTTACTTCTTAGATGCCCCAGAGCTCGAACACGCCATCGAATACATCGTTCAACTACTTACATCATCGAATATATTATATTTTTATTTTTATTTCTTAGTTCTCGGAAAGTTATTTTTAGGTTTCTTATTCTAATTCTTCTAGAAGCTACGTTTCTATTTTAGTTCTTTTAGAAGCTAAGTTTCTATTCTAGTTCTTCTAAGCCTTTATTCTAATTTTTTTAAGAACTAGTTTTTAAAATAACTTCTTTTTTTATTTTATATTTTATAATATTTCTTTATAATATTATTTTACTTAAATATAGTAATAAATTTCTCTATAATATTTTTATAGTACTTTTTAATAATTATAGAATTTATCTTTAAATATATTCCTAGTCCTTCCTAGTAGCACTCCTTATATTACTTTCCTAAAACCTTAGGTAACCTCTTATATAAAAAGTTTTTAAGTAGAGTTTACTTTTAGCTTATTTAAAGTAGTTATTAGTACCCTTAGTAAAAAACTTTCTACTTTCTTAGTAATTAAAAATTAAGTAATATTTTAAAATAAATTTATATTTCAAACCTTATAAAAATCTTATCTCTCTCTACTCTCTAAATAGTCTAAAGAAAATTATATAATATAGATCTTCTAACTTATTTTTAAAAGTTTACTATTATAAAAATAGCTAGAAATAAGCTATATATAAAGCTAGCTTTAATATTAACTTTTAATAATATTTCTTTATAACTAAGCCTTTTACTAGCTTAATTAAAATATATATTATTTTAAACTCTTATAATATAAAAATTTTAATTACTTTTTTCTTAATATAAAGTCTTTATATAAATTTCTTCTATTTTTAACTTCTTTAATTATATTAAGTCTTTTTTTATATAATTATATATATATATATATATATTGAAATTTACTATAATAGTATATTAAAAAATTTTTTCTATATTAGCTATTGTTTTTATAATTATAAAAATTTTCCTTATTACTAAGTTAAGCCTAGAATCCTTATAGAGAAGGAGGTTCTTTTTAAATATTATAAAGTTAAAGTTATTACTATATATATAAAAATTTTAATAAATATTATATATTTCTCTTAACTTTTTCTCCTTTCTTCTTTTTTTCTAGTTTTAACTCTTATTATAACTAGATTCTAATAGTTTTTCAACTACTTATATTTACTATAATATCTAATCTTTTAAAAGATATTACTATTACTATTATAATTATCTTAAAAACTATAAATACTATTTTTTATAAAGAAGATAGATAACTTATTAAGCTTAGTCTTAAGCCTTATTTTACTTACACCCTCTACCTCTACTATAATCCTACTATTATATATTATATCTCCTCTTCTAAAACTTTTTATAGCTTTTACTAGTTTTTAGTCTTTTACTATTTACTTATTAATATATTAAATATATTTTCTTCTATTTTTAAAATATAATTTAAAAAGTTTTTTTTTTTTAAAGAAGGTAATAGAAAATATCTTTAATAAAGTTTTTAATAAGACTTTTTATTACTATATTTAAGTAAAATAACTTTATAAAAAAAATATTATAAAATTAAAAATATAAATAAAAAGAAATTATTTTAAAAACTAGTTTTTAAAAGAACTAGAATACAAGCCTAAAAGAACTTGAATAGAAACTCAGCTTCTAGAAAAACTAGAATAGAAACTTAGCCTCTAAAAGAACCGAAATAGAAATATAGCTTCTAGAAGAATTAAAATAAAAAACTTAAAAATAACTTTCCGAGAACCGAAAATAACAATAGAAATAAAGTTTACTAGTAAACTTAAAAACCTATTTTTAATATAATTAAAAAACAAAAATAAAAATATAATATATTTAATAATAAAAACTTCTAAAATAACGTATTTAATAACGTAGGTACTTGAATAATGTATTTGATAACGTGTTCGAGTTCTAGGGTATCTAAGAAGTAACGAAGTCACTTTTCAATCTTTCTATAAGAAGAAATCGTCTATATATAGACCCGTTTCCTACCTCTTTCTTTCTAGCTTTAGAAATAGAAGAATAGAGACTATATAAATACTATTTTAATATAATTACTTTTTTATTTTCTCTTTCTTTTACTTCTTTCTTTCTTTAAAAAATTCTTAATAATAAAAAACTATTCTTCTTTTATTTCCTTTTTTAACCTTGAAACTTTTATTAAATATAAATTTATATAAAGTTTAAATAAAGCTATTTTAAAGTAAAATAAAGCTATTATATAAAATATAAATATTACTAATAGTAATACTTTATTTAAGATATAAACTAGTTATTAGCTTTTAACTTTTTTTAATACATTTTCTCTTATATATTAACTTTCTTTAATTTCTTTAAATCCTTTTTAATTAACAAACTTTACTTTTTTTCTAAGTTTTTACTATAATATATAAAAAGTAATATATTTATTTCTAGCTATTTTATAATTTATAATTCTTTAAAGATATTATAGTTTATTTTTAAATTATCAATAACTAATTAAAATATATAAAATCTAATATTTAATAATATATAGTTATTATATATAGATATAGCTACTTTTACTATATTTTAATTTTAAAATACTTTTTTAAATATTATTAAATAGTTTTTTAATAAAGAATTCTTTATTTAAAATAAGGAATTTAAAGCTATATTTATTTTTTTTAAAAAAATAGCTAGTAGTAATTAGTTTTCAATATTTCTATTATACTCTCTATCTAAATATAATAATATTACTAACTTTATAAGTTAAATTAAAAAGATCTTAGATAATTATCTATAAACTAAAATATAAAGCCTCTCTACTTATATTTAGAAGTAAAGCTATATTTAGTTTAATTACTAAAACTCTTTTTAGATATTTATTAATAAATAAGTAGCTAGTAATTATAATAAAAATAATAATTTTATTATAATAATTATAAGTAATAAAGAGATTTAAAAAGCTCTTCTTTTTAACTTCTCTATTAAAATTATATTCTTTTTAGCTTCTTTTTAGTCTTTATAGCCTTTAAAGATTTTAAAAATACTTTATTTCTCTTCTAAGAAAATCTCTTTCCTTTTTTAACTAAACTTTTCTTAAATACTATATATATTTCTTAAAGTTTCTCTTTCTTAAGGTTATAAAAGGAAATAAAAGAAGAATAGTTTTTTACTATTAAAAATTCTTAAGGAAAGAAAAAACTAAAAGAAAGGAAAAATGAAGATATAAAGAAGTAATTATATTAGAATAGTATCTATATAGTCTTTATTCTTCTATTTCTAAAGTTGGAAGGAAAGAAGGAGGAAACGGGTCTATATATAGACGATTTCTTTCTATAGAAAAATTAAAAAGTAACTTCGTTACTTCTTAGATGCCCTAGAACTCGAACACGCTATCGAATATATTATTTAAGTACTTACGTTATTAAATATATTATATTTTATTTCTTAGTTCTCGGAGAGTTATTTTCGGAGAGTTATTTTTAGGTTTTTAGTTAAGCTTTATTTCTAAGTTTCTTGTTCTAGTTCTTTTAGAAGCTACATTTCTATTTTAGTTCTTTTAGAGGCTAAGTTTCTATTCTAGTTCTTTTAGAAGCTAGGTTTCTATTTTAGTTCTTCTAAGCCTTTATTCTAGTTCTTTTAAAAACTAGTTTTTAAAATAATTTCTTTTTATTTTATATCTTTTAATTTTATATAATATTTCTTTATAATATTATTTTATTTAAATATAGTAGTAATCTTTAATATATATTAAAGCCTCCTCTTATTTAATAGCTTCCTCTTATTTATTTCTAAAAAAAGGTTTAAAAATATAATATTAGTATTTATTAACCTCTTTAGCTTATTTTCTATAATTTTTATATTATTAAAATATTATTACTAGCTTAATATTATTACTTTAAACTTAAATTATAATATTATATCTTTTATATATTATTTTTCCACTTTAATTTACTTTAGTTATCTTCTTTTTAATTAATAAGTTCTAGCTTTAGTCTTTTAATATTAAACTTAACCCTTAGCTTTAATATTTATATTTTTAATTTTAACTATTTATATTATTCTCTTAGATAGCCTTCTTATATTCTAACTCTAGCTCCTTAAAGTTAATAAATCTAAACTTTATTAAAATATCCTTTTACTAATATTAACTAGCTTAGTCTTTATAAGAAAGTTTACTCTACTTACTTTTAAAATATAAAGTTTACTCTAAGCTCTTTTTTACTTTTTAACAGTACTCTTTTAAAGCTAATATCTAAGTAGTAAGTAAAATTTAAAAAAAATATATAGATATTTTCTTATTATTATTATAAGAGTAGTATAAAAGTATCTTATAAAAGTCTAATTAAAGTTTATAAGAAATTATTTATAGGTCTAAAGTTATTAGGGTATAAAGTAAGTTATTTTCTAGGCTATAGTAAGATATCTTATATTTTAAATAATATATATTTAAATTAATTTTAATTAAAGTTATATATATTACTTTTTTTTTTACTATAATCTTTATCTTTCTTTTATACTTAATAATAATCTAAGGAGTATTTTCTAGCCTATCTTTAAATTCTTAGCTACTTTATTCTATAGAAAACCCTACTTACTTTACTAAATACAAATAGTTATTATTTTTATTTTTATAATTTTTTCTATTTAGTTATCTACTTATAGATATTAAGCTATAGATAGTCTTTAAGTAATTTTCATATTTTATAAAATTTTATTTAAAACTTACTTATAAAAAGAATATTTTAATTATTAATAATATTAGTAGATATTTTAAAATAGTATTTAATCTTTTTATAAAAAGTATAAGCTAAATTTAATATTTTTAAAAACTTTTTACTAATAATAAACTAGTAAATCTTTATATATTAATTTATAATAATAAAAATTATATTTACTATTTTTTTACTTAAAGTCTAACTCTCTAATAACTTTATAATAAAATCTAAACTAATTTCTTAAAATAAGTACTTTAGTAGAGAAAGTAACTTAAGTAAGCTATAAAGCTTATATTTTAAATATTATATTTCTTAGTATTTTAAATATATCTTTATATAAAAGTAAATATCTATTTCTAAGTTTCTTTAGTAGAACTTCTATTTTAAAAGCTTTATAATTTTAGAGATTTTTATATAGCCTATATAAAGGTTATTATAATACCTTTTTAATAGTTTTACTTTTAAAGTCTTTTAATTAGAAATAATAAGCTAGTCTTTATAAAATAATAAACTACTATTTTTAGAAAAAGGAATATTATCTTTAAATATATTTTAGATCTAATCTATAATCTTTTTATAGTATAAGTTTATTTTTTATAAACTTTTAACTTTTAAATTAAATTTTTTAGTTAAGTTATTTATTAAAATATATTCTAGTTTTATAACTATTATAGTTATATAAGTAAAAAAAGGAAATAGTAAGTAAAAGTATTTTTAGTAAAATTCTAGTTAAGTAGAATAGTAGATTTCGTAGTATAAATTTTGCGGTGTAAAATAGAAATAAGAAGAATAACTGATTAATAGTTACTAAAGTAGGTAATAAGAGGAAGTTGAAAGAATTACTTATTCTATTAAGTTTTAGTTTTAAGAGGAAATTTCTAGTTCTTTAATATTACTTACTTATAACTAAGTATTTTTATTTAGTTTTATTTTTAGTTTCGGGATTATTATATTCCGGTTTCGATATTATTATATTCTAGTTTTATTTTCGGTTTTTAGTATCAGAATTATTCTATTCCGGTTTTCGATATCGGAATTATCCTATTCCGGTTTTTAATATCGAAATCATCTTATTCCGGTTTTTAATATTATTTTTATATATTAGTTTTAAATATTAGTTTTATATATTAGTTTTATATATTAGTTTTAGATATTTCTTTATTATAGAGTATATATATATAAAATATTTTTTATAATAATAACTTTTCGAGCTTTATATTAAAAAGTAACTTATCTTTAAGTTAAAGCTTTTAGTAGTATAAGTTTAATAAGTAAGAGGTTATAACTCTTTCTTATTTAGTATTTTTCTATAAGTAGCTCTCTATATCTTTAATACTTAACTTTATTAAAGATTAGAGTATATTTAGTTTTATTATACTTTATAGATTTTATTATAGCTAGAATAGACTTTTCCTAAAATTTACTTTAGCTAGTCTTTTTTAGCTCTTTAGTAAAATATACTTTAAACTAAGACTACTAATACTTAACTTATTCTAAATAATTTTTTTTTTTATACTTATTTAGGTTTTACTTCTTTCTTCTAAAAATTAAGATTAAGTTTAAATAATTTATCTAAGTTAGCTTTTTACTATTTAATAATAATTAAAGCTTTTCTACTAACTTTTTAATAACCTTTTAGTAATTTAATTCTTCTTCTATATAGTTAGGTCTTCTTAATAGTAAGTCTATAAAATTAATCTTTTTAAAATAATATTTTATTTTAAAATTAAAAGCTATAAAATTTATTACTTATTATAATAACTTTTTTTAAAGATCTTTTATTAAAGTATTTACTATACTATATAATATTTAATAATCTATAAAAACTTTAAATAAAAGTACCTTTTTAAAATAATAATACTAGTTTTTTAAACTTTTAATAATTACTAAAAGTTTTTATTAGTTAATTAATAACTTATCTCTTTTTAGTTTTTATAAGCTTATAAAATTCAAAGGGAATAAAATATTATTATATATTAAATAATTAAAAAAAGATAATAGAAATTATATAGATAGAAGTATTAGTTTCTATTTAGGTTTCTTAATTAATATCTTAATATTATAATACTAAACCTTCTATAAAAGCTTATTTTAGCTAATAAAAAGCCTTTATAACTTCTTTTATCTAAATTAACTCTCCTTTCTTAATCCTATTCTAGCTCCTCTTTAGTAGAGAAGTAATTAAGTAAGTTATTATAAAGTATTTAAAGATAAATTTTTAATAAAAATTTATAAATCTAAGAAAAACTTAAATATCTTAAAATAACTTTAGTTCTAGCTAGTCCTAAATTAATTAAATTTATATAAGGTCTATTTAAACTTTATTTCTTTAATAATATAATTAAAAAAATATTACCTCTTTTTAGAAAAATCTATATTTCTTAGTATTTATATAAAGTAAAACTTTATATGAATACTTTAAAACTTTAGTTAAGTATCTTTAATAAGCTTTTTAAGTTTTTAAAAAAATTAGAATATTATTAAATATTACTATATTTAAGTAAAATAATATTATAAAGAAATATTATAAAATTAAAAAGATATAAAATAAAAAGAAGTTATTTTAAAAACTAGTTCTTAAAAAAAACTAAAATAAAGACCTATAAAAACTAAAATAGAAACTTCTAGAAAAATTAGAAAAGAAACCCAGCCTCTAGAAGAACTAAAATAGAAACTTAGCTTCTAAAAGAACTGAAATAGAAACGTAGCTTCTAGAAAAACTAGAATAAGAAACCTAAAAATAACTTTCCGAGAACTAAGAAATAAAAACAAAAATATAATATATTCGATGACGTAAGTACTTAAATAATGTATTCGATAGCGTATTCGAGCTCTAGGGTATCTAAGAAGTAACGAAGTTACTTTTCGATCTTTTTATAAGAAGAAATTATCTATATATAGACTTGTTTCCTCTCCCTTTCCTTCTAACTTTAGAAATAAATAAATAAGGACTATATAGACACTATTCTAATATAATTACTTTTTTATATTTTTATTTTCCTTTTTTTTTACTTCTTTCTTTTCTTAAAAATTTCTAAATAGTAAAAAACTATTCTTCTTTTATTTTCTTTTATAACTTTAAGATTAAATATATAATATAGTAATAATCTAATAATTTAGTAAATATATAATATATATATATCTAGAAGGTTATAAAAGTATTTATTAATTTAAATAATATAATAATATATTTAAAATAGCTATATTTAATATAAAAAGTAGTTTTTTACTAATTAGACTTTTTAATATAAATTTAATAGTAAATATTTATTAAATTAATTTTAGAAAAGTATTAAATATTACCTATCTATAATAATAGTTTAGAAATTAAGAAAAGTAGATATTAATTTTTAATAGTAATATAGTTTAATTTTTAATAGTTTATATATAGTTTTAAAATCTTATTTAGCTTAAATATAAAAAGAATAAATATCTTAGTAGAGCTTTTTAGTCTCCTAATTTACTTACTCTCTAAGATGTTTTTGAAGTAATATTAAAACTCTAATTATTAACTAGGAGATAGAGAGTAGATTAGTCTCTAGAGAAGTTATTTCCTACGTTCTAATTTAATTATATACTTTATATTATTAAATATAGAGAGTTTTTTTACTACTTATATAGAGAAGATATTTATAAATTATTAAAGTTTTAAAAGTAAACTTATATTTTTATTAATAATAACTATAATATCTCCTCCTTTACTTTTAGAGTTTAATAATAAAACTAAAATATATATTAGTTTATTACTATTCTAATATTTAATAAAATATTTTAGGTCTTCTAAGATAATAAGAAAATAAGTTTAGATCTTTATAAAGTAGTTAATTTAAAAACCTAAATTATATATACTTAGCTATCTAAGTAGGAGGTTAGAAGTTCCCTTAAGGTAAGATATTCTTTAAAAAAGTTTAATATAATAATATTTTTATCTATTATTATCTTTTATCTAAAACTTAATTTAGTAAATATATTAATATTTTACTAGAATATTATTATATTACATAAAAAGTAAAAGATAGTTTTTAGATTTAGAAATTAATTAATAATAATTAATAAAAGTAGTAGTAATAAGGTTAGTTTCTATAATAGTATTAAAGTTAAGAAGCTTAGAGATCTATTTAAAATTAATTTTAAACTTAGCTTTATTATATAAAGTAAAAGTATATAGAAATTTTACTAAGGAAATATAACTAGCTCCTAAAGTCTTTTTAAAAACTATTTTTATTCTTTTCCTAATTTATAATTAATATTAAGTTCTTTAATATAGTATCTATCTAGAAAAAGGTCTTTAATTTATAAAATATAAGAGCTTATTAATAGCTAGCTATAATAGAAACTTTTTAGTAATTTTAGATCTCTATATTATTTCTTTTAAGTTCTTTTTATAGTTTTCTATTAAATTACTAAAATAAATTTTAGATAGTAGCTTTATTATTTTTAGTTAATAATACTTTACTAAAATAAAATTTAAGATTATATTATTCTCTATAAAGTTTATCTAAAGTTTAGTTATTTTACTTAAAGTAATTAAGTATTTAGTATATCTTCTAATATTATAAATTAGAGAATTAATAATTATATTTAATAAAGATAAAGAGATCTTCTAATTTAGTATTTAGAAATATAATAATATATTATCTTTATAGCTTTTAAAGTTTAATATTAACTTTATATAAAGCTTATTAGATTTTTTACTTTTTAAAAAATATTATTAAAAAAGGTCTTATTCTTATTTTTAATTACTTAATACTAGTTAAAGACTTTATTTAAGTAGTATTTCTTTTTAACTTTTTAATATAGTATTTTAGAACTTTATATTAAATAAATTAAATAAAGTTTAAGGGAGGTAGTCTCCTAGTAAGTTAAACTTATTTAAGCTTTTTTATTTATTAAAAAAGTATTATATAGTTATCTACTATAAAAGTAAGTTCTTATAGTAGTAGAGGTCCTATTTAAAAAGTAAAAATATATCTTAAAGAAGATAAAATATCTATAGCTTATAAGTCCTAAATAGTTTTAAAGATAACTATCTTCTTAGATAGTATATATACTAGTTATTTCTAAAATAGAAAAGATATCTTTACTAAAATAGAAATTGTAAAATTATAATAATATTATTTAAAAATAATAAAGGAAATTTAATTAAAGATTTTTTTTTTATAGTTATATATATTAAAAAGTTTAAAATCTAATTATAAAAGTAATAGATTTTAATTATAGAATTACTAATAAGACTTTAGTTTAGAAAATAAACTTAAATTATTTCTTAGCTTTCCTTTTTATTCTTTAAAAGCTTTACTACTTTGTCGGAGCCGGGCAGCACAACCAATAACACAAACAAGACTGTGCCGCCCACTTAAGAGAATAGTCAGGAGTGGCTGAGAGCTACACCGCAAAGAAGAAATAGTCCAATGGTTGTCGGAATGGTCTGATGGTCAAGTAGGACGTCGAGAAGTAGATGATTAGTCGGAATCAGCATCGTAAGACATCACATCCAAAGAAGAGAAGAGAAATGTAATAATAGGAAAAGAAGTAATATTAAGAAAAGAATAGTAAAGAACGTCTACTACAACAACGCTCTGGCCGACAGGAAACAACTGATCGCTCCCAATCGCGATGCTGTCCTTCGCCTGCCTTCTGCGCCGTACCGCCTGGTCTAAGAACTAGTCTATGAAAAATGGGGGGCCATCATCCTTTTATGTGTAAGTGAGGTTCGGATGTGTAGCACATCGGGCTTCCGGTAGCGGCACCGATCAGCAATGTGGCGGCGCCGCCGCCAGTCGCCCTATATACTAATATACTACTTTTTTAATTATATAAGACTTACTATTAAGTAATATAATTACTTTACTTCTTTCTTTTAGCTAGGTTAATTACTTTTATTACTTCTTCTTAGAAGTTAATAATACTTTTAGTCTAGTTATAATATATTTAAAGTTCTTATTAAATTTTCTTATAATATTTTCTATATTATCTTTTAGTAGTTATAGAATTTGCTTTTAAGTATATTCCTAGTCTTCTTTAGTAGTACTTCTTATAAGAAGAAATTTAAGTTTATATATAATAATCTTTCTTTCTTTTTTAAATGAAAAAGTAATCTAGTTGCTTTATATATATATATATATATATATATTTTTTTCCTAGTTTTACTTTCTTGAAATTTTAAAGACTTATTTTTTATATTCCGGAGGCCCGAAAACTTATTTTTAGTTATTTTTACATTTCGAAAGTTCGGAAACTTATTTTTAGATTTTTTTAAAAAATATTTTTTAGTTTTTATTATAACCGTGCGTAGCCAGGGAAGAGGCCAGGCAGTTAGAAGTAGTAGAAAAGGATAAACTGCGGAATTATAGTAGAATTACAAGACGAGGGACTACCTGCGTAGAATTATAGTAAGCTATAAGTAATCTAGATCGTATAGGATTACAGTAAGCTATAAGTAATCTAGATCGCATAAGATTATAATAAGCTATAAATAATCTAGATTATATAAAATTATAATAAACTAAGAGTAATCTAAATTAAATAGAATTATAGTAAGTTAAAGTAATCTAAGGAGAGCTTAGAAGGAAATATCTATATAAGTTATAGTTTTCCCTATATATCTAGTTTATCTTCTAATACTTTCTAGTAGTTAATATAAGTAATTACTATAACTTATACTTATATATATATTTCTACTATATTATTATAAATACTACTTAATTACCTTATTTACTATTAATAAGCTTTTATAATTTTAATATTAGCTATACTTATCTAATATTTAATTGATTAATTAGTTCGTAGTATTAAGAATATTATATATTAACTACTTCTATTTAGTAAGTAATTTTATTAAATAGTACTAATATCTAGAAATTATAATATTAGTTAAAAATAAAACTTCTTCTAAGTTAAATAATAAGATTAAAATAAAGGAAGTAACTATACCTACTATAGAGGCTAGTAAAAACTCTAGTAATAATAAGGATATTAACTTTATTATTATTAAAAAACTTTAAGATATTATAGATAAGTAGTAAGCTAAGATAAAGGAAGTAAAGAAGTTTACTAGCTACTAGTATAAGAAGAATAGGAGATTTAACTAGTATTTTAATAATATTAAATAAATAATCTAGTAAAATACTAACTTCTTAATTAGATAATAAATTACTTAACTAAAGTAAATAATCTAGTAGTTAAATATTAATATAGTAGCTTATAGAAGTAGTATATCTTTTATAGTTCCTATAACTAGATTTTAGAAAGGTAGGATACCTCTTTTTATTTTATTATTCTTAAAGTTATAAAAGAAAATAAAGAAAGAATAGTTTTTTTACTATTAAGAATTTTTAAAGGAGAAAAAGAAGTAAAAGAAAGGGAAAATAAAGGTATAAAGAAGTAATTATATTAAAATAGTATCTATATAGTTCTTATTATTCTATTTCTAAAGCTAGAAGAAAAGGGGGAGGAAACAGGTCTATATATAGACGATTTCTTCCTATAGAAAGATCAAAAAGTAACTTCGTTACTTCTTAGATGCCCCAGAACTCAAACACGTCATCGAACACATCGTTCGAGTACTTACGTCATCAAACATGTCATATTTTTATTTTTATTTCTTAGTTCTCGGAAAGTTATTTTTAGGTTTCTTGCTCCGGTTCTTCTAGAAGCCACGTTTCTATTTCAGTTCTTTTAGAAGCTAAGTTTCTATTCTAGTTCTTCTAGTTCTTCTAGAGGCTGAGTTTCTATTTTAGTTCTTCTAGGCCTTTATTCTAGTTCTTTTAAGAACTAGTTTTTACAATAACTTCTTCTTTTTTATTTTTAATTTTTATTTTATATCTTTTAATTTTATAATATTTCTTTATAATATTTCTTTATAATATTATTTTACTTAAATATAGTAATAATTATTTTAAAGGTTTAGGACTTTTTTAAGTACTAACTTACTTCTTTTTTTTTACTATAGTAAATATTATAGTTATTATTATAATATATAGTCTAAGATAAAGTCTTATAAGTAATAATACTAGCTTTTAGTTATTAAGTTTTTCTTTTAAATATAGGTTTAAAATTAAACTTCTTTCTATTAAGCTTCTTATATCCTAGTTTTAGCTTATACCTTATCTAATATTCTCTAGTATAATATCTTATTTAGTTATACTTATAATATTTCTTAATCTTAGTTTCTAAGGCCTTAGAGATAGTATTTTTATTACTAGCTCCTAGCTCTATAAGTCCTAAGTAAGTCCCTTATAAAGTAGTACTCTTACTTTATTTATATTTAGTATTAGTAGTAGCTTGTAGCCTATAGATTTTAGCTATAGTTTAGTTTTACTTCTATTATTATTATTTATATAAGTAATTATTAATTTTTATAATACTTTCTATATACTTTATAAGTTATACTAGTTTCTTCAGCTTATAAAGCTTATCTTTAACTTCCTGCTTAAGCCTATTATAGAAGTAGGTTATAAAAGGTTTATCTTTTTAATAAGGTATATAGTAATCTATTTAAATTCTATAGTATATTTAATAATAAATCTTTTCTAGCTTAACTTTTTTAATTATTAGATTATAGTTTATTATTTATTAAGTTTACTAAAAGCTTCTTTAAAAGCTTCTTTAAACTTTTTATAGTCTTTAAAGATTTTAATAGTTTTAGCCTTTTATATAATCTGATTATTTTTAAAGTAGTTTTAAAAGATAAGTTTAAACTATATAAATATATTATCTATAAAGTACTAGGCTATAGTAATTACCTTATTAGCCTTAGTATAAAACTAGTCCTTATAGTATTGTAGATAGGTTTTTATCTAAGTTAAGAACTTTTATAGCTTCTATTAATTCTTTTTATACTTTTCTAATATAATAATCTTAAGTTTAAGTATTATAAAAACAAATTAAAAAAACTAGAGTAAAATTATTAGAAAAGTATAAGATATTATATTAAAGTAATTTATTCTATAAAGAATACTATTAAGAAACTTACTACTAATACTACTAAATACCTAAATTCTTATAATAATATAAATATTAATAAGACTTATAAAAGCTATATAAGAAATAAGAAAAGATCTACTAAGTTAAGAAAAAATTAAAAAAAGAAGCCCTTAACTAGTACCTATACCTACTAGAGAAAGACCTAAATATTATTTAAATATATAAGAAAGTAGTCTAGAGAGTAAAGAAGCTAAGAGAATAGTCTCTATTTTAGATTATATACCTAAGTATCTTAGAAGGCCTTAATTAGGCTTAAGAAAAGACTAAGAAAGAAATTTAAATATAAATATATAGAGATATACTAAGGTTATTAGAAACTAATAAAAAATCTAGAGAAGAACCTCTAATAGCTAAAGAAAGAGGGAAAAGTAAAGTACTAGTTAAAGACTTAGATACTCCCTTCAGCACCTAGGACCTTAAAGATAAAACCTAGGAAAAATAGAAATAATCTATAAAAGAATAATAAACTAACTAAAGAAAAGCTATAAAGAGATAGCCCCCTTTATCTAGTATAGAGGAATAGGTAGGAGCTAAATACTTTATAAAAAACTAAACTAGTATTATAATAGAAAGCTAGTAGATATTATATTAGACTTTATTAATTTCTAAGTATAAGTTAACTAGTTATAATATATTTTTTATAGTAAAGCCCTAAGAGTTAAATTTTAATAGTAGATTAATAACTTAGAAGAATAAATTAACTCTATAGAAAAAGTAGAATTTAAAATAGGAGGCAAGGTAGTTAAGCTAGAAACTACTATAGAGAGCTTTATAAAAGACTTTTAATATTAAGTCTACCTCCTTAAAACCTAGTAAAGACCTATTACTAGGATAGTAGAAATAAAGTAAAGAAATTTTCCTAAGTTTTAAAAGCTATAAGAAAAAATTAAAAAAACTACTAACAGTTTATAATAATAGATCTTAAAAGTTAATAATTAAAAAATAAAATTAGTAAAATAATAACTTACTTATAAATAAGAAATATTTAAATATAAATAATCTATTAAATAATTATAAGATACTATTTTAAAGCTCTAAAAATAACTTAAGATAAGGTAATAACTAATTACTAAGGAAATTACTTAAAAGATAAGACTAGGACTTAAAAAAGAGATATAGAAAATAAATATTATAAAAGGATAGTAGATCTATTACTTAAAAGTACTTATTACCTTAGCTAGCTAAGAGTTTATAGCTTTAGTAAATAGTAGAATATAAGAAAATTTTATTTTATTTATAATTATTAATAAATTAGAACTATTATAAATAAAGAAATAATAATTATATATCCTAAATATATATAATAAGATATTAGTAAATTATAAAAGTAGAGTAGTTAATATAAAAACTATACATACTTTTATATTATTATTATTAGCTAAATTAATTATATTTCTTTTAATATTACTAAAATTATAAGATACTTTATTATAAAATATAAATTTTATTTTTTTATCTTTCTCTTTATATTAAATTTTATATAATTTTTTAAACTTTTTTATATAAATTAAATTTTAAAGTTTTTTTTAATATATAAATATATATAATATAAAATATATAAAATATAAAATAAAATATATATATATATATTTAATTTATATAAAATTTAATTTATATAAGATTTAATTTATATAAGATTTAATTTATATAAAATTTAATTTATATAAGATTTAATTTATATAAGATTTAATTTATATAAGATTTAATTTATATAAGATTTAATTTATATAAGATTTAATTTATATAAAATTTAATTTATATAAGATTTAATTTATATAAAATTTAATTTATATAAGATTTAATTTATATAAGATTTAATTTATTATAAGAGTTCTATAAAGTAATATTAAGTAATAGAGGCCTATATATAGGAAGGTTTTAATAGAGAAGGAGAAGAGAAAAGGAAATCGATTAGAAAGGGGTCGGAGAAGATATACGCGTTAGTGCTATTACTATAGTACTGCCGTTCGGGGCGCCGGCTGGCCTGTGCCCGAACCGTCGCCGTGGCACCGGTGTAGTGGCACCGGCGTAGTGGTTAGCTTAGGCTCTTGCCGAAGCTATATACGCAGCGCAGCCTATTATATTTATATAAAAAAGTTAAAAAATATATAAAATTTAATTTAAATAAAAAATAAAGTTTATAAAGTTTAATTTAAATAAAAAAAAACTATTAAAAATATATATAAAATTAAATTTAAATAAAAAAAATTAAAATATTTTTATATAATAAATTTTAAATTTATTAATTTAAAATATTTTTTAATAAAAATATTTAATTTAAATTTTTATATAATTATATTAAAATTAATTTTTATTTTTTTTTAAAATTTAAATTTAATTTAATAATTAGTTTAGTTATTTTAAAAAGTTTTAATTATTTAATATAAAGCTTAATATAAAACCTTATATAAATTTTTTAAATAATTTATTTAATATTATATATTTTTTATTTAATTTTTATAAATTATTTTTTATAAATAAATATTAAAAAAATAATATTTTTCTATTATTTTTATTAAAAATAAAATATATAATATTAATAATATATTATTAAAATATTAAAACATTTTATAAATTTATAAAAATTTAATTTATTATTTTTAAATACTTTTATAATATTTAAATTAAAATATTTTATATATTTAAATATAATAATTTTATATATTTAAATATAATAATTTTTTAAATAAATATTTTATGAATATTTATTTTATTAAATATCTTAAATTAAATTATATAATATTTTAATTAACTATTATATATTTTTAAAATAGTTATATAATATATATAAAGTTTCAATTAATTATTATAATATATAATATTAAATATATAATTTTTTTTATTATAAATAAATTTATTTTTATTATAATTTTATAAATTATATATAATATAAATATTAATTATAATATTATAATAAATTTATAATATTACTATAATTAAAATATTATATAATTTTTTAATTTTAAAAAAATTAAATAATTTGATAATATTAGATTTAAAAAAATAAGTTAATTTTTAAATTTAAAATAAAATAATTATAAAAAAAAGTTTTTGTAATAATCTATTTTTAAATAAATAATTTTTAATATATATATATTTAAATAATCTTTTATTTTAATATAATTAATAAATTTAAAAATAATAACTTATTAAATATTAATATTTATTTTAAAATTAATTTTTTTATTTTTTTATTTTAAATAAAATAAACTATTTATATTTTAAATAATTAATTAAAAATAAATTAAAATAATATAAAAAAATTAAAAAAAATTTAAAAACTTATATATATAATTAATAATATTATTAATATTATAATTAATATATTTTAAATAAATATATAAATTATATTAAAATTATTTTTATAAATAATAAAATTTTAAAAAAAATCTTAAATATTATAATAAAAAATATATTTTAATATTTTAAATAGTTATTATTAAAATTATAATATTATTATTTAAATAAAATAATTATAATTAATTTTAAATATAATTATATTAAAAAATAAAATTTAAAAATATAATTAAATATAATAAATAAAATTAAAAAAACTTATTAAAAAATTTAAAATAATATTTTTTTCTATAATTTAATATAAAATTTTAATTTTTATTATTATTATTATTAATATAATAATATTTTTATTATTATTATTATAATATTATTTTTATTATTATTATTATTACTTAATAATAATTTTTATTATTATTAATTTTTTAAATATAAAGCTCTAATTTATATTTTTAATAATTATAATAATAATTTATTATTTAATAACTAATTATAATATTTTTATGATAATAGTTTAGTTTATATAATAAAAAAAGATAAATATTTAATTAAAATTATTTATTTTTATATAGATTTAAAGATAATTATATATTAATTAAATAATATAATTATTTTTTTTAATTTATATTTTATTTAAAATTAATATTTTATTTTATTAATATTATTTTCTCTTTTATATTATATAATTAAATATTTAATATTAAAAGTTTAACTTTTTTATTTTTAAATTAAAATTTTATTATCACGGGCCGACCTTTATATAGGCCTAGAAGCGGTAACGCGGTAGAACGAAAGGCGTGGGCGGCCGGCCACAGGTGTTACAATCCTAACACTTCGGGTTCCGGCTGATCAGTGGAATAGGCAAGTGCTGGGATAGTAGGGCCCTGTTTAGGGATAAGTGAGGTAGTCGAGCAGTATTCACAATGATAGGCGTCGAGAGTGCATATACAAGTGTAGGGTGCAGGTGTTACTTGTATTGACTACTGAAGAGTCTGGAAGATAACTAGACTAGTAGGGAACATCGTAGCTTTATATAGACACCTCTTCCATCCGTCTTCAGTACGTGATCGCCTTCCAGGCGTCCGCCCGGTCGCTTTCCTAGCGATCGCCCGGACGCGTTTCCTTCGTGCGGCCGGTCGCTTCTGGTGCGTCCGCCTGGTCGCACTATCAAGAAGCGACCACGTGACCTTGTTCCTGTCCTGCCGTTCCTCACCGCCCTGGGCGGCCCAAGTCACGGCCAGGTTGTGACAACAGGTGCCCGGCGCCTAGAAAAGTAATCAGGGAGAGGGATCGATAATTAGCAGCAATTGTTACTATAATCACTCTAATCACTTAGTAATTACTTCCAATTACTAGATAAATAACTTTAATCGCCTTAGAGAGCTTAGAGAGAAAATAGCTATATAAACTATAAGTTCTACTATATATTTAGTTTATCTTTTAAGACTTTCTAATAGTTAATATAAGTATAACTATAATTTATATTTATATATATACTTCTACTATATTACTATAAATACTACTTAATTACTTTATTTACTACTAATAGGCCTCTATAATCCTAATATCTACTATACCTACTTAATATCTATTAATTAACTAGTTCCCTAATATTAGGAATATAATATATTAACTACTTCTATTTAATAAATAACTTTATTAAGTAGTACTAATATCTAGAAATTATAGCTTTAGCTAAGAAAAAAACCCCCTCTAAGTTAGATAATAAAGTTAAGATATAGAAAGTAACTATATTTACTATAAAAGCTAGTAAGGAATCTAGTAATAAAGAGGAAGACCTTAATATTACTATTATTAAATAACTTTAGAATATTATAGATAAGTAGTAGGCTAAGATAAAGGAAGTAGAAGAGTTTACTAGCTATTAGTATAAAAAGAATAGGGAATTTAACTAGTATTTTAATAATATTAAATAAGTAATCTAGGAAAATACTAACTCCCTAATTAGGTAATAAATTACTTAGCTAGAATAGATAATCTAGTAGCTAAATATTAATATAGTAGCCTATAGAAGTAGTATACCTCCTATAGTTTCTATATCTATAATATTTAAACTTAAGATTACTCTACTTAAAAAGTATAAAGGAAACTAGTAGAAGCTATAAAGATTTCTTACTTAAATAAAAACCTACCTATAATACTATAAGGATTAGTTTATATTAAAGCTAATAAGGTAATTATTATAGCCTAGTACCTTATAGATAATATATTTATATAGTTTAAATTAATTTTTTAAGACTATTTTAAAAATAATAAAATTGTATAAAAAGCTAAGACTATTAAAATCTTTAAGGACTATAAAGAATTTAAAGAAGCCTTTAAAGGAGCCTTTAGTAAACTTAATAAATAATAAGCTATAATTTGATAACTAAAAGAGTTAAGCTAGAAAGGATCTACTACTAAATATATTATAAAATATAAGTAGATTACTATATACCTTAACTAAGAAGATAAGCTCCTTATAACTTACTTCTATAATAAGCTTAAAGAGGAAGTTAAAGATAAACTTTATAAACTTGAAAAGCTAGTATAACTTATAAAGTATATTGAAAGTACTATAAAGATTAATAACTATCTATATAAGTAATAATAGTAGAAGTAAAGTTAAACTATAACTAGAACTTATAAGCTATAAGCTACTATTAATACTAAGTATAAGTAAAGTAATAGCAATATCTTATAGAGAACTTATTTAGAGCCTATAGAATTAGGAGCTAATAATAAAAGTATTATTCTTAAAATTCTAAAAGCGAAGATTAGGAAATATTATAAATATAGATATATAGGATACTATACTTAGGAATACTAAATAAGGTATAAGCTAAAACTAGGATATAAGAAGCCTAATAGAAAGAAACTAAACTTTAGACTAGTACTTAAAGAAAAGACTTAGTAACTAGGAGCTAGTATTATTAATTACAAAATCTTATCTTAGATAATATACTATAATAATAACTATAATACCTACTATAGTAAAAAAGAAGGAGTATGATAATACCTCTTTATATACTTAGAATAATAATATAAAAAGAAATATTCTACCTTCCTAAAGTAAGAAGAAAAATTAAAAAAACTAAGGTAGAGTTATTAGAGAAGTATAAGATACTATATTAAGGTAACTTATTATATAAAGAATATTATAATAAAGCTTACTAATAATATTACTAGATCTCTAAGACTTTATAATAGTATAAATACTTATAAAATATAAGAAAACTATATGAAAAATAAGAGAAGGTCTACTAAGTTAAAGAAGAACTAAAAAAGAAAGCACTTAACTAGCACTTATATTTAATAGAAAAAGACTTAAATATTATAAAAGTATATAAAGAAGTAGTTTAAAGGATAGAAAAGCTAGAAGGACGATCTCTATACTAACTTATATACCTAAGTACCCTAGAAGGCCTTAATAGGGCTTAAGAAAAGACTAGGAAAGGACTTTAGCTACAAGTATATAAGAATGTACTAGAAGCTAGTAAAGAATCTAAAAAGGAACCCCTAACTGCCAAGGAAAAAGGAAAGGATAAGGTACTAACTAAAGACTTAGACACCCCTTTTAGTACCTAGGACCCTAAGGATAAAACCTAGGAAAAATGAAAATAATCTATAAAAAAAATAATAAGCTAATTGAAAAAAAGCTATAAAGAGATAAGCCCTCTTTACTTAGTACTAAGGAATAGGTAGGAGCTAAATACCCTATAAAAAACTAAACTAGTATTATAATAGAAAACTAAATAATATTATATTAGACCTTATTAACTTTTAAATATAAGTTAACTAGTTATAATATACCCTTTATAGTAAAGACCTAAGAGTTAAATTCTAGTAGTAAATTAATAACTTAGAAGAATAAATCGACTTTATAGAAGATATAGGGCTTAAGATAAGAAGTAAGGTAGTTATATTAAAAACTACTATAGAAAGCTTTATAGAAGACCTTTAGTACTAAGTCTATTTCCTTAAAACTTAATAAAGGCCTACTACTAGAATAGTAGAAATAGAGTAGAAGAACTTCCTTAAACTCTAAAAGTTATAGAAAGAAATTAAAGAAACTACTAATAGTCTATGATAATAGATTCTAGAAGTTAATAATAAAAGAATAGAGTTAGTAAAATAATAGCTTAACTATAAATAAAAAATGTTTAGATATAAGTAATCTATTAATTAACTATAAAGAGATATCTTAAGACTTTAAAAATAACTTAGAATAAGGTAATAACTAATTACTAAGGAAATTATCTAAAAAATAAAACTAGGACCTAAGAGAGAAATATAGAAAATAAATATTATAGAAGGATAATAAATCTACTATTTAAAAGTACCTATTACCTTAGCTAGCTAAGTATTTATAGCCCTAGTAGATAGTAAAGTATAAGGAAATTTTATTTTACTTATAATTATTAACAAATTAGAACTATTATAAGTAGAAAAATACTAACTATATACCTTAAATATATATAATAAAATACTAGTAGACTATAAAGATAAAGTAGTTAATATAGAGACTATATACTTTTATATTACTATTACTAGATAAGTTAACTATATCTTTTTTAATATTACTAAAATTACTAAATACCCTATTATACTAGGAACTTTATAGCTATAAATAAAAAACCTATAGACTAATTAGATAACTAATTAGCTTACTTAGAATAAGACTAAGAGAAGCCTAGAAAATAACTTAGCCCCTAGTAGAATTAATTAGGAAAGCTACTTTTAAGTAAACTAAGAGCTTTTAAGATAATAATTTACTTTAAAGTACTTATTATAAAAGATTTAAATTACTTACTAAAAGGAAGGAAATATAAATAAGTATATATAATAAGAGTTATAATAGCCTTTAAAATCCTACTAATAATAGAAGATATACTATAGCTTATACTTAAAGAATACTGGAAATATAGTAAAGTATTTACTAAAAAATTAAAAACTAGACTACTTAAATATAGCTCGTAGGATTATAAGATACCCCTAAAAGAAGATATACAACTAAGGTTTATACTTATCTATAACCTTAATAAAGTATAGTTCTAAGTACTTAGAAACTATATTAAAGAAATATTAAAAAAAGAATATATTTAATTATTAATATTACTAGCTAAATACCTTATCTTTTTTATATTAAAGAAAAATAAGAGATTATAGATATATATAGACTATTAGCAACTTAATAATATTATAATAAAGAATTATTATTTACTATCCCTAATCTCTAAACTATAAAATAGGCTCTAAGGAGCCTAGTAATTTATAATACTAGATCTAAAGAGAGTATATAACTTAATTTATATTAAGGAAGGTAATAAGTAGAAGATAGCTTTTTAAATTTATTATAACTATTTTAAATACTTAGTTATACCTTTTAAATTAACTAATACTCTAGTAAGTTTTAGATAATAATTAACTATATATTATAAGAATATCTAAACTAATTTATAATAATATATTTAGATAATATTCTTATCTATTTTAAAATACTAAAAAAATATAAGGAATATATATATAAGGTCCTTTAGAAACTAGAAGAAGTAAACCTACTAGTTAAGGTTATTAAATATAAATTCTATAAATAAGAAGTAGATTTCCTTAGCTATATTATCTAACTAGGTAAAATCTAGATATAAGAATTAAAAGTTAAGGCTATCTTAAATTAGCTAGTATTAACTAATATTATAGAAGTTAGAGGATTTCTTAGATTCTTTAACTTCTACTATAGGTTCTTAAAGGACTATAGTAAGAGAGTAAAAGCCCTTACTAACCTAATAAAGAAAGACACTCCTTTTAAATAGAGACCTAGAAAATAAGAAGCATTCTAGGAAGCTAAGTAGGTAGTAAGTAAGTAACTAATACTTATTAAAGCCAACCTTATAAAACTATTTAAAATTAAAATAGATACCTTAGATTATAATATTAGAGCCTAGCTTAGGTAGTAAGATAAAAATAATAAAGTCTAACTAATAGCTTTTATATCTAAAAAGCTTAATAGACTAGCATTATAATATATTATATCTAATAAAGAACTTATAGCTATTATTAAAGCTTTTAAGAAATAGAAATACTACCTAGTTAGTATTAAATACCCTATTATAGTCTACTTAGATTATAAGAACCTTATAAAGTTTATAATAATTAAGGAACTAAATTAATAATAAGTTTAATAGGTAGAAGAACTATTAAAATATAACTTCTAAATTATATATATTAAAGGAAAGGAGAATAAGAAGGTAGATACTTTTAGTTAATACCCTAATTACTTCTAAAAGATATCTAAAGAAGTATAGACTATATTATATTAAGATAATAAAGGTAACCTATAATAAGTTATAGTAAGCTATTATATTAAGTAGAACTAGAAACTACTTAAAGAAATAAGAAAATAATAGAAAGGTTATAAGACCTTATATTATAAGGACCCTTTAAATTACCTAGATATAAGAAAATAAAATAGCTTATAATATTAAAATAAAAGACTAATAATTACTAGTAACTTTATTAGCTATATCTTCTAAGAAATATATAAGTTACCATTATATAGTTATCTAAGCTTTAAAAGAATATTTAAGATTTTTAGAAGAGATTATTAGATAGACTATAGTTTTAAAAACCTTAAATATCTAATTAAGATATATAAGTACTATATATAAAATAAAATATTATAATATAAGCTATATAGAAAACTATAGCTTATATTAGTACTAGAAGTACTATAGTAAAAGATCGCTATTGATTTTATTATTAAACTATCTAAGTCTAAAGACTTAGCTACTAATATAAAGTATAATAGTATTATAATAATAGTTAATAAACTAATAAAATATACTTACTTTATATTCTATAATAAAACTATAAAGGTACTATAATTTACTAAGCTATTTTTATAAATAGTAGTAGCTAACTATAACTTACTAGAAGAAATCAACTTAGATAGAAGTAGTATATTTATCTTATACTTCTAGTAAAGCTTATTAGATAGAATAAGAATTAATTATAAGCTCTTTATTATATATTACTTAAAAATATAAAGATAAATTAAGTAGATAAACTAGATACTTAAAGTATATCTATAATTCTATATTAACTAAAAATAAGATAACTAGATATCTTTACTATTTTTAGTATAAAGGGCCTATAATACTAATATATCAGAGAGTATAAAGTTATTACTATTTTATATAAACTATAGTATCAAATTCTAAATAGGATTTAAGCTAGTAAAAATAAAAATATAGATAAAATAAGTAATTATTACTACCAATAAAATAAAGGAACTATATAAACAGCTTATAAAAGAACTTTAGTTTATATAATAATATATAAAATACTATATAGATTAAAAATAGATTAAGAGACTAACTTTTAAAAGGGGGAGCAAGGTCTAGCTACTTTAAAAGAAGCTAGAAATAAAAGACTTTTAGATTAAAATAATATAACTAAGTAATAAACTTAATTATTAAAAGCTAGGACCTTTCTTAGTTAAATATAAGGTCTTAGAAGTTAACTATAAGCTTAAGCTACTAGAAGGTATAGATAACTACCTAGTATTCTATATAACCTTATTTAAACTAGTATATAAAGATATACTACTTAGAAAATTAATATAGATTAAAGCTTAGGAGGAAGAAATCTTTAAAGTAGAGAAGATTTTTAGCTCCTAATACTATAAAGGAATTATAAAGTACTTAATTAAATAGAAAAACTATAATAAAAGCGAAAGTACTTAGGAACTTATTAAATATTTAATAAAGAGCTAGTAGCTCCTTACTATATTTTACTAGAGAAACCTAGAAGTACCCTAAGATCTATTAGTTATAGATCTAGTATAGAATTCTAATTAATTATATCTATAGTACTAAAAGATTATATAGTAATAACTACCTCTAACTCCTAGTATTCTACCTCCTCTAGCTCATCTAAAGAGTAAAGACCCTGTTTTACTATCTCTACCCCTTTTCTAGATAACACCTTCTTTTATTTCTAAATATACGATAACTAAGTAAGAGCTTTAGAGGCCCTCTATTAAAATTTAACTAAGGCCTATTTAGCGTCCTCCTCCTCTTACTTAAGGTAATATTTCTCTAAGATAAAATAAGATACTGGGAATATTAGCTAGAATATAGTAGTTAAGGTAGTACTAGACTTATTAATACCTATAGGAGTACTTATAGTATTATAAGAATACCTAAAATAAATATATTTACTATAGTAAGATATACTCTCTACTATTTTATAGGTAAAGAACTACTAGGTATAAAAAGAATAAAGTATTATAATAAAACTAATTTTATTAATAGTATTAGCAAGTTATAGAGTGTAAAGATAAAAAGAGGACAAGTTTCTATTAGAACCTAATATAATTAGAAATACTAGAAAATTAGAAAAGAAGAACTAGAATATATAAAGTTAAAACTAATAGGTAGGATAGTCTATTTATAAGTCTTTAAGGACAAAGACTAAAGGAGGGAAAGTATTATATTATAAGCTAACCTTTATATAGGCCTAGAAGTAGTAATATATAGTAGAACGAAAGGCGTAGGCGGCTAGCTACAGGTGCCCAGCGCCTAGGGAAGTGATTAGAGGAAGAGATCGATAATCGGTAGCGATCGCTGCTATAATTACTCTAATTACTTAGTAATTACTTCTAATTACTAGATAAACAACTTTAATTGCTTTAGAGAGCTTGGAAGAAAAATAGCTATATAAACTATAGGTTCCGCTATATATCTAGTTTATCTTTTAAGACTCTTTAGTAGTTAATATAAGTATAACTATAATCTATACTTATATATATGCTTTTATTATATTACTATAGATACTACTTGATCGCCTTATTTACTACTAACAGGCCTCTACGACCCTGACACTCGCTATACCTACCTGATATCTGTTAATTAACCGGTCCCCCAGTATTTAGAACGTAATATTTATAATATTATTTAATTTTATTTTTAAAAAATATATTAAATATTATAAATATTTAAATAAAACTTTTAATAAATATAAATATTTAAATAATTATTAAAAATATATAAATAAATAATATAATTTATAATATTAAAAATATTTAAATAAATATTAAAATATAATATAAATATAAAATATTATTATATTAAATTATTATATTAAAATATTATATTAAAATATTATATTAAAATAAAATAATATTTTATTTAAAAATTTATAATTTAATATTAAAAAAATTAATAATATTTTTATTAAAATTATAATTATTTATAAAACTTTTATATTATTTTATTTATAAAATATAAATTTTTTAATAGTTTTTCTATATAATTTTTACTATTTATTTTTAAACCTTTTTATATTATTTACTATTATATATTTTTAATAACTTTTACCTCCCTCTCTTTTCTCTACTATATATTTCTAGAAACTTTTATATCTTACTTGTCCCTCCTCTACCTAGTTAACTTGTTTCTAGAAACTTTTACATCCATCCCCTCCGCCACTTTTACAGTACGTCCCTGTCCCATCCGTCCCTATATCCCTCCACTGTGTTTTTTTCCCGGTGACTTCAAATATGTCCCCACTACAATTTTCCAGTAGCTTAAACTGTTCCCCACTACGATTTTTTTTCTAGTAACTTCAACTATGCCCTACGATTTTTCAACCACTCAATTTCCCAGCTCTAGGGTGGATATGGTGCATGAAAAAGCCCGGTTTTTGACTGTGTTCTGCCAGGTTACACGTCTGTTCCCCTGCAGACCCCATGTTGCGTGTTGTGTCTTCCAGCTACTCCCGTTTCCCGAACAACCACTACACTAACATTCACTGGTCCTCTTCTTTTCAGAATTTCCGTTGACCTCTAACTATGTTGGTGCTAAAGGGAGGACAGAACACCAACAAGCAATCGATGCTTGTCGGCATCAAGTAACGGACTAACTCGTCGAGCTGCGGGAAGGCAGAGCCAAGTCTGAAGTCCAATCATCTGGGTCTAGCACGGATGAAACATCTAGGGATTCTGAAGGATGCCCAGAACATCTGAGAGGGAGCTAGAGTATATTTATATAAGAAGCTCTACTCTTCAAAATAAACTAAACAACGAAGTTACAGCCCAAACCAAAAGAAATGGAGCCCTTACGTATTCCTACTAGATCAATGACCGGGACGACTCTACGGCGACACTACGGACATTCTTGTCCGACAGCTAACTAGCATCCATCTATGCTCTGTTCTCTAGAACCATCCTGGAACCTAGGCAAATTCGGAGTCTATCGATGCATGCGGCTCAGTCGAGCGGCGTTTGTTTATGCGTTGTATCTGTATCCTTCGACCCGGCTTCAGCCCCTTCTCCAGTAGCAGCTTGGCAATATCTCCTTGGCCGTACTCATAAGCCCGACTCAGTAGCATCCGATTGATCCTATAATTCAACCCGATATCAGCGCTGTTTTCAAGAAGTAGCTTTACTACTGCTTCGTACCCTAGCGTAGCGTAGGAAAGTAGTATATAGTCGCTACTAACCTTCGCCCCGGTATCAGCGCCTTTTTCTAGAAGCAGTTTTACTACTGCTTTGCGCCCTAGAGTAATCGCCTAGGGAAGTGGTATGTTGCCGCCGTTGCTATCCTCCGACTCGATATTAGCGGTGCTTTCTAAAAGCAGTTTTACTACTGCTTCGGGGTCTGTCATAATCGTCCACCCGCCAAGGCTATTCTTCGACACGATGTCAGCACCGTTTTCTAGAAGCAGCTTTATAATTCCATCGCGCGGCAGCCAAGTAACCCAGGAAAGTGGTGTGCGGCCGCTGTTATCCTTCGCCTCGATATCAGCGCCGTTTTCTAGAAGTAGCTTTACTACCGCTTCATGCCCTAGCCAAATAGCCATGGAAAGTGGTGTGCGGCCGTCGCTATCCTTCGCCTCGATATCAGCGCCGTTTTCTAGAAGCAGCTTTACTACCGCTTCATGCCCTCGCGTAGCAGCCCAGGAAAGTGGTGTGCGGCCGTCGCTATCCTGCGCCTCAGGACTAGCATCCCGATCTAGAAGCAGTCGCGCTACAGATCCGTATCCCTCCTGGGCAGCCCAGCCAAGTGGCGTCCGACCATAGCTATCCCGTAAGTCGGGATCGGCCTCAGGTCGATTAAGGAGGTCTCGTACCACTTCGTCTATCCCAAAGTACGCTGCGACGTGAAGAGCCGTGAAATGTTCCGGAAATCTGGGCAATCCCTCCAGGAGAGTCTGGTACTCAGATGAAAACAAAACCTGGATTGATGCATCGACCTGCCGATCCCTTTTCAGGAAGCCGAGGATTATTTCAGTAGGCAGTTTCAACATCTGCCGGGCATGGTGGCCCCAGTTTTGCGCTGCGTAATAGTACAGAGCGTTGTGGACAAGCCGGTTCTCAAGATGTGTCTCTGTCTTGCATGGCCCGCATTCGAATTCCCTGAATGATAAATATGTGATGCAGACGACAGTGATGTCTTCCTGGGCGGACGGGAACCACTGCGTATGAGTGCGCTCGAAATACTCCTGCGCCGTGAAGTGCACCAATCGAATAACATCGCTCTCTTCGTCAATTGTTACCAATCCAGCACACACTGCAACAATGTCGTTGATCTGAACAAGATCGCATGCGTGTAGTTTCAAGTCACCAGCTTCAACTGTGAGGGCGTGTTGGAGCTCGACCTTACGGAGTGGTCTCATTGCACATGTAATCCATGCCAGGGCCTGCTTGGCGAGATCCCGGCGACAGGGTTCCTGCTCTTCGACCCTCTTCATTGTGTCGTTGTAGGCATAGAGTAGTAGCTCAAGTCTCTGGTCTTTACCAGATCCAGAGGGCGTCCTCTGAAATCCGCGTAATGCACTCCGTATTTTCCGTGGCTTGACTTCTCTCATAAGCAGCTCCAGGTACATCCGAGCCAGAAGAAACCTATCAGGGATACATGTTAGCATGCATCGACAGTTCTTCTGTTCTTCACTAGGGCGTTCATTTAACATACATTCCGTCCACTACATCTGAGATGGTTCGTATTATCTCCTCCTGCATCTCTCGCATCGTATATGATGATTTTTGTATGTGGTGTTCTAGATATCTTTCGATATCTGCTTTTGTAGCGTGTATTTCCAGCCAGTCATCTCTCTTAAATTGGTCCGTTATCTCAGGAAGGAATCTTGAAGTTATAAAAAGATTAGCTCCAGCTCGAGCCTGAAAATTGAAGAGCTCTTTTATAAACGTCTCCCGGCAACCATCCGATATTTGACACTCGTCGAGAGCATCAACAACAATAAACAGCCTTGAGTACGACAAAGCGATATTGCACAAGGCTTCGGAAAGCTCATATTCTGGTAGCTGTCTCTGTTTCATCCTGTACCGCCTGTAAAGCTCCTTTATAGAATCTGGTACTGACGACTGCCCCTCAGTGAGCTGCTTTAAAAGACTAGAAAGCAAGTCATCAAGCTTCTGTTTGTCAGACCATCGGAAGTTGCAGTAGATGTATGCAATCCCGACAGTTGGATCGTCGTAGTGCCGATCCAGAAGGTGGTCTACCACCGCAGCTGTAAGAATTGTCTGCCGGCTCCTGGAATTCCGGGACAGAAGAGTGTCTTCCTATCATTTTGGAGCCACGACTGGAACTTGGGCGATTCGAGAAGCCATTGGCAGGTTCCCTCTTGACGTTGCTTGATATAGTCGTTATGCTGGGCAGAATAATCCACTAGAGTGATCCAGTCAAGGATTCTACGCCTTTCTTGGTTATCCTGTTCCGCATTCAGGCGAACCACGCCCTTTCTCGTTTCGAGAGTGATTTGGCTACACAGAATTAGCAATTATACCCTTAGAAATAAAAATAAAAATTAAATAAAAATAAAAATTAAATAAAAATAAAAATTAAATAAAAATAAAAATTAAAGGAAAGAAAATTCACTTTGTTATTCGTCCAAGAAAAGTATTGAGCAGCAAAACGTTACTAGTGATTCGATCTCGAAGCTCTCGGATGTCGTCGGGTTCCCACTTGACCCTCTTCCACACTCTCTTTGTTTTCAAACGAAGGGAAGCTGGGTTTGACTCTAGTTCAGAATACTTTTTTAGTGTCTTCTCCAAGTCCGTAAGGACTTTCTCGGAGCTAGTGGCGAGTTGTTGGAGATCGGATTTCTGCTGGGGTTGGAGCTTGTACTCGTCGAGGGCGACATCAACATCTTGAATTGCGATGGAGAGGTTTCTAACTCTAATAGCCAGAGTAAGTTAACAGAAGCCATACTTTTCAGTCTTAATACTTATTCGGAGACGTACTCGTCAAAGATGTTCTTGAACTGATCTGGAGCACCGGCAAAGTCTTTTCTGACCTTGTTTGCAAGCTGGTAGACGGCGAGAAAGTCGCCGATACTGAACCCAAAACTCATCGTTACTGTGGCCGTGGGGAGAGAAGAAGATTGATGAAATTGTTGGATGTCCAACTAGGCTGCTAGGGTTGGGCGGGGTATATTTAATACATTTCCCTCATCTCGATGAAGGTGAGGCTGTGAATTCGACATTGGCTAGCCAATCAATCCACCCCGCAGATATGGCCTGGACCAGACCTGTGTTTGGCCAGGCTGCAGCTGGGGAAGAACTCCTGAAGCTGGCAAGATGGGTGGTGGCGCAGTCGACTTCATCCAAAGAATGCAGCAACCTGTAAGAACTCGTCGTTTGGACATCCGTAAGTGTTCGTTTAAACTGAGTTAAACCTGACTGAACGCGATGGTGAGGATGGTTGCTCCATATATCATCATCACCAGATAAGTTGTATTAAGGCTTGGAGCCTCGCGCTGTTATCTAAAACTCCGGACTCCGCTAATGCGAGCTCATCTGAAACGCCATGCATGGCTGAGCTCTGATGTATCCTCCCACAAGGCGGAAATCTCATAATCGTATATACAAGATCCGAAGAACCGTCCATCCCACACCCCTGGTATCAGTCCCGGACCTGAACAGCCTTCCCCCTATTCATAATCTATACCCAAAGAAAAGCAACCTCAACTCAGAAAGAATACTCCTCCACATGCAAACTGTACCTACCCTCACCCTCATCTGCGAATTCTTAAGAAAATTTTTCTTACAAGAATAAATTCGTAGGAAAATAATTTCATTAGAAAATAAAAGAATAAATTATGCGAGACACGAGCCAGCATGTGCGAAAAGGCGCAGCAGGTCGACCAGTGCCCACGCCGGATTGGCCGGTGTTGGCGGGAATCGCAGTATATAAGCCTGGAGACTTCCCGCTCTTTCCTGCCTTCCTGCTCTCCTTCTAAATACCACTTCAATTCCCCATCTCTGCCATTCCCTGCCCTTGTGAAAACTTGAGCCAAAATGGCCACCGCGGTTGCTCCCCAGATAGACACACATCTTCCTCTGGAGCTGGGAGTCTTACCGAAGTCGAGGACCATCTCCAAAGCCTCAGCAGTCTCAGCAGAAAGATTGGCTAGGATCAACTTACGATGACCCTCACATCATCTCTTCAGGCAGCGAAGCTATGGACATGGAGGACTCAGAGCACTACTCCGACTTACCTCCACTTAACCATATACTAACCAGTTGTAAGAGTGAAAGCCAAGGCATCCACGGCTCTGGGAAGACCAGTAAGCCTAGTCGATCAATTTCCCCAGCCCAACAATGATGCCACTGACATCCATCGCTAGAGAGTCCGGCTTTGGGCGCTCCTTACGAGCTGAGTGCAACACAGGCTTTCACGGAAGCATTAAAACAAACCGACCCCGCGGAAGGATAGAAGCCTTGAGAGTAATCAAGTCGAACTGATCGATGGGATTCACTGAGTCCCGAATGGGGCGGCCGCCATGGCGTCTGAACCGTTGAAGCATGAGCCTGTTCAGCCTGATTACAGCCTCGTCCCAGTCGTGTACAGCATGGGCAGCTGAGCAAAGGACCTCGCAGTACTTGGCACCCTTAGAACCCCACTCATAATGCTGAATGCAATGGCGACCCCAATAACGGCTGACGGTTTATAGGGCGCGGAGGCATCATGTCTGGTGTTAGACCCGTTCTGGACCACCCTGACGAATCGCTCCCACTGTGCAGCATTGTCGGCATTGTCAACATTATCGATATCGGCCTTTCGTCCTCTTGGTCGCTTGGCCTTAGCGATGTCCCTGGCCTTCCACTGGCGGTGAGCACAGCGGAGATAGAAGAATGAGAAGGAGAAGGAAGGGCGTCGCCGCCATTTTGTGTGTCGGCGGCAAGTGACTTGTGGGGCAGAAAATGGCCCCCTTGACGGGGTTATGTGAAGAGAAGTATTTGGTACCTGGCCGTGTACCTTGTGCCCTCACTGCTTGTGCCCTCAAAATTGGTGGTAGAATCCGCACGATTTGGCGGCTCCAGCAGCGTAATCCCGCTTTTAAGAGTAAATTTACTAATTAAAATTGCTAAATGCAAATTCTATAAATAAAAAGTAGATTTTCTTAACTATATTATCTAACTAGGTAAAATTTAAATATAAGAATCAAAAGTTAAGACTATCTTAGACTAGTTTATACTAACTAATATTATAAAAGTTAGAAGATTCTTTAGGTTCCTTAACTTCTATTAAAGATTTTTAAAGAACTATAGTAAAAAAGTTAGAATATTTACTAACCTAATAAAAAAAGATATCTTTTTAAAATAAGAACTTAAAAAATAAGAAATATTCTAGGAAGCTAAGTAAGCTAGCTATAAATAAGTAACTAGTACTTATTAAAGTTAAAATAGATACCTTAGACTATAATATTAGAGCCTAGCTTAAATAATAAGATAGAAATAATAAGGTCTAATTTATATCTTTTATATCTAAAAAGCTTAATAGACTAATATTATAATATACTATACCTAATAAAGAACTTATAATTATTATTAAAATATTTAAAGAATAAAAGTACTACCTAATTAGTATTAAGTATTTTATTATAATTTACTTAGACTATAAAAATTTTATAAAGTTTATAATAACTAAGAAATTTAATTAATAATAAGTCTAATAAGTAGAAAAATTATTAGAGTATAAATTTTAAATTATATATATTAAAGAAAAAGAAAATAGAAGAGTTAATACTCTTAGCTAATATCTTAATTATTTTTAAAGGATATCTAAAGAAGTATAGATAGTATTATATGAAGATAGTAAAGGTAACCTATAATAGGTTATAGTAAGTTATTAAATTAAGTAGAACTAGAAACTATTTAAAGAAATAAGAAAATAATAAGAAGGCTATAGGACCTTATACTATAAAAATCTTAAAGAATAAAAGAAGAATAATTTTTTACTATTAGAAATTCTTAAGGAAAGAAAGAAGTAAAAGAAAGGAAAAATAAAAATATAAAAAAGTAATTATATTAGAATAGTATCTATATAGTCTTTATTTTTCTATTTCTAAAGCTAGAAGGAAAGGGAGAGCAAACGGGTCTATATATAGACAATTTTTTCTTATAGAAAGATTAAAAAGTAATTTTGTTACTTCTTAGATACTTTAGAACTCGAACACGTCATCGAATACATCGTTTAAGTACTTATATTATCGAATATATTATATTTTTATTTTTATTTCTTAGTTCTCGGAAAGTTATTTTTTAGGTTTCTTATTTCGGTTCTTCTAGAAGCCACGTTTTTATTCGGTTCTTTTAGAAGCTAAGTTTCTATTCTAGTTCTTCTAGGCCTTTATTTTAATTCTTCTAAGAACTAGTTTTTTTTTTTTTAAAATAACTTCTTTTTTATTTTATATCTTTTAATTTTATAATATTTCTTTATAATATTATTTTACTTAAATATAGTAATATAAAATAAGTAATTATTACTATTAATAAAATAGAGAAGCTATATAAGTAGGTTATAAAAGAGCTCTAGTTTATATAATAATATATAAAATATTATATAGACTAGAAATAGATTAAAAAACTAATTCTTAAAAGGGGGAGCAAGGTCTAACTACTTTAAAAGAAGCTAAAAATAAAGGACCCCTAGATTAAGATAATATAATTAAATAATAAACTTAATTATTAAAAACTAGGACCTTTTTTTATTAAATATAAGATTTTAAAAGTTAACTATAAACTTAAACTATTAAAAAGTATAGATAACTACCTAGTATTCTATATAGCCTTACTTAAACTAGTATATAAAGATATACTACTTAGGAAATTAATATAAATTGAAGCTTAAAAGAAGAAATCTTTAAAATAAAAAAGATTTTTAACTTTTAATATTATAAAGAAATTATAAAATACTTAATTAAATAGAAAAACTATAATAAAAGTAAAAATATTTAAAAACTTATTAAATATCTAATAGAGAGCTAGTAACTCCTTACTATATTCTACTAGAAGAATTTAGTAAAACTAAAGAACCTAAGTTTATAAAACTATCTCCTAAACCTAAGAAGGACGAATTAATAGGATTAGAGACCTTAAGAAACTAAATATCTTCTACTATATAAGCTTTCTAAATAGAAAGATAAATATTATCCTTCTTATTTAAATCCTAGATCCCCCTTCTAAATATCTTAAAACTTTTTATTTTAATATTTTTCTTTATCTAATAGATATATACTAAGTAGTTTACTACTATTAATAACTATATTTAAAGAATAAATAATACTTCCTCTACCTCAGCTTCCTCTTTCTCTAGTTTCTTTTACTCTTATAAAAGACAAATAACTAGAAAAAAATAAGTTAGTTACTAGGAAAGAGGGCAGGGAAAGAAGCAAACCTACAAGTTAAGGCTATAAAAACCTTATTATATAATCTACTTTACTATATATACTCTATATACTAAGAGGACTCCTCACTTATTATATATACTTTATTATTTTTAAAATAATATATATATAGTATTTTAGTCTTAGTATTTAATAATTAAAGAAAACATATAAAAAATATAAACTAATAGTTAAGAGGTCTACTTATAAGTCTTTAAAGATAAAGACTAGAAAGGAAGAAATATTATATTATAACTATATATAGCTAGGGAAGAGGCTAGGTAATTAGAAGTAGTAGAAAAGGATAAACTATAAAACTATAATAAAATTATAAAATAAGAGACTACTTATATAAGATTATAGTAAGCTATAAGTAATCTAAATTATATAGTATTATAGTAAGCTACAAGTAATCTAGATTATATAAGATTATAATAAGCTAAAAGTAATCTAAATTAAATAGGATTATAATAAGTTAAGGTAATCTAAAGAGAGCTTAAAAGAAAATATTTATATAAGCTATAGTTTTCTCTATATATCTAATTTATCTTTTAATATTCTCTAGTAGTTAATATAAGTAACTACTATAACTTATACTTATATATATACTTTTACTATATTATTATAAATACTACTTAATTATCTTATTTACTATTAACAGGCCCCTACGACCCTGATACTAGCTGTACCTACCTAATATCTAATTAATTAACCGGTTCCTAGTATTAAAAATATAATAGTTTTAAGCTAGTTTTATAATTTTAAGCTAGTTCTAAGCTAGTTTTAGTTTTATAGTTTTTAACTAATTTTTTATAGTAAAATAATTTTTTTAGTAAGTTATTTCTACTTAAATATAATAATATCTTAAAGTTATAAAGAAAAATAAAAGAAGAATAGTTTTTTACTATTAAGAATTCTTAAGGAAAGGAAGAAGTAAAAGAAAGAGAAAAAAAAGATATAAAGAAGTAATTATATTAAAGTAATGTCTATATAGTTCTTATTCTTCTATTTCTAAAGCTAGAAGGAAAGAGAGAGAAAATAAGTCTATATATAAACGATTTTTTTCTATAGAAAGATCGAAAAGTGACTTTGTTACTTCTTAGATACTTAGAACTCGAACACGCTATTAAATATATTATTTAAGTACCTATATTATTAAATATATTATTATTATATAGAGAATAGTAAGTAAAAAGTATTTTTAGTAAAATTCTAGTTAAGTAAAATAGTAGATTTCGCGGTATAGATCTCGCGGTGTAGATTTCGCGGTGTAGAATGAAAGTATAGAATAGAAAATGGGAATAGTTACTAATTAATAGTAAGTAGTAAAGAGAAATTAAGAGAATTGCTTATTTTATTAAATTTTAATTTTAAGAAAGAATTTCTAGTTCTTTTATATTTTTATTTTCTTAGTATAAGTTACTTACTTATAACTAGGTATTTTTATTCTTAGTTTCGAGATTATTATATTCCGGTTTCGAAATTATCTTATTTTAATTTTATTTTCGGTTTTTAATATTAGAATTATTTTATTTATTTTAGTTTTTAATATTAAAATTATCTTATTTTAGTTTTCAATATTAAAATTATCCTTTTCTAGTTTTAACTATTTCTATTAGTTTTATATATTAGTTTTATATAGTTTTTATACTATAAAGTATATATATATATATATATAATAGTTTTTATAATAAAATATATTATATTTTTATTTTTATTTCTTAGTTTTTAAAAAGTTATTTTTAAGTTTTTAGTAAAGCTTTATTTTTAAGTTTCTTATTCTAGTCTAGAAGCTACGTTTCTATTTTAGTTCTTTTAGAAGCTAGATTCCTTTCTAATTCTTTTAAAAACTAGTTTTTAAAATAACTTCTTTTTATTTTATATTTTTATTTTTATTTTCTTTATAAAGTTATTTTATATTTAAATATAGATACTTAAATATAGTAATAATTTATATTAAAGTATTAGCTTTTTATTTTATTTTCTTTATTTAGTAATTTAGTTTATTATTATTATATAATTATATATATATTATCTAGAAAATTATATTAAAGTAATTAAATAATATTTCTAATTATTTTATAGTTATATTAGCTTTTTAAACTTAAGTATATTATTTTAAGATTATAAAAAAAAATTAAAAAAAAAAAAAATAGTTTTTTATTATTAAGAATTTCTTAAGGAAAGAAAGAAGTAAAAAAAAGAGAAAATAAAGGTATAAAGAAGTAATTATATTAAAATAGTATCTATATAGTCTCTATTCTTCTATTTCTAAAGCTAGAAGGAAAGGGGGAGGAAACAAGTTTATTTATAGACGATTTCTTCTTATAGAAAGATCGAAAAGTAACTTCGTTACTTCTTAAATACTCTAGAACTCGAACACGCTATCAAATATATTATTTCAGTACCTATGTTATCAAATACGTTATTTTAAAAGTTTTTATTATTAAATATATTATATTTTTATTTTTATTTCTTAGTTATATTAAAAATAAGTTTTTAAGTTTACTATTAAACTTTGTTTCTATTTGTATTTTCGGTTCTCGGAAAGTTATTTTTAGGTTTTTTATCTTAGTTTTTCTAGAAGCCGTGTTTTTATTTTGATTCTTTTAGAAGCTAAGTTTTTGTTCTAGTTCTTCTAGAGGCTAGGTTTCTATTTTAGTTCTTCTGGGCTTGTATTCTAGTTCTTTTAAAAACTAGTTTTTAGAATAACTTCTTTTTATTTATATTTTTAATTTTATAATATTTTTTTATAAAGTTATTTTACTTAAATATAGTAATAAAAACTAGGTAAAGTTTAGAAAATAATTTAACTACTAAGTAGTATTAACTAGAAAAGTTACTTTTAAGTAAACTAAAAGCCTTTAAAATAATAATTTACTTTAAAGTACTTATTATATAAAATTTAAACTACTTATTAAAAAAAAGAAAATATAAATAAATATATATAATAAAAGCTATAATAAGCTTTAAAACTTTATTAATAATAAGAAAACTACTATAATATATACTAAAGAAATATTAGAAATATAATAAGGTATTTATTAAAAAATTAGAAACTAGATTACTAAAACATAGCTAATAGGGTTATAAGATATTATTAAAGAAAAGTATATAACGAAAGTTTATATTTATTTATAACTTTAATAAAGTATAACTTAAAGTATTCTAAGAATATATTAAAGAAATACTTGGAAAAGGATATGTTTAGCTATTAATATTACTAGCTAGATATTTTATTCTTTTTATATTTAAAAAGAATAAGAAGTTATAGATATATATAGACTATTAATAACTAAATAATATTATAGTAAAGAACTAATATTTACTACCTTTAATCTTTAAGCTTTAAGATAGGCTTTAGGAAGCTTAATAATTTATAATATTAAATTTAAAAGGAGTTTATAATTTAGTCTATATTAAAGAAAGTAATAAGTAGAAGATAGCTTTTTAAACTTAATATAGCTACTTTAAGTATTTAGTTATACTTTTTAAATTAATTAATACTTTAGCTAGCTTTTAGATAATAATTAATTATATATTATAAGAATATTTAGATTAATTTAAAGTAGTATATCTTAATTATATTTTTATCTACTTAAAAAAAATTAAAGAATATAGAAAATATATATATATAAAGTTTTCTAAAAACTAGAAAAAGTAAAACTACTAGTTAAAGTTATTAAATATAAATTTTATAAGTAAGAGATAAACTTTTTTAAATATATTATTTAATTAGAAAAATCTAAATATAAAGATTAAAATTAAAGTTATCTTAGATTAGCTAATACTAATTAATATTATATAAGTTAAAGGATTTCTTAGATTTTTTAACTACTACTATAGGTTCTTAAAGGACTATAGTAAGAAAGTTAAAGTATTTATAAACTTAATAAAAAAAGACAATCTCTTTAAATAGAGACCTAAAGAATAAAAAGTATTTTAAAAAGCTAAGTAAACTATAAGTAAATAACTAGTTCTTATTAAAATAGATTTTATAAAACTATTTAAAATTAAAATAGATATCTTAGATTATAGTATAAAAATGTAATTAAAGTAATAAGATAAAGATAATAAAATTAAGCTTATAGCTTTTATATTTAAAAAGCTTAATAAACTAAAGCTATAATATATTATATTTAATAAAGAATTTATAGCTATTATTAAAGCTTTTAAAGAATAGAAGTATTACTTAGTTAATATTAAATACCTTATTATAATTTACTTAGATTATAAAAACTTTATAAGATATATAATAACTAAGAAACTTAATTAATAGTAAGTTTAAAAAGTAGAAGAACTATTAAAATATAATTTTAGAATTATATATTCTTAAAGTTATAAAGAGAAATAAAAGAAAGATAGTTTTTTACTATTAAAAATTTCTTAAGAAAAGAAAAAAGTAAAAAAAAGGGAAAATAAAGGTATAAAGAAGTAATTATATTAGAATAGTGTCTATGTAGTTCTTATTCTTCTCTTTCTAAAGCTAGAAGGAAAGGGGGAGGAAACAGGTCTATATATAGACGATTTCTTCTTATAGAAAGATTAAAAAGTAACTTCGTTATTTCTTAGATGCCCTAGAACTCGAACACGTCATCAAATACATCGTTCGAGTACTTACGTCATCGAACACATCGTTCGAGTACTTACGTCATCGAATATATTATATTTTATTTTTATTTCTTAGTTCTCGAAAAGTTATTTTTAGGTTTCTTATTTTAGTTCTTCTAGAAGCTACGTTTCTATTTTAGTTCTTTTAGAAACTAAGTTTCTATTTTAGTTCTTCTAGAAGTTTCTATTCTAGTTCTTTCAGTTCTTCCAGAGGCTAGGTTTCTATTCTACTTCTTCTAGGCCTTTATTTTAGTTCTTTTAAAAACTAGTTTTTTTTTCTTTTTTTTTAAAATAACTTCTTTTTTATTTTATATCTTTTAATTTTATAATATTTCTTCATAATATTATTTTACTTAAATATAGTAATATATATATTAAAGAAAAAAAAAATAGAAAAGTAAATACTTTTAGCTAATACTTTAATTATTTCTAAAAGATATTTAAAGAAATATAGATTATACTATATTAAGATAATAAAGGTAACCTATAATAAATTATAATAATTTACTAAATTAATTAAAACTAGAAGCTATTTAATAAAATAAAGAAGAAATAAAGAGAGGTTATAAATTTATATACTATAAAGTCCTTTTATATTATTTTAATATAAGAAAATAAATAGCTTATAATATTAAAATAGAAAATTAAGAGTTACTAGTAATTTTACTAACTATATCTTTTAAGAAATATATAAATTACTATTATATAGCTATTTAAACTTTAAAAAGACATTTAAAATCTTTAGAAGAAACTACTAAATAAACTATAGCTTTAAGTACTTTAAGTATTTAGTTAAGATATATAATTATTATATATAAAATAAGATATTATAATATAAAACTTATAAAAAACTATAGTTAATATTAGTATTAGAAGTATTATAATAGAAAATTATTATTAGTTTTATTATTAAATTACTTAAATTTAAAGACTTAGCTAGTAAAATAAAATATAATAATATTATAATAGTAGTTAATAAATTAATAAAATATATTTACTTTATATTATATAATAAAACTATAAAGGTACTATAGTTTACTAAGTTATTTTTATAAATAGTAATAGTAAATTATAATTTACTAGAAGAAATTAATTTAAATAGAGGTAGTATATTTATCTTATATTTCTAGTAGAGCTTATTAGATAAAATAGAAATTAATTATAAGCTCTTTACTATATATTATTTAAAAATATAAAAGTTATTATAAAAACTATTTTATATCTATATATATATATATACTTTATAGTATAAGAAATATATAAAGCTAATATATAAAACTAATATATAAAACTAATATATAAAATTAATAAAAATAGTTAAAACCGGAAAAGAATAATTGGGATATCGAAAACTGAAAATAAAACTAGAATAAGATAATTCCGAAACCGGAATATAATAATCCCGAAACTAAGAATAAAAACACTTAGTTATAAGTAAGTAACTTATACTAAGAAAATAAAAATATAAAAGAATTAAAAATTCTCTCTTAGAACTAAAATAAAATAGAATAAGTAATTCTTTTAACTTTTTCTTATTACCTACTTTAGTAATTATTAATTAGTTACTATTTCTATTTTTTATTCTACACCGCGAAATCTACTATTATACTTAACTATAATTTTATTAAAAATACTTTTACTTACTATTTTCCTTTTACTACTTATATAACTATAATAAAACTAAGTAGAGTAAATAAATTAGATATTTAAAATATACTTATAATATTATATTAACTAGGAGTAGGATAATTAGGTATTTTTACTATCTTTAATTAATATATTAAAAAGTATTAAACTATTACTATTTTATATAAATTATAGTATTAAATTCTAAATAAGATTTAAGCTAGTAAAGATAAAATTCTAAATAGAATAAGTAATTATTACTACTAATAAAATAAAAGAATTATATAAGTAACTAGGATTATAATTTTAGTTTCTAGTTTTTAGTCTTTAGTTTAGAAAAAAAAACTAACTAAAATAGTTTCAGCTTTAAAAAAATACTAACTAGACTAGTTTTAATATAAACTAAAACTAACTAAAAAAAAACTAAAAAACTAAAAAAAAAAAAAAAAAAAAAAAAACTAAAATAAAAACTTTAACTTTAAAAACAATTTTTAAATTTTAAATTTAATTTAAAATTTTTATAAAAATGTTTAATTAATACTAATATTATATACTATTTTATAAAATATAAATATATATTTATTTTTAATAAAATTCTCGAATATTTTAGAAAGTTCTATTAGATTTTATATAATTCTATCTACTTCTATTATATTCTAGTATATTCTATAATATTCTAGTATAGTCTAGTATTTACTATTATAGTCTACTATACTCTAATATATTCTAGAAATTTCTAGAAATTTCTATTAAGTTTTAAAATTTTTAAGAAATTCTAAAAAATTCTACTAAACTCTACTAAGTTTTATTTTTATATTTTTAGAATATTCGAAATTAGACTTTAAAAAACTATATAAAGAAAGATAATTTCCTTTTATAAACTCTTTTTTTCTTTTTATTTTTCCTTATAAAAATAATTATAATTATAATTATAATTATATTTCTTAAACTATATTTATAACTATTACTATTATTATAATTATATTATTTATAATAAATTCTTCTTTTAATACCGAGTCTATATATAATAAATCTAAAGACTCTTATTATATATTATAAAAAGAAATATAACTTATTATATTTATAATACTTATTTCTATTACCTCTATTCCTATTATTATTAATTCTACTACTAATAATAACTAATATAAAGATTCTATTTATAATAGTTCTACTTATATATTAGATAATTCTAATATTTATATATTTAAAAACGGATTATTTACTAGAACTTTATTAACTATTAATTATAGTAAGGAAAGAGAAACGCTTATAAAGTATATATTATATAATTATAATAAAATAACTATAATTAAAGGCTTTTAGTCTTCTAATTTTATATATTGTTATTAAAATAAGTATCCTACTATAGCTTATAGTATAAAAATAGAAAGTTATCTTATTAAAAGAGCTAATATATCTAATATAACTAGTTTTTTTAATATTATAGCTTCTACTTCTTAAAAATAGTAAAGAACTAATACTATTATAAATAATAGTACTAGTTTAATTAATAAATTTAATAAAGATAAAGCTTATAATAAAATATTAAATTTTATTATAAGTAATAATCTTTCTTTTAATATTCTTAACTTTAAGTTATTTTCTAGCTTATTAAGCTATTATAATAAGCAAAATCTAACTATAAACTATTGAAAAATTAAAAATATATTAGAAAATATATATAATACGTATTTATCTAATATAAATAATAAATTAAAACTTAATAAAGAAAGTTATAGGTTTTTTTTATTAACTTTTAATATATAGACTTCAAATACTTAAAATAGCTATTTTAATATTATATTATCTTATATAGATAATAGTTTTAACTTAAATTATAAGCTAATTAGTTTTAAAGAATTATTAGAAGCCTATATAGGCTTATATATTTATACTAACGTTATTAATATTATAAATTTATATACTAATTTATATAATAATATAGTATTATACGAGATAATGTAGTTAATAATAATACTTTTATAAGTATTTTTAAAAGAAAAACTAATAAAAGTAATTTATTTAATATTAAATATATTATATATATTATTAATCTTATAGTATAAGATATATTATAAGATTATATATTAAATACAAAGGCTAAAAATGCTATTAATATATATATAGATACTATTAATAATAATAATACTAATATTATTACTAAAAATAATATTACTATTATAGCTAAACTATAAAAATTAGTTACACTTATTAAATATACTTAAAAAAATAAAAAATTACTTCTTAAAGGTATTAATAAATATAAAAAAGAGGGAATTATATCTTTAAACTATAATATTACTAAAATTCCTTTAGATAATACTACTAGATAGAATTCTATATATTATATAATTAAAATAGCCCTTAAATTACAGCCAGCTATAATATATATAGCTAATAATACTTAAATTAAAGAATTTAAAAATAATATTTTAAATAAATTAGAATAGCTTTAGTTAAAAGAACTTAAATCTATATTTGAAATATTTATTAAACCTAGTATTAAATTACAAGGTCAAGTATATACTACTTTAAATATAAGTTTATTATATATTTATCAAATTTATAATAAACTTAATAAAATAATTAATATATATAAAACTAATAAAACTACTAATTATAGTAGTTATATATTAGCTATTTAAGCTAGTATTAAAAAGCTAGAGAAGTATTTTCCTAAAAAGATTACTTATTATAAACTTTATATTTTAAATATTATTTTAGATCCTAGATTTAAACTAATATATTTTTAAAATAATGGTTTATTATATCTATATTAATCTACTAATATAGTAGATAAAACTACTACTATATTATAATATGAATTTATTAAAGTAAGAAATTTAGTAAATACTTCTAATAGTAATATTTCTTTTGATAAATTACAAGATAATATATAATTATTAATATATCTAATAAAGAATCTACTACTTCTTTAGATAAAGATTTATATATAAATACTAGTAATAATAAAGAAGAATATATTACTTATTTAAAAGAAACTACTATTAGTTTAAATATAAACCCTCTTAATTATTAGAAATAAAATAATAGTAGATTTTCTATATTAAGTATTTTAGCTAGAAAGATTTTAGCTATTCTAGCTACTTAAGCTTCTATTAAAAGTACTTTTAATATAGCAAATAATATTATAACTAAAAGTCGAAATAGACTTAGTTTTAATACTATAAAATAACTTATACTACTTAAAAGTTGGAGAATTAAAGATTTAAAGGAATTAGAAAGATTATATATTAAAAATAATATTAAAGAAGAAGAAGAAACTTATTAAAAACTTATTATTTATATATAATATTTAATATATATTTCTTTTATTTTTTTTTTAAAATATTATTTATAATTTTAATTTAATTTTTAAGTATTTAATATAATTATATTTATTAGGTTTATAATTTTTAAAATTATTAAAATTAATTATTTAATTTTTTTTTAAGTTTTTTATAGTTTTTTTCTTAGTTTTTAGTTTTAATTTTAGTTTTCTTAGTTAGTTTTAGTTTACTTCTATACTAAACTAGACTAGTTTTAGTTTTAGCTTAAACTAACTAAATTAGTTTTAGTTTTAAGAAAAACTAAACTATTAGTTACTAATTTACAATCTTATAAGTAACTTATAAAAGAATTTTAGTAAATATATAGTAATATATAAAATATTATATAAACTAAAAGTAAATTAAGAAACTAACTTTTAAAAGAGGAAGTAAGGTTTAATTATTTTAGAAAAAACTAAAGATAAGAAACTTTTAGATTAAAATAATATAACTTAGTAATAATCTTAATTATTAAAAACTAGGACCTTTTTAGTAAAATATAAGGTCTTAGAAGTTAATTATAAGCTTAAGTTACGAGAAAGTATAAATAACTATTTAATATTTTATATAATTTTACTTAAACTTATATATAAAAATAATTTATATAGAAAATTAATATAAATTAAAGCTTAAAAAAAAAATTTTTTTAAAGTAGAAAATATTTTTAATTTTTAATATTATAAAAAGATTATATAATTAAATAGAAAAACTATAATATAAGTAAAAATACTTAAAAACCTATTAAGTCTTTAGTAAAGAGCTAATAACTTCTTACTTTTAAAATTATAAAAGAAAATAAAGGAAGAATAGTTTTTTTACTATTAGGAATTTTTAAAGAGGAAAAAGAAGTAAAAGAAAGGGAAAATAAAGATATAAAAAAGTAATTATATTAGAATAGTGTCTATATAGTCCTTATTCTTCTATTTCTAAAGCTAGAAGGAAAGGGGGAGGAAATAGGTCTATATATAGACGATTTCTTCCTATAGAAAGATCGAAAAATGACTTTATTACTTCTCAGATGCCCCAGAGCTCGAACACGCTATCAAACACATCGTTTAAGTACTTACGTCATCGAACATGTCATGTTTTTATTTTTATTTCTTAGTTCTCGGAAAGTTATTTTTAGGTTTCTTGCTCCGGTTCTTCTAGAAGCCACGTTTCTATTTCAGTTCTTTTAGAAGCCAAGTTTCTATTCTAGTTCTTCTAGTTCTTCTAGAGGCTGGGTTTCTGTTCTAGTTCTTCTAGTTCTTCCCGTTCTTCTAGAGGCTGGGTTTCTATTCTAGTTCTTCCAGGCCTTTATTCTAGTTCTTTTAAAAACTAGTTTTTAGAATAACTTCTTCTTTTTTATTTTTATTTTATATCTTTTAATTTTATAATATTTATTTATGATATTATTTTACTTAAATATCGTAATACTTACTATATTCTATTAAGAAAACCTAATATAATTAAAAGATCTAATAATACTAAATCTATTAATAAGTTTTAATTAATTTCTAATTTAAAGATAAAGGAAGTAGTACTCTCTATAATATCTTCCTCTACTACCTATCTATTACTATATTTAAGTAAAATAATATTATAAAAAAATATTATAAAATATAAAATAAAAAGAAGTTATTTTAAAAACTAGTTTTTAAAAGAACTAGAATAAAGGCTTAGAAGAACTAGAATAGAAACTTAGCTTCTAGAAGAACTAGAAGAACTAGAATAGAAACCCAGTCTCTAGAAGAACTAGAAGAACTAGAATAGAAACTTAGCTTCTAAAAGAACCGAAATAGAAACGTAGCTTCTAGAAGAACCGGAGCAAGAAACCTAAAAATAACTTTTTGAGAACTAAGAAATAAAAATAAAAACATAATATATTTGATGACGTAAGTACTTAAACGATGTATTTGATGGCGTGTTCGAGCTCTGGGGTATCTGAGAAGTAATAAAGTCATTTTTCGATCTTTCTATAAAAAGAAATCGTTTATATATAGACTTATTTCCTCCCCCTTTCCTTCTAGCTTTAGAAATAAAAAAATAAAGACTATATAGATATTATTCTAATATAATTACTTCTTTATATTTTTATTTTCCCTTTTTTTTACTTTTTTCTTTTCTTAAAAAAATTTTAATAGTGAAAAACTATTTTTCTTTTATTTCCTTTTTTAACTTTAAGAATATATTAACTACTTCTATTTAATAAGTAACTTTATTTAGTAATATTACTAATAAAAAATAGTAAATAAAGAAAGCTTTATTATAAAAAATAAGTTTACTTTTAAAAAGTAATTAGTTTAAACTATTTAATAACTTTAAATATAAATTAATAACTTAAAGTAATAGCTTTAAACTAAATTTATTATAAATAGTAATATAATAGTCCTCTTTTAAATTATTATAAATATTATAAAAATATAATCTTAAAAGCTTATAAGTTAAAAGTCTACTTTACTAAACTAGCTAAGTTTAAAGAAACTTAAACTAAGATAAAGTTTTTTCTTACTTATATAAAATATTATAACCTAGCTACTATATAAGCTATAGGAAGGGCAGTGAGGAATAGTAGAAATAGTAAAAAGATATATAATATAGGAACTGTGATCAGATAGACATAGACTAACTAATTAATAGTTAAATAGAAAGAATCTAACTAGCTAGTTAATGAAGGACTAACTAATTAATAAGATAAGAAATTTAATACTAAAAATAGATAAAAGAAAGGTTTATATAAGCTATAAATATCTTCCTATATCTAATATATTTCTTTAAACTCTTTAGTAATTAATATAAGTAATAATTATAACTTATATTTATATATATACTTTTACTATATTATTATAAATACTATTTAATTACTTTATTTACTACTAATAGGCTCCTATAACCCTAATACTAGCTATACCTACCTAATATTTAATTAATTAATTAGTTTTTTATATTAAGAATATAATATATTAATTATTTCTATTTAGTAAGTAACTTTATTAAGTAATATTAATATCTAGAAATTATAATACTAGTAAAAAAGAAGACTTTTCCTAAGTTAGATAATAAAATTAAGATAAAAAAAGTAACTATATTTATTATAAAAGCTAATAAGAATTTTAGTAATAATAAAGATATTAATATTATTACTATTAAAAACTATAATATATTATAGATAAGTAGAGAACTAAGATAAAAGAGGTAGAGGTGTTTACTAGCTATTAATATAAAAAGAATAGGGAATTTAACTAGTATTTTAATAATATTAATAAGTAATCTAGTAAAATACTAGCCCTCTAATTAGATAATAAATTACTTAGCTAGAATAAATAATCTAGTAGTTAAATACTAATATAATAGCTTATAGAAGTAATATACTTTCTATAGTTTTTATATTTATAATATCTAAATTTAAGATTACTATATCTAATAAATATAAAAAAAACTAATAATAATTATAAGAATTTCTTAAAGTTATAAAAAAAAATAAAAGAAGAATAGTTTTTTACTCTTAAAAATTTTTTAGGAAAAGAAAAAAGTAAAAGAAAAGAAAAATAAAGGTGTAAAAAAGTAATTATATTAGAATAGTATCTATATAGTCCTTATTTTTCTATTTCTAAAGCTAGAGGGAAAGGGGAAGGAAATAAGTCTATATATAAATAATTTCTTCTTATAAAAAGATTGAAAAGTGACTTCGTTACTTCTTAAATGCCCCAGAGCTCGAACACACTATCGAATATATGATTCAAGTACTTATATTATCAAATATATTATATTTTTGTTTTTATTTCTTAGTTCTAGGAAAGTTATTTTTAAATTTCTTGTTCCGGTTCTTCTAGAAGCCACGTTTCTATTTTAGTTCTTTCAGAAGCCAAGTTTCTATTCTAGTTCTTCTAGAGGTTTCTATTTTAGTTCTTCTAAAGGTTTCTATTCTAGTTCTTCTAGAGATTTCTATTCTAGTTCTTCTAGAAGTTTCTATTCTAGTTCTTCTAGAGGTTTCTATTCTAGTTCTTCTAGTTCTTCTAGAGGCTAGATTTCTATTCTAGTTCTTCTAGTTTTTCTAGAGGCTAGGTTTCTATTCTAGTTCTTCTAAGCCTTTATTCTAGTTCTTTTAAAAACTAGTTTTTAAAATAACTTTTTTTTATTTTATATTTTATAATATTTCTTTATAATATTATTTTACTTAAATATAGTAATATATATTATAATTTTAATATAAAGTATTAGTTAATTAATAGAATATTAGGTAAATATAGCTAATATTAGAATTATAAAAGTTTATTATAAGTAAATAAGGTATTTAAATAGTATTTATAATAATATAAAAGTATATATATAAGTATAAGTTATAGTTATAACTTATATTAACTATTAAAAAGTTTAAAAGATTAGATTAAATATAAGAAACTATTATAGCTTTATATAAGTATTTCTTTTATCTTTTTTTAATATTTAATTATTTTTATAATACTAATATAATTGTCCTAAAGATAATTACTTAGTTGCCTTTCTTATATATAGCTAGTTATTTCTTATATAACTACTTAGTTACATTTTTAAAAAGTAACTATATAATTATATTCTTATTCTACTACATTTTACTCCTTCGTAGGAGCCTAAATCGCGGCCGGGTTATAATAATTAAGTTATAATAATAACTTTATTAGCTTTATTATAAAATTAGTTTTTATAATATAAAAAAGTTTTTATTTAAGTTAAGAATCTTCTAAGTTTTTACTAACTTTTTTTAAACTTATTAAATATAATAATTTTAAATTAAGGTCTTATAAATATAATAAGTATAAAAAGTATACTTTCTTTTTAAACTATTATATTAATATTTAATTATTAGATTATTTATTTTAGCTAAATAATTTATTATTAGATTATTTATTTTAGCTAAATAATTTATTATTAGATTATTTATTTTAGCTAAATAATTTATTATTAGATTATTTATTTTAGCTAAATAATTTATTATTAAATTATTTATTTTAAAATATTAAAATATTAATTAAATTCTCTATTTTTTCTATATTAGTAATTAATAAAATCTTTTATTTTCTTTATTTTAAACTTTTATTTATCTATAATATCTTATTTTTTTTATTAATAATAATATTAACTTTTTTTCTTATTATTACTAAAGTAATTATTAACTTTAATAATAAGTATAATTATTTTAATAAATTTAATTTTATTATCTAATTTAATAAAAGTCTTTTTCTTTTTTAAAAATACTATAATTTCTAAATATTAATATTATTTAATAAAGTTACTTATTAAATAAAAGTAATTAATATATTATAATCTTAATATTTAAAAGTTTAATTAATTACTAAAATAAAATAATATTAAAATAGTAAGTATTTATTATAAATAAGTAAAGTAGTTAAATAATATAATAAAAAATATATATTTAAATATAAAAATATAATTATATTTAAATTAACTATTAAAAAGTTTTAAAAGATAAACTAAATATATAATAGAATTTATAATTTATATAGTTATTTTCTTCTAAGCTTCTCCTAAAAACTAATACCTTTTAAGCTTAATCTTATCTTATCGACTATAGTAGACTATTTATTAGTCTTATTAATTATAATAAAATAATAAAACTATTTTTTAATTTTATTAATTTTATTTTTATTAATCTATATTACTTTATAATTTATTTTTTCTATTATAATTTACTACTTATAAGTCTTTAATATAATTAGCTTATAATATAATATAATAACTACTTTTATATAATTATTTTTTTTTTATTTTTTTAAAAATTTTAATAATAAAAAACTATTTCTCTTTTATTTTTTTTTATAAATTTTAAAAATAATTAAATAAAAAAAGTTAATTTAAATTAATTAAAAAATTAAATTAAAAAATTTTAATATTTAATTTTTTTTAATAAAAATTAAGCTTTTTTTATATTAATTATTTTATTTTTTATTTTAATAATTTTATTATAATTTTATATTAAACTTAATATATTTTAATAAAAAATATATATTTAAATAAAAAATATATATTTAAATAAAAAATATATATTTAAATAAAAAATATATATTTAAATAAAAAATTTAATAAATATATAATTAATAATATATAATAATAATAAAATATTAATTATTAATATACTTTTTAGATTTACTTAATATAATAATAATAAATATATATTTTTTATATAATATTTTAGCTTTTATAATAAAAAATCTTATTATATTTTAATTTTATTTATATTAAATATATATAATTTTTTTAAATTTAAATTTAAATAATAATTAATTTAAAAATTAATTAAATTATAATAAATAAATATAAATATTATATAATTTTCTTTTAATAAAGTAATGAAACTATTATATTAAATATAATCTTACAAGTAGTTTACTTTCGCGACATTACTTTAGTTATCGCATGCCGAATAACTACTCCCGCCTTTTCAATTTCTTTCTTACTTAAGCCGGTAGTCACACAGACTCGCAGTGCAGGCTGTAATTCCCACGACTCCTTGAGCTCCGCTCTGGTCGGCGTAGCGGAAGTCCTTAGCCGTGTGATTAGAACACCATTCGACAGGGCCTATAAACGTTAGAGGTCTAAATCATATATAATGTAGTGAGGGACTGACCTCTTCAGTACACTCCTGTAGAAGTCTCTCCTGATCGTCGAGCGTGAGACCACGCGACTTGACCACTTCCGACTTCAGTACCAGGAGTACGATTGGGTTTTCAGGAGCACTCGTGCATCTGACCCAGTCACTTCGCGGGTCAAGCTGTGCCCTCATCGACTTGATATTTTCTCGGCACTGACCTATAACGTCGGGGTTAGACTGAAGCATATTGAGCGTTTCGCTCGCCGTGACGGCAAGCATTGCAGGCAAGGCGGCCGAAAAAGTGAACGATGCCGATGAAATGCGCTGATGTTCGACGACATCCCTTGCCCCAGCACAGAAACCGCCACCAGCGCAGAGGGGTCCAGCAAGCGAGCCAATGATCATATCTATTTGGGATGGGTCGACATGTTGCGCTTCCGTTAGGCCCCGACCGGTTCGTCCGAGGACGCCGAATGACCAAGTCTCGTCCAAAATAATACGGAATTTGTATTTTTCCTTCAAGCCAACCTATGTAACTTGTATTAGCATGGCAGAGCTAGACGGGTGCGTCCTGAAGAGGTTATAGGCTGGGAGAGGTGATGGGGTGGAGGTCCCACACCAGGCCACTGATCTTCAGCAGCGAGCGGAAACTTACGAGTCTGGGCAGATCGACCGAATCGCCGACTGTTTCGAAAAGTCCCTCCGTAACAATAAACCTACGAGTGAGTTTCTTGCCACTCTGCTCCTCCACGACCTTTCGCATGACGCGCTCGAGGTCATCCATATCGCCGTGTTTATACCACTTGATGTTACTTCTCGAAATCTGTAGCCCTCGCCGAATGGAAAAATTGACAGCGCTATCTGCGACAATGATGTCACCCCGCTTGCAAAACGCGGGTATGACGCTAGAGATGGTGGAGAACGCCTGGGCATAAACGATGCATGCCTCTGTGCCAATATACGAAGCTATGTCCGCCTCCGTCTTCATATGTACGTCCTGGGTGCCGTAGAATTGAGGAGGACCGCATGGCCCTACGCCGTATGTGCGCAGCGTTTGGATGGCCTTGTCCTTAATCTGCTCATTTCCATTGAAGTTGTAGAAGTTGTAGGATCCAAGGTTGGTCACCGTCCGGCCGTTTGAGAGCCTCGCCTTTGGTCCGCTCGCACTGAGAATGAATTAGAGCGCCAGTCATCTCAAGGGGGGTTATCCGTGCCGGGTAGGGTCGTGCCTGACAACGGAGAGCTTACCCGACAATCACTGGCAATTTTTCATACTCTGTGGCCTCGAGCGTAGTCTGGGGGGAGACCAGAGGCTCCGGGATCCACTCATCGACGAGTTCGTCAATTTCCTGCAGAGCGTTTAGCGAAGCGTAGTGCGTAGGACTGAAGAGGATAGACCTACATCTTCCCGTAATTGAATGAAATTTTGCTTCTGCGTCGAATAGGAGGGTGATAGTAGGTACCGAATGAAAAAGAGGACTAGGATGAGCTCAATGGCAGACCGAATGGGATCATTCTGGTAGCTAGATCGCACATAACGGACGATGACGGCAGAGCCGGGTAGCTTCTGAAATGCCGCAGTCGCCGTGTTTAAGGCCGTAGTAAGCAACTCCTGGGCATCGCTCAAATCCATATTGGCAAATTCGCATGCGGTCGAGGGCGGGCGAGGAAGGAAAAAGAGGTTCGCGAAAAGGGGGTGGAAAATCTTAGATTGGTCGCCTTGGTCTGGTATTTAAGGGGAGACCGACCGCGGACGCGCCGGAGAGAACTCGCACACGTGAAGAAAGCTCAGTCCTAACAGTAAATCGCTGACTAATAAATCTGGGTCGATGGTGGACATTGACGCGCAGTGATACGAAGGTAAAACAAGGTAATCAAATTGTGTTAATTTTGAACTTAATGCGCTGTGATGGACGAAAACTGAAATCTATTCTGATCGCGTAAGAAAAAGACAGTGATGAAATATACTAGTACTAAAGACAATGAGAACCCAAACCGAAACCCACTCCGCTGACACTACTTCCTGCAGGCCAGCTGAATTATCCTTCCACAGGAGCGGCTGAGACATAATGAAACTGGACAAATTCAGATGAAGCGTGGATTGGGGCTGTGACGAGATACTATGATGATCGGAACGGTGTGATTGAGATTGAAAGTGTAAGGCAATGCGTCGGTCGGCTCTGGCTTGACATCGGGCTATGGATAGGCATGCTATGCTCAGAGGCCAACCGCGCAATCTTCCAGTTCCACACACAGCTGGAAGCATGAACGAGAGGCGTACTATCGTTCTTCATCGCGGCTTCTTAGGTAAGGAGGAACTTCAATCTCGTCAAGGTATCCTCCTCACCGTCTTGCGTGACATCAGCTTGCCCTGCGTCCCCGCTTCCGCCCGTTGGTTCCGCACTGGTATTGTTGTTATTCTGGTTGACTGGTTGGACAAGCTTCAAATCCTTAAGCATTGACAGATTTGTTGTAATCTTTGATCCTGCAACGGTAGGTCCAACAATCAAGCCAAGGATGACGACAAGCATGACGAAATAGAGGATTGCGTATCGGATTACACGCCGACGTCTTAGCTTGGTTTGCTTCATCGAATATATCGGGGGCCGAATCTGGCGGCTGTTGCTTTACTGGTTAGTTCACGGCATAGAACATAGAGGGTGTCGGGGGACAAAACAAGGTGGAGTGAGGGAGCCGTACCTAGGTCGCAACCAGAAGAGCATCATTGAGTGGATCATGTCAACCTTGGGAATCAAGATCACTGGAAGCATGAGGAAGAGCAAAATGTGTCCAAGGATGAAGTCGGCAGCAAACATGCTCAACTCTGTAATCTTGCACAGGAACTCTCGTGCAGGCTGTGATACGGAATGCCAACCCATGGAGTACCACTTGCCGGTCCAGAAGGCGATATTTGCCTGATCGGTCTTAAACTCACGCGTCAGCGCCAGACTGATTATGAGTTTGAAGACGAATCGTTGGATGGCCACGACGGCAATCATGCCGGCTAGGGTCCTCGGGAAGTGGAATCCCTCGAGGAAGAACATGACCTCGAAGAAGGCCAAAAGCATGACAACGGCAACCCCATGAGCGATGGCAGCCAGAACACTTCCAAACTTTTTGCAACACATGCTCAAGAGAGGTCCCATAAAACAGGCCATAAAGAACATGACTAACAAGGTACCCGCATTGATGGCGATCGGGCCGAAAGCGACGATAGCAATCCTGATAAGTGAGTTGGTGGGGCCGTTGGTGTCCTCGGCGTCTTTGTCGACTCCTGTCTGGGCGTTGATATAGAGGTAAGGAATCAGTGTCACGACCACGAGCAGCAGGGGCACAAGAATCTCCCCGAAAAAGAGATTGGTGATAGCGGCTCGGGGGACATCTGCTGACATCTTTTTGGAGGGATCGCCGAGAGCCTTCCTCTTGTACCCGGTGATCCGTGTTCGCGAGAGCCGACAGAAGGCGATCCAGGACGATGCATGAGATCTCGAGTTGCCTCGCGACAGCCAGCGAAGGAAGTCTCGGTAGTCGATGAAGAAGTCATTCCAGGCGAACTGATGAGGATTGAACATGAAGGGCGAGACGACAAGGGCTAGCATAGAGACCCAGAAGTACGTCAAGGCTGCCTGCCAGATAGTGACCGTAGCGAAAAGCAACATCATGAGCAATCTGGCGCCGAAGTAAATCGATGGCCCGGCGAATCTCGAATACAACACGCCGAACGGGATGCGCGCCGTGGCGAAGCCACGACCGGTTCCGATGTACCTGGCACCGCCGAAAGACAAGTCTTGCTGGACGGAGTTGGCGTAAATTTGGGTTACGAAAACTTCAAAGAATAACGAGAATGAAAACAGTTGTTTCGCCAGTCGTGTTGCCGCTCGCCAGACACCACGTTCCGTCGCTTCCTGTACCACGAGAGGAATGAAGGCCAGGAATGCGACGAAGAAGATTGACCAAACGCAGCGGTACACCCAATCGGTCAAGGCGTCCGTGTTGGCGCACCCGGTGGGCAGGAGGGCGTCGGTAATGGGAACATCCGGGTTGTAATTGCACGCAATCGTTTCGTGCTTCAGGGCACCGAGATTGAGCAAGGTAATCATGAACATTTGAACCGAGAGCATGATAAACATATTGTTCAAGTGGAAACCGGCGTGGGCGTAGTAGAACGAGAGGAATCTGTCCAGCGGCAGCTGGGTGCCGAGATAATAGTATTCTCGGGAAAGCATCTGTTCACCCATTCCCGTTCCAATCTTGGTTGTGAAGTTCAGAATGGACCCAAAGCCAAGGTCACGACCCTTGCCACACTGGTAATATTCGCAGTGCTTGATGCGACCTCCTCGAAGACTGGCGTTCATGCCAGCGTAAATGTCTTCATTCAAATGGAGACCCTTCTGCGCCTTGGAGACACCCCCTCGGGTCGTCATGAAAATGCCGTTGAGGAAATCCGGATGCCCATAGTGGAGTTTGCCACCGATTTGAGCCAGTGTACGCGCGAACAGGGTACCGAACGTCTGCTCCTTTCCTGCCGCAACGTCGCCGAGAATACCGATATTTTCCGAGAAAATGTACTCGCGAGCGCCTAGGATGGCCACTGGATGCTTGACCGGACTCTTCACTCCGGGGGTGTAGGGGGACATGTTGTCGACCTTCATCTCCTCAAACTCGGCAAGAACGCTTCGGATCTTAAGACATTCTTCCAGATAGTTGTCCTGGTTGGCGTCGATGAGTTGAATATACTCACCACGGTAGAAAATGATTGAGTGGTTTTGGTTGTCTGACTTGCCATCTCCCAAAACCGGATTTCCCGAAAGTTGGATGCGGAACTTTGGCCGCCTCATACCGTTTTCCATGATTTCCGAATGTCCGTCAATCAGTGCCGAGTAGAGACGCGGTTCCTCTCCTTCCGCCAGCGGTGGCTCTTCATCCAGATAGGCAATCTGTAGATCCGGATATGCTCGGAGGAGAAATTCGGCGTTCTCCATCTCCTCCTTCTTGAATTTTGCATATCGCTGCATCGAGATGCAAAGCTTAAATTTTCGTCTGGCCATACGCTCCAGTTCCCGTTCAAGCTTGTCCGAGTTACCACCAAACATCTGCACAACCTCCGGATTCTCCACACGGTAAAGTAGTTTGATGGCACGACTGTAGTTCATAAACCCGGATACCGTGCGGTAAAGTGTTTGCGAACGAAGTGATGCCCAGATTCTCGTGCGCAGCGTGTATTCGGGGGCGGAGGATTTGAAGCCAATACAATAGAACGGTAAGTCGTCAATCTTGCTCTTCGCCGTGTCCTTCTCATTCTTCTCGTAGTCGCCGTTGAACTGAGAAGTCTCGTCGGCAAGAATCTTCGTGTCCTTGACAAAGCAGTCCCATTCATGAGGGTGAAGCTGTTTGAGGTATTCGAGAAGTGTCACTCGCGAGTAGGGCTCATCCTCTCGGATGATCTCCCGAAGAGATAGGAGGATCTTCTCGCTGTAGTGGGGAATAAGGACGGTAAAGGTAGGCATGTTGTCAACAGGCAGGGGCTCGGGAATGGGCGTGGAAAGCGACTGGGCAAAGAAGGATAGACGGCGGTCAGCCTCACTGTGCGCGGGGAAAAATTCAGTCTTAAACGAGTGGTCTTCCTGGGACACGAAGAAGGTTGGTGCGCGCAATGTACGCTTTCCCTCCTGTTCGGATGGGACCTGATGATATAAAAGCTTCTGGACGTGGTCGATGGCCAGGAGATGCTCGCGGTACATAGAGATCACAATGGCGTTCCAGATCTGGGAGATTAGAACCTTCGGTTTATACTTGATCTCCATGTCGGTAGTCGCCAGGATCTTGGAATAAATACGCTTTGGAAGCCTAGCGTAAACGTTTCGCCAAGGCGTCAAGATTGACGCTCCGAGATAGAACGACCGCGCGATGGAAAACAGCGTGTTGATCAGGACGTAAAAGAGGTAGGTATCCAGGAAAAAGAACACGAGGTCGGTGAAGATCATGAGCCCGAGCAGAATTGAAGGCTGGTTCTCGCAAAGGACCTTACCGATTATGTGGTCACCGAGACACTTGATCTCCATAATTGACAGATAACGAATCGGATCGCGGATTGAGAGCGTCAGGAAGGCGTACGATTCTCCGAATTTTGCCCCAAAGACAAGCAGCCAGAGTCCGTAAGACATTGCCCTGTCGTTACCGGAGAGCTGGGGGTAGCTCGCGGTAAAGGTTTGGCTTGCGACATATCGGCGAGAATTCTTCGTCAAGTAGCTCCCGAAGAGTCCGCCAAGCGGCATCACGGAGAAGAAGATGTAGGTCGCAACAGCAACGAAGAACTGGACAATACCGAGAACCTTGGCTATGGTCTCTTTGAGAATGGGCTCCGAGAAACCGAAAACGTACACACTGGGCGCAATGTTGATGATAAATATTGCGATTAAAAATAGGAGTCGCTTCGTGAGGTGCTGTGCGCCGGCCCATCGTCGCGGAACGTACGCCCACTCTGCGATGGTGGCTAAGATCTGGATCAACGAGGCAATTCCTCCGCCTACGCCGACGACAGACCACTGCTGAGAGCCGGGGGGTTGGTTATTCTTCCGCTGCTCGTACTTATTTCCAAGCACTAGACTAGGTGAGTTGTGTGACGTGTAAAACCAAAACATGGTCAGATGAATGACCCAGATGCGGTTAAAGTTGACAAGAAGATGGAACCAGGACCGAGTTTCCTTGTACGTCTTGAAGAAGCACTTTTTCCATGTGACATCCTTGAGTTTTAGGTATCGTTCGGCTGGCGGGATGTCGACAAGCCGGGTCTTGTCTTCGAGAACTATCCGCTCTATGCCTTCTGGATACCAGAAAAGCTGGTTACAGTCATCATAACCAATTGTCTTGTTGTGATCTCTCTCCCGTCGAACATAAACGCCATCCGAAATTTCGTATCCTTGGTCACGAATGTACTGATACAGAGGCGTGATGACGTTGTTGAGGTAGGTGAATTCTTCGACCGGCTCGACGAGATTTTGGCACGCGGGCGAGTTCAGGTAGTCGTCTGCGCATTTGAAGATGAAGCACAGACATTCCGGCATAAACCTGACCTGGTTTGCCTCGCCCCAGCAAAGCAGGTAGAGGGCGATTTGCCGCACGCGATCATGTTGTGACATGCGGTTCATCCGCGTTTTCCAGCGGAATTCCGCGGCCTCTAGGCTATCATCGCCTTCCATACCCTGGAGAATTTCGGCTTCCGTCTGACCTTCTTCGTCGTTCTTCTTCTTCTTCTTTCGTGTGCGCCGAAGCCCTTTTCCCTTCATGTTGGCAAAGCCAACAGCATCATCGAGATCTAGATGGGCGGCGAAGTACCATTTGCGATAATTTGCGTTGTCACCACCGATGTAATCGGCATGAAGTGAGAGCAAGGCCTGGTTTGGTGTCATACGCGAAGCCCTAGAGTCTAGAAGTGTCATGAAGTGGTCGTACATGTTCCGCATGCTGTCTCGTTGAAATCCGAACTTGGACGTCAGGTCAATGAAGATGTCTTCGACTTCTTCCTTGGAAAGTGGTATCTGTGCATCCGAAGTCCAGGCAGGGTAAGGCTCGCGGGATCGTTGACCAGCGGGGAGCGCATTACCATAGTCCATGCCGTAATTGGGTGTGGAGGCACCAGATGAGCGGTTTGCATACGAGATCTGGGACGAAGGGGGACGATATCCCCGGCTTCCCATTTGGCCCTCATTGTAACTGTTATATCGTTCATCACCATGGCCGTAGTAGTCCATATCCGCGCCCCGAGCTGTGAAATCACTGAACGTCTCGGAATCCTCGTGGGATCCCTGGCGTGCGCCTGCGCCCCCATAGCCCTGGTTGTAGTCCTGGTCGTGGTAGGTGCCGTCGTTATAGTATTCATCCTGGTAGTGGTCATTGCTGTCGTAATACCCGCCGTCCTGATGGTACGGGTTGTTCGGATCGGCATTATAGTAGCCGCTGTAAATCAAGCGTCAGCGCCTGGTCAAGTTCGGTACAAGCGGGTCAACTCACGATTCGTCATAGTATCCATCTCCACCATGCTGCCCCTGGCTATAGCCATTCGAGTCATAGTACTGTTGATCATGTTGATAGTACTGATCTTGCTGGTCGTTCCCATGGCCATAACCGTCCTCGTAGCCCTGGCGGTTACCGCCCGTGTATCCCGACATTTTTCCAACGATGTCACCTAGCTACAACTAAATGTTAATTGTGACGAACGAAGGATCAAACTGACATAACGGGAACGCAGTTCATCCGTCCTCGACATTGCAGACACCTACTTGCTTGTTTTCAAACGACCATTGGGCACGATCAACTCTTTATGTCGGTTAAAGAATTGCCGAGGTGTCTAGTTGCGAGCCTACTGCTCGGATGGAGAAATGGGTTGCGTAAACTTCAACGGATTCAACCCGAGTCTGTTTTGTGTCGCGATGCTGGGACTAAAATTTCTTCCGAGTCGAATTTGCTGTTTGCGGTCGGTCACGGAATCTCTCACAGCAGGGCCATTGCAACTGGGTTATGGCGAAACGAATGACGACCACAATGTTGACCGAATGATCTGACGAGGAAAAGAAACCAGAACACTTTGCAAAGAAAGAGTAGGTCCTGAGTATCGCGCTCCCAGTGGAAAAGAAAGGCAGAAGAGGAAGAAAACGGAAAAAAAAGAAAAACAAGGGGGAGAAAAAGGTGGGCAGCCAAACGAATGAAGAAGAGGCTGTATGAGGGTGTTACAAAATGTGATTTCCTTCTGGGCAAGGGAGATGATGAGGTTTGGAGGAAGAAAAGGAGAAGGCACCGTCTGTAACTCATACAAGGAATGCAATGTGGATGCTGTTGGGGAGACCCGTTCGCAGGTCCGTCCCTCAAACAGTGGTCCAGGTCCGGCAAAAAGGGGTGGCTGAGCCCAAAGCAAAGATGAAAGTCCCAGTACCTTCATACCCTGTGCAGGTACCTCCTGAGCTGAATTTCAACTAGTGTGTTACATCTTCCATTTGTACTAGTACTAATGTCAGGGGTTAAAAGCCCTCATTGGCCGGAGAGCCTATCTAAAAAGGTATAATTAAGGAGGCAAGGCCATCAATACAGTATTAAAAGAAAAGCGACAACAAATAGGCACTATAAGGGCCACATTACGTACCTACCCTCTTGCCCCCTAACCCAAAAAAAGAAATGACAAGAGCTGAGTGGGAAAGGGGAAAAAAAGGAATGTCTTTTCATGCTTTCGTCGTGATAGAGCTGGAGGTCAAAAATGGAATCCATATAAGGTTGCACACACTCTCTTTTCTTAGTATTTGCTTCATACTCAAAATAGCAGTAAAATAAACGAGGATGTCCTGAGACAGCAAATTCCCTCGCCTCTGTCATGGATAGAACCTTGCCTCCCTCGTCGCAGCGGGACAGGGGCTTCCTGTTGGCAAAAATTGGCGCGATGACACTCGAAAAAAGTTGGCTTTTGCCACATCAATGCGCGTGTTGGTTGACATCGCTTTTCTGATTTGTACACTAGGATAGTATCCACGTCAAGCCAGGCAAACAAGCTGCAAATGCGCCTCTATCTTTTCTTATACGAGAATCGCGTAATGAAGTGGGGATGCTTCGCTGAAAATAATCTACGAAGTGTGGTCCACCAACGTGCTTTGATCCAGCTGCAAAGTAGTCTCGCTTCCGAAATACCCGTGGATGAAGCAATTGTATCTGTACACAGGTACAAGTGCTCTAAGACATATTGAGGGGTGCCCGCGTCCACACATACGAAGTGAGACGAAGGAGATGCCTTCGAAGCGGTGTACCGAGGTACTTTGTGTACTTCGTCTGGCGAAGTACTTCGTTCTGCATCCTCGATCAGAGTCCGAAGTACCTATATTATGTACCTGTGTATTGCCATTAAGTTAATGCAGTGGATTCGCAGATGTGCACGAGGGAGTCCTTTTAACACCATCCATTTTTTTACGTCGTAGGTCCAAGGCAAGAGCAAACATGTTTGAACATGCGAGAGAAATGAATTATTACTAGCAACAGGGAGGATAGATCTCACGGCGTTGCCTCGCTGGAGGTGGAAAATGTTTGCTTCTCAGATACGATACCCCTACGTTAGTATCTAGTATAATAATACAGTTTGGCTTGCGCCGGATATTGATGTTCTGAAAGATCACCACTGATGGCACTGAACAAGAGCCTTCTATGTCTTACATAATGCCACGAGTTTGAACGTGCAGGCCGTTGCCGAGGTGATGGGCACGATTCCACAGGCACAGTGGCTGCCCACACCCCGATATCTATTATTCAACAAGCCTCGCTCACTTTCCCCAGCGGCAATATTATCTAGGTTTGCGTGTTTGCGCTCATCAACATAATGTCCATCCAGGGCACCACAGCGTGTATGCTTCAGGATTCTCCCAATACAAAGTGCAGGCAGACGGTGCGCCTCCGGAGGCTTGGTCTGAACAGCCAACGATTGAGAGGCGACGGCGTCCATAGCTTGCCTCAAGAGCAGCAGCTTGGCACCGTGGACTTGCCCACGGCCATGCCGGATACTCCATATCGGCCAACGAAGGAACCAGACCAAGTGTCGAGAGCCCATCTGGGTTCATATCGCGACGAGGGCGATGGGTTGCAGGTAGAGGAGGGAAACCTTGTAGTAGACCCGATAACGAAGCCAACGATTCGAGCACAGGGGAAACCTCTCTTTCCTAAGGGGCTGACGAAGTCCCCAAGTCATACACACTCACCGAAGAAATTGTCCAACATCGAGTCGTCCCTCGGTCACCAGGGGTTTCTAGCCACCTCTTTCAACAATCAGTCCGCCATCGACGCTCTTGACTCTAAATCTAAAGAGGGGGATGAGATCGTTGGGAGTAAGTCAGGGAATACCGAGACGAGCAACTCGCCGGCCAAGTCAAAATCAGGATCGGGGCGTCAGGCTCGGCAACTCTTCGAAGAAAGCAAACGTCAACTAGCGGAAACATTCTTGAAGGAATTGGATGATACTATTGCCGGGGGGCAGTTATCCATCCTCGCGGAACCCACGGGTGGCATCAAGCTGAACTGGACTAATAAGCTCAACACAACTGCTGGGAGGGCAAATTGGAGGAAGGAAAGGGTTCAAGTCACTGCGGGTCCGGAAATCAAAGTTCGATACAACCACCACGCTTCGATCGACCTCGCCGAAAAAGTTATTGATGACAATCATCGCTTGCTAAACGTTATTGCGCATGAATTTTGTCATTTAGCGAATTTCATGATTGGTGGTATAACAGACAGCCCCCACGGCAAAGAGTTTAAGATTTGGGCAACCAAATGTTCCCAAGCCTTTTCCGATCGAGGAATTAAGGTAACAACGAAGCATTCATACGAGATTGATTTCAAATACGTATGGAAGTGTGCTGGGTGTGGTCTGGAATATAAACGACATTCCAAGAGCATCAGCCCCGAGCGCCACCGCTGCGGCTCTTGCAAGAGCCTTCTCCAGCAGATCAAGCCAGTTCCACGAGCACGGGGGGGCCTATCGCAATACCAGCTTTTCGTCCGAGAGCAGATGAGTACGATGAGACATGAACATCCAGGTACCACCCAACAGGAAATGATGCGAATTGTGGCAGACCGCTGGGCCCTACAGGCACCAAAGAGAAAGGGCAGTGCCCATGGAGATGAGCCAGGGGCCCCTACTGTTGCGTGTATTACCACGCAGATTCATGCATTGGAGCTGTAGTTAGGAGGCGTTGCATCTAGCCAAGTCAAACCTTCAAGCAAGGCTACTGTATTGAAGCACATTGTTAATATTCCTCAACTGGGCGGGAGATGCAGAATTCGACAGTGGGCGTCGGCCCCAGTGCTCTTTTCGACCAACTAGACCTCCTTAAACAACCCCCAATCTTTAATTTTCAAGGTATCCCAAATCCTCGCCGCATACTCCACGGCCTCGCCAATGAGCACTCCCTGCTTCCCAAGCTCCAGATCGATATCAGCCTCCACATACTCACCCTTAATATGCGGAACGTTAATCGTGATGGCTATGTCTGTCGACTCCTGCTCGAGGCGCACAAGCGTGAGGATGATAGCGGTAAAATCAGGCGCCGAGTCTTGTTCTGTTCTCGCCGCTTTAGGGGTTTGAGTTGCGATCAGAGTGTAGGCGGGAATATCATCGCTGCTGGGGGTTCAGATCGATCAGTTACGTTTCCAAAGTCTATGCAGGGTCGGAAGCTTGCACTATGCCGGTTAGGTTCCGAGAGACTTGAAGGATAGCCTACCCAAGCCGCGAGAATTGAGTCGCCGACGAACTCCACACTTTCACGGTATCAATATCATCGCCGACGATATCCTCGAGATGCTGTGTCAAGGCCCGTCCATCAATTTCTGGCCCGCTGCCCTTCGGGCCAACGCGCTCGGTTATGTCAAAGATGATAGAAGTAAACCCATTCTCGTCGATCCAGACTTCTTGGTTATCTGGAACTTGGCGAATCTTACTAAATCGTGAATGCGAAGGATAAGGGCGGCGCATCAGTCTCTGGTAACTGAGGAAGGAGAAAGGCAGCGGCTACTGAGGCGCAGGCTTACTTAACATCCACGAAATGCTCTGGCAGATCGCAAACCAACGCGCCTCCATACAATGGTGTCGAAGTAAATCTAGGCATTTTCGCGCGAAGGTGAGATCTGGCGCGGGGTATCAATCAAGAACTGTTTGGCGTCGCACGATGTTGTTGAGTGAAAGTGAAAGTAAGCGTAAGAGGAGGTGAACGTAGATGGAGGAGAGGGGCAGAATGCTCAAGGCGTCAGAAGTCGAGGCGTCAGAAGTGACGTATGCTGCCTAATCAAGAAAATCTAAACACCTTGCACAAGTCTGGCGGCGGAAAAAAAATATATATATATAGATATACTAGTCCCCAACATCATGGCTGTCGAGATGGATCTGGAAATTGTCTTGATCGTGAATTGATTATATTCCTTGGATATGAGGATATTTGAAATACTAAAGATATATATAAGACGTGGGGGTTCGGAATGGAAACATCGGGTCGTGGAACGACTCTCAATCTAGAAGGGAAAAGGAAAGGGAAAAGAAAAGAAAACAAATAAAATAAAATAAAGGAATTAAAAGACGACTTGGCGAAAAATAAAATTTCGAACCAAGGTTCTTAGAGTTGCCAAAGATTTTCCGAATGGAGTTATTTGGGCCATTCTACGGTCACATCTGGTAAAAGGCAAGAGGTGAGTTCGCTAGAAGGTCCCACTCCATGTTTGACCAGTTGTTATTGGAATATATATGTCTTGTTCTGTTCTCGTTCCGCATATTAGTCATCACTCTATGGATCGACGTCATCGCCAGCGGCTCGTTGTTCCAGTTGAGGGGGTCATATTTCTATTGTTCATAGAAATATGACGAAGTGAAGACCATCTCCCGAGATCAGATCCTTGCAATCGACGCTGGTTCATAACACATAGCCTACCTACTGTATAGGCATTTCGACATTCGCATCTTAGCCATGGCTACATGCATTTTCTGCCGCATCATTAAGGGTTAGCTCCCCCTCTCCCCCTGTTGGAATTTCTTGCTCACACGGTTGCGTACTGGTAGGGGAGATTCCCTGCTTCAAGCTCTTCGAGAGCGAGAAAACACTGGCATTTATGGACATAAACCCCCTGAGCCGTGGCCATGCAGTCTGTGAAGCTACTTTTGATCCTTGTCGCCCATTGGCCACTTCGCTAACGCGGCTGCCGCAGCTTGTTATTCCCAAATATCACGGTGCGAAGCTTGGGGATATTCCAGATGAGCACCTGAGTGAGATATTGGTTCGCTCACACCTCAGTTTACTCGGTTCCATGAGAATTCAATATATCTAACGGTCTGATCTGTAGCCCGTCGTCAAGAAACTAGCGGCCGCCGCTGAAGCGAGTGACTACAACGTTCTCCAAAATAACGGGACAATCGCCCATCAACAGGTTCATCATGTGCGTGGTTTCCGGGTACCCCTCACCTCTATCGTTACCACAAAGAACTACTTATCTGAAACATTGCCGCCCTAGGTCCACTTTCACATGGTATGCATCTGCACTTCGATTCTGCTACCCGTCGCTGACCATGGCCCAGATACCGAAGCCAAATGTAGAGGAAGGTCTTGGAATCGCTTGGCCCTCCCAGGAGACCGACATGGATAAACTTAAGGCTCTTTTCGAACATCTTAAGACAAAGATGACTTAGTCATACAGCATCGACTCTTTCAATGTTGCATCATGTTCTTGGCATGCTATGCTAGGGGTGCTCAGAATCTACGTGGTGTAATATATATAGTATATCTATCAGTGCAAGGTTGTCCATCCTCTTTGAAGTTCCCCAGACACTCTCCGCAGTGCTGACCCGTTTATGAAATGCTGCTGAAAACGTTCAATCCACATCGTCAGGAGATGTTTCACCAGTTGTGTTGACTGTGTTGACCGCTGTGGTCGATTCACTGGGGAAAAGATCCACCACTCCCCCGGATTTGATCATTCCGAGGCGGTCATATAGGGAACGGGCTCTCAGATATGGATCTAATTCCCAATAGTTCGCCCTGAGTTGCTCTGCCGTGGCGGCCCGCGTAGCCTTGTAGTTGGCGGCGGCTTCTGCGTCGTCGCTTTGCACCCAGTTAAGAGTTGCCTGCTCATATTGCTCAACCAGTCGCCATCTAGCCTTCAAAAGGCGATCTCTCGAGACGGTATCTGCCATGTGTGTATTCTCTCCTTCGACAGGTTCAACGTATCGATACTCCCAATCTTCTTTGCCGTCAACTTCCTTTGGGAGGCGGCCCAAATCCACGTATTCTGCCATTTCGTCCGCGTTATTGACGAAATGGACCTTACTCGCTACCACGGGATCCAGCCAACCTCGAATGATTCTCCATATTCCTGAAAGGAGATGTCAGCAGCGTGCATCCACCATTCTAGGTATTTGAAGCTTCTCACCTTGGAAAATCCATGGGGCCTTGTACACAAGTACCGTACCAAGTGACTCGGGGTAGTTGGCTTCGAAACATTTGATCATAAACTTGACTGGGGCATAGTCCTGTGAACATTTGCCAGGTCAGCATGGCAAGTTCCACTGGAGGAATATCCACCCACACATACCATGTTCGCCATCGAAAAGCCAGTCATATCGAATAAGACGGTCTGCACCTGATTAGAAATTTCGCACAACGAAAAAGAAAAGGAAATAGAAACAAGGCAGACAGGGGGTGTGTTACCGCAGTGTCAATAGGTGGCTTGAGAAGCATCCGGGCTGTCTCTATGATATAGACTGTATACCTTTCGAGAGCTTCCTCGGAGTGCTCACCCTGGCGATGAAGCCGGACTCTGACGAAACAGATAGGCCGACCAGCCTTATCCGAGCCATGCAAAAAGCTCTTTCCCATGCGGATCTGAGCCAAAAAATCATGACCGAGGTTCTTGGCGGATTCGTCTTCGCCCTTTTCGGCCTCCGCAGCGGCTCCCTCACCGCACCTCATAATGTCGTCGTCAACATGCATCTCTGTCGCCCTCCAATTCATCGTAGATATCAGCATGACCAATGCTTTCTCCACATCCCACTTTCTCGCTCTGAGAAACCTTAGGAGAAGAGCATCGGGGTTGTCGTGCTTGACCATGCTCCAAATCGTTTGGCGAATGGATTCTGGAGATTGGCGGGCTAGGGTCTCGACGAATTGTTTATTTTGGCCATACTTGTCATCGACGTCAAATTCCCCGGATGGTGCATTACCAGAGGTGACCGGGACGGTTGTGTCTGCCTTGGATGTTGCATTCCCGAGCCTGCCGAAGAAAGTGCTTCTTTTCTTCCTCACCTTCTCTGCACGAGGCTGCAGGCTGTCTGAATTAACATCAGTGCTGCTGGTTACACCGCTAGGGTTGTCTTCGCCCCCACGGCAGATATGCAAAACTGAAGTCCACAGCCTGCGCAAGCTGTCTTCCTGATCTTGCGTGAGGTTTCCCGGTCGTCCGGGAAGAATATCCACAGCCATAGCTGAGGTCTGCGGCAGCGCCATATAGCGCGGCTGTGGCTGATCGCCTGCTTCCTGCGTCGTGTCAGATTCGCAAAAGAATAGGGCAAGAACTAGTGAACCGGCGATGAAGAGCACGGGGACGGAGGCCAGTGGGGGAGATGTGCGGCCACGTCGGAAGTGCTGGAAGAGTTGGGAATCAGAATTAAATGCACGCAAATGCGTGGCTCGGGCTGCGTAGGATGATGCGACAGGCGCTATGCCGACGCGCCGGTTCCACAGGTTATGATGAAGCCTTCCGCAAATGTTGGAGAGAGGCGAGGTGTAGCCGCAGGTTCGTGTGCTCGTGTGGATGGTGAGCTGTAATGCTATGCTTCTGTATTTCAAAGAAGCATGGCTCCGCATGAGGTCAGAGAGGCTGGGTGCTGACCGGCTGCTGAACCAAATATTCTAGCTAGACATCACAACAATATCTAGTCGAGAAAAGCTGCTCACATCTCCGAAGTTGAGTCTTCCTTCGCCGTGGCGAGTTGAGGCTGTGCCCTAGATTCAAATCTTTCCGGAGGGACACCCACAGCCGATGGAGACAGTTGGCAGTCGCGCTAGGGGCGGACACCAAAAGGCTCAAAGGCTAGGGGTGGAAATTACATTTGATCAAATCGACCTATTCAATAACAAGGCCTCCAGCACAGCCAGGGGAATATCGAACTATAATCACTTGATATCAATCCTCTGAGAGAAGGCATCGATTTGTTGTCTTAATTATGGCTGGCACTACTTCGTACTTCGTAAATGCGAGGGTGTATCCAAGCAGCAAATGATCATTGACTTGGTGTTGGATACTTGGTAACTGGTAGCGCGAGATGAAAGGGACTTGGCGACATCGCCTTCGCCCGCGATAACTGTTGGTTCATACTTCGTACGAAGTACTCCAGTGGCTCTTGGAAGATGGCCAATATCGACGGAATCAATCAAATTCCATCGTTGGTATTGTTACATTAATTTGATGGAGCCTGCGAGAAAGGTGCGATGCAAGGCCAACTTTAAGTGGGGTGGAGCAAGTATTCTTAGCATCAAATCAATTATCAAGTCATTGTCATTATTTCGGTGCTGGTACGGTACATGTACCAATAATACTGGGTCGCAAATGGTGTTCGAGGGGACCTATCAAACATCAAATTGAAGCCTGGAAGGCTCAACGTTCACAGGCGCGTCTTCGTCGATCTAAAAATTAGTCCAGGCACACCCCTCACGTCGCGCCTCATTCTTCGTCTTGCCCGCGTTCCCGACCATTCAAGTGTTTATTCCTTCACAGGCATAGCTGAGCAAATATCACCACTCGCAGCTACAGCTTCGGCTTCAATGGAGACAGGAGACTCGGACATCAAGCGCTCAAACTCGAAATCTCGGGCGTCACGGCCAACGACCCCTCTTCGACCCTCCTCGCGGTCATCATTTCGAGAATCCGCGAGATCCAGTGCGCAGCAAGATGCGCCCTTTCCATTAAACACCTTTGAGCCTGCATTCGCAGAGCTCGCCGACTCTGTAGCCGACCTGGAAGCCAACCTCATGCATTTCCAGCTCATGCATGAGAGCTTGTCTAGATTCAGCGAGTCGTTTGCTAGTTTTATGTACGGGTTAAATATGAATGCATTTTGCGTCGACTTCCCAGAGGCAGGTTTCGTCTCGTTTCTACAATCGACCCCCTGCACCCATAGTCAGTTGCTTACAGGAACTTTTTTTTAAAAAAAAGGGACCGATGCTTGAATCCTTTCGTCGTACAAAGAAGCATGAGGCTCGACCGAGTAAGTCTCCTCTTCGAGCTCGCCTTTCTCCTTTGGTCTACGAATGGTCCGCTGAAGCTTGAAGTGGTAGATTCAGCACGGTCACTTGAAAAGGGGTCGGCTGACGTTGATGGAGAAACAACTTTCATGTAAGCCGCGCGATTGTTGAACCCTCTTTTGGTGCCTCGTGTAGCTATAGCTCAAAGCTTTCGCGTCCTAGGACTACGGATACTTCTTTCATCGACAACCCCAACTCCCAAAAACAGCCACCTCAATTCGCAACACCCGAGCCCACACTATCTCGCACCTCCAGGCAGACGACACGTGGAGGTCGAGGCGTAGGCGGCGGGAGGACAAATGTTCCCAGGGGCACCCGGCCGAGTGGTCTCGCCAGACCGCGAGCTAGGGGGCTGCGATGAATCCATGTTTTCTACACCACTGTCATCTCTGGAAGTGTTCATGCAACGTAGAGTGCTGGCATACTGGGCGGCAGCGAGCGGTGGCTATCGAGGACAGCCTGCGTAGGCCGCATCGTCAGCGTGCTGCCCCGATGAGAGTAGAACAGCCTTGGACGAACTCTATGCATCAATCCAGGGTTGGGCGTGGTCGGGAGGGGATGTTGTTCAACGCCAAGTGTCGATGGAAGTACTCCCCATTAGCGGGGATCTTGTGCCTTTAGATCATCATTTCAATCTCATTCCCAGCTTCGTGCTTGACCTTCAATGGGTCGGTGTTATCCGTCTGGAGGCCAACCGCGGCCTCAGCTTCCTTTTGAGTATATGGAGTCTCTTGAAGTCGTTTGACCCTGGCAGAGGATATCACGTTATAATCAAGAAGAATCAAGTCCGGGGAGCCTAGACGAACCTGCGTTTGTGAAATTTGCTCCGCTGGTGGGCCAGTAGGGTTGATTCGGTCTCAAACCACTTGGCACATTCAACACAATACCACCGCCCGGAGCCCGGTAGGTCCTCCGAGGATTTAGTGTTCTTGTAACCCTCGAGATGCTTTGAGCAGGTAAGGTCGGCTTTGATTTGGTCAAGATCCCTGGGAACATATGGTGATTAGCTGTCATGTCGGAAGTCGGCGAGGCTGAGGAGTGCGAACCTCCTCCTCCGTCTCGTCTTAGTTCTTGTACGCTTGTTTCGTACGGCCATATTAAAAGCTGCCGGATCGAGTACGAGGGATCGAGTATGAGATGGGCGACGGTGGATCGATTGTGTGCTCTGCTCAGAAGGAAACCTCATGTACCTTCGTAGTGCCGCCCTCATAAAAAATTTAAAAAAAAATCCTTTCTGATGAACCAGTGAAGTACAAAGTAGATTAACCAATGGATGACACACACAGAAAGCTGATACCAAGACTTGACCCTCGTCAACCCCACCAATGTTACTTTTAAGAAAATAACCAATCGTGGTTAAAATATGCAATATTTAGAATTACCCTTAAAAAGAAACTGGTCGATTGAACAGTTCGGTTGACTGATGAAGTACTTCGTTGATGAACAGCAAGCCTGACCAGCTCGAAGGGTTCAAAGTTCAAAACAATTCACTCCGCTTTCACCAACCAATCCTGTTTGATATTAATCAGAGGAGTAATCAAGACCAACTCCACACAACGGGATCGGTCCTTATTACACTTTGGCCATCTTCCATCCCTAGGTAGGAAGTACGTACTTGGAGTGTACACTACTGTCCTGTGGACTCCGTGGCCCGGTCGCCCAACTAAGACAATGCTGGACTGGACGCATAATGTACGAAAAACACGATCGGGCATGTGGTTTATGTACGGAGTAGGGTATGAAGGAATTAGCGTACACTTCATACTTGCGTACAGATATAATCTCGATCTTGATTCAGAACAAAAGCTTTTTTTTTGGGGTGGGGTTGCTAACACAAGCAACCGAATCTGTGATGGCGGAGGAACTCTCGCAAATACGAGCGGGCCGAGTTCCTGCCGAGGACCCATCCCACGGCAACGAGGAGTTTCGGAAATGGGTCGGCTGTAAGAGGGAGACTCAGGTTACCTACTCCAGCAGGTGTTGCTTGCAGGCCTCGAATAATATGTTTGAATGGTGAGAGGAATAAGAGGAAAAAGAGGAATAAAATAATGGAGGTGATAAACATTACAATCCGAGGCGTCCGATTAATTATTTGTCACATGGGTGAAGTTGAGATCTCATGTTGAAGGTTCATTGGAGAAGTATGCGTAAAGTATACCACCTCCTAACACTATCACGCCCCAGAGTTTGAATTGGATGTCCAGCCATTGGAGGTCACCTTGGCAACTTCACTTTTTTTTTCTCCTCACTTTTTTATTTTTTTCCACCCCTTCGCCGGAAGCTTCTCGGGTAGCAAGAGTAGTTACCGCGCCCACAGGATTGGGCAGTCTAGGACCTGGGTCTTGAGAATGTGAGATTGATACTGGAATTTGTGCATCGGATTGGTGCTCATGTTTGCATGGGCAAGGCGTTCGATACAAGCCATGCAGGTACCTCGATGTGCACAGGGAGTTGACTACAGACAGTCTCAGGCGGTACTCGTCTGATTGTAACATGACCTCGGTCGTCGATGGCATTTGTGGGACGGAGCTTTCGTCGGGTTCGTTTTGGACGGATAATAATAATCGAATTTCTCTGATTGGCCCAATTCGTGGCAACCGCTTGTCGTCATAGCTCCAAATGGTCTGCTCCTCCGAGTGGAATTACCACCACGAGCCGCTTCTCCGTTCGTTGTCCGTTGCAGGGGGCAGATTCTTATCCTTAGAGCCGACGGAGCTGTTATTTTTCATCCCTCTTTTCTCTCCTTCCCTCGCCGACCAGTCCATTTCTATCCCATATTTTCCACCACATCCCTTCTCACCCGACTCAGGAGCTTTGCTTCTTTTTCTACCCACATCGACAATTGGCGGTCCTCTTGTTTTCATTCCTCAATTGAGCTGACCCGGTCCAGGAGCCTGACACCGTGAACCCCGCTATCCTCAGCCTCGTCCTCGTTACAGCGGCCGAACATGCCGTTGACAAGGCACGTCTTCTCGGCCGCCCAGAGGGCGGCCGTCCCGACGCTGGGTTCCGGCGTCCGCCGAATGGCTACCATTTCGTCCAATCCTCTGGACAGGAAGGTATGTCGAATATTGAACGAGCTTTCCGGCATGCGACAGGAAGAAGAGTCCCGCTGACGCGACGAATTACTACAGGTTCGGCAAAACAATTGGGAAGAGGGAAACTTTATCAACTACAAGAAGATGTCGGAAAACCTGGCAATCGTGCGGAGCAGGCTCAATCGCCCTCTCACCTATGCTGAGAAGATTCTTTACTCTCATCTTGACGATCCTCATGGCCAGGATATCGAGCGTGGAGTATCTTACCTGAAGCTACGACCGGATCGTGTAGCTTGCCAGGACGCGACCGCCCAGATGGCCATTCTCCAATTCATGTCCGCCGGCATGCCCTCGGTCGCCAACCCGGTGACGGTGCACTGTGATCATTTGATTGAAGCCCAGGTCGGCGGTGAGAAGGACTTGGCTCGTGCTAAGAGCATCAACAAGGAGGTCTACGACTTCCTTGCGTCGGCATGCGCTAAATACAACATCGGATTTTGGAAGCCAGGCTCCGGTATTATTCACCAGATCCTGCTCGAGAACTACGCCTTCCCCGGAGGTCTCTTGATCGGCACTGACTCTCACACTCCTAATGGAGGTGGCCTCGGAATGTGTACCATTGGTGTCGGTGGTGCTGATGCCGTCGATGTTATGGCAAACCTCCCCTGGGAGTTGAAAGCACCCAAGGTCATTGGTGTTAAGCTGACTGGCGAAATGTCTGGATGGACGTCGCCAAAGGGTGTGTATAATCAGTGGCGAATGAGGGTCTCGTTTCCCCGCCCCTTCGCCAGACCTCCCCTAACTCCATTATTCTATATCGAGCCGCTAATAGTTGTGTAGACATCATTCTCAAGGTCGCCGGCATCCTCACCGTAAAGGGTGGAACTGGTGCGATTGTCGAGTACCATGGACCCGGTGTCGCTGGCATTTCTGCCACGGGTATGGGAACCATTTGCAACATGGGTGCTGAGATTGGTGCCACGACGTCCGTATTCCCCTTCAACGACCGTATGTATGATTACCTTGCTGCGACGAAGAGGAAGGAGATCGGCGACTTCGCCCGTGTATATGCCAAGGAACTTCGGGAAGACGAGGGTGCGGAGTACGACCAGTTCCTCGAGATCAACTTGTCCGAATTGGAGCCCCACATCAACGGTCCTTTCACTCCCGACCTCGCCACCCCAATCTCCAAGTTCAGTCAGGCCGTGAAGGAGAACGGCTGGCCCAGCGAACTTAAGGTCGGTCTTATTGGATCATGCACCAACTCGTCATACGAAGACATGTCGCGAGCCGCCTCCATCGCTCGTGACGCGTTGAACCACGGTTTGAAGGCGAAGGCGCTCTTCACTGTCACCCCAGGCTCCGAACAAATCCGGGCTACTATTGAGCGAGACGGCCAGTTGCAGACCTTTGAGGAATTTGGCGGAGTTGTGCTCGCCAACGCTTGCGGCCCTTGCATCGGTCAATGGGACCGTAAGGACGTCAAGAAGGGAGAGGCAAACTCCATCGTCTCTTCGTATAACCGCAACTTCACCGGCCGCAATGACGGAAACCCAGCTACCCACTCCTTTGTCACCTCTCCCGATCTGGTAGTGGCCCTGACTATTGCCGGGTCTCTGCACTTCAACCCCCTAACGGATAAGCTCAAGGACAAGGACGGCAACGAGTTCATGTTGAGTCCTCCCACCGGTGATGGTCTGCCCGCTCGGGGCTACGACCCTGGCCAGGATACCTACCAGGCCCCACCAAAGGATAGGGCGTCTGTCCAAGTCCAAGTCGCCCCTACTTCCGACCGACTACAAATCCTCTCCCCCTTCGCTCCCTGGGACGGCAAGGATGCCCTCGACATTCCTATCCTAATCAAGGCACAGGGCAAGACGACCACTGACCACATTTCCATGGCCGGTCCCTGGTTGAAGTACCGAGGTCACCTGGACAATATCTCCAACAACATGCTTATTGGTGCCATCAACGAGGAAAACGGCGAGGCGAATAAGATTAGGAACTTCACCACTGGCGAGTATGATGCCGTCCCCGCCGTCGCTAGGGACTATAAGAAGAAGGGCATCAAGTGGGTTGTTATTGGCGACTGGAACTACGGTGAAGGCAGCTCTCGCGAGCACGCCGCCCTTGAACCCCGCCACCTCGGTGGTTTAGCCATTGTCACCAGGAGCTTCGCCCGTATCCATGAGACCAACTTGAAGAAGCAGGGCATGCTCCCTCTCACTTTCTCGGACCCTGCCGATTATGACAAGATTAGGCCCGATGATAAGGTAACGTCATTTTCCCAGATGCGCTAATTACTTTGTTTTCCCCCGACCTGAATCCCCTTTTCTAATACCGATATGTCTCAATAGGTCGATATCCTGTGTACCGAGCTTGCCGTCGGAAAGCCTTTGACGATGCGCGTGCACCCCAAGAACGGGGCCTCCTTCGATGTCGAGCTCCAGCATACTTACAATGAGGCACAGATCGAGTGGTTCAAGAACGGAAGTGCGCTAAACACCATGGCCAAGAACAACAAATAAGCATTTCACCCAAAGATAGATCCTGTTGGCTGTTTTAGTAGTTATGTATAAATGGAATAGGTCTACGGAATAGCTTTCTTTTTGTGGTTTCTTTTATAAGATTATTTCATCGCTGTCTAAATCGCCTTGCCCGATACTGTTATTAGATGAATTTATTGTAGAAGTTGAGAGGTGAACCGGCTGTGTAATTTGCAGCAATTTTCACATCCACTCAGTAGCCAATACTGACGTGTGATCGTGAACCAGTTAGTTCCCCCAGTGACAATGCCATTGATCAACGGGAAGCCGGAAAGGGTGTCGGATCTCCATTCTCGGGGAACAGAACTGGCAATGAAAAGAACCGTATTGCGACGACTGAAGCATCTGAAGAATAGCTGACTGCTTGAAACTGACTCCAACAACATCATAACCCGAACGAGTTGAACCGAAATGTGTAAGTATAATAAAGGGAAGAAATAAGAAGCAAAATAGGAGGGAACAATATCTCTTGTTTTTGAAGCCCTTAAAGCTCTTATTGTTGTTTCTGAGTTCGAGGAACCGAAACCTATTTCTTTACTCGTCTACCTGTATATAAGTTGTATCGAAGAACCCTCCTACCAATCTTCTATATATTACTTCTATTTTACTTTTGTCAATTGTAAAGTGAACCCAGTTAATGCAGCCGGCATACACATCAGTGTTTGTACAATTGTACAAATGAAAAAGAGAAGAAGTGACTAATGATCTTAAACAGTCCTCGTAAGAAGCTACTGTAACGGCGCAGTGCAGCCTACCTGCTCTTTACAAGTATGAAAAAGGAAATGGGTATTGTGTTGGTGTGTAGGACGACTGGCGGCGCCGCCGCCACCTTGAGGATCGGTGCCGCCACGGAAGCCCAAAGTATCACACATCCGACCTTCACTTACACATAAAAGGCGATGACAACCTTCATTTTTTATAGACTAGATCTTAGATAAGAGGAGCAGCGCAGAATAAGCCGGAGGGCGGCATTGCAGCAGAGAGCAATTAGTCATTTCTTGTCGGCCGAAGTGTTGTTATAGAAGTCGTTCTTTTACTATTCCTTTTCTCTCTTTACTTTTCCCTTCTCTTCTTTAGATGTAATGTCCTGCGACACAGATTCCGACTAATCAATAGCTACTTGATGTCCTACTTGACCATTATGGCCACCCGATGATCATTAAACCATTTCTTCTTTATGGCGAGGCTCCTAGCCACTGCCAGCTATTCCTGTAAGCGGGTAGTATAGACCTGTTTGTGTTGTTAGGTTGTGCTGGTCGGCCCCGACAAAGTACAGTCAATGGTCTGAGCGATTCCTGCAAGAAGCTACTGTAAAGTCCTCTGATAGGAATGGACAGATGTCGATTCTCTTAATCAATAGTAATAATAGTAAAATATATAAAAAGAAGACCTCTGAATAAGAAGAAGTAAAGAATTATATTAAGTGTCTAATACAGGATACTCGGAGATGTAAAATAAATAGAGAAGTTATTTAAAGTTATTATAAAAAATAATTAATAAAATTAAATAAAATAATAATAAATTTATCTAAACTTATTATTTTTTTTAAGATAAAAAAAAAATAACTATATCTTAACTTAAAATAAAAAATAATACTCTTTTATTTTTTTATTTTTATAGTTTAATAAAATTATATTTTTTATTATTATTATTATATAAATTTTAAAATTATAATATTAAATTAAATTAAAAAAATATTATTATTTTATAAATAAATAAAAATAATTTATATTTTATAATATTTATATATATATATATTATTTAAAATTATATTTTTAAGCTTTCTAAATTTTTTTAAGTAATATAATTTTTTTAATACTTGTCTAGGTCCTCGTACGCTCAATCAGCGTTGCGGCCACAATCCAAACGCCGGCAAACACAACGATGCCGACTTTGACCACCGTGGTCCGGACCCAAAGCGCGTTGCTACATCCTTCACGCCTGCCGCTGTTTTCTCGACTTGTCGTCGCTCTGGTGGCTGTGTCGTCAATCTTGCTCCTTCAGTCCACCTGGGATATCCGGCAATGGGGATTTCTCGTTCCTAGCAGGGTTGGCATCGTGTCTGGTAAGGAATTTCCGTAGACCGCCGTGGAAACAAGAAATTCGCGTTGACAAGAGACTCCTCTTGTAGCATATCGGGCCAACACGTATCCGTTCGTCCACACCAGCATCGTCCATGCAGCATTCAACACAGCCGTCCTTGCGCCGCTTATCTCGCGGTTCGAGATGGAATATGGCACCTTGACGTCACTGGCGCTGTTTTTTGGCCGTACGCCAATCCCGAGATGAGCTTCCTACATCAAAATCCTAGGATGATACCTAATGACCAGCACCAGCGTTCTCTACGTTTCCTGCCCTCATATACGTCTTGATTGATCGACTCCTTCTTCACGCTGACGTTGCTGTTGGGGGAGCAAGGTTAGCTGGCCTGGGATTCCTGATGAGACATGAGACCCACTGACACGGCAGCATTGGCCACTACGATCCTCTAGCACCTGGATATTCTTGCTTCTCAGCCTGGAGAGTGCGAAAAGTCGAAAGACTCGATCATCTATAGTGGTTGGTTCTCTGCGCATCCCCACTTGGACAGCTTTGTTGGCAACTGTGACAGTCAAGGAGGTATTTTTGCCTAGTTCTGCTCTCATGGGCCCTATATGTGGAGCTGTTGTCGGGTATGGATGTAAGCTCCTCGACCTCTTGCTCGATATTAGGCGCATATATACTGATGTGTTACGGTTAATTTTCAGGTGGCCTCGGCCTTCTTGCGTGGCTCGTTCCTCCAGGAAAGTTACTGTCATGGCTCGAAGCAAAAGTCGTCTTTCTCAAACGACTGCCAAACTATGTTACATTCGACCAGAGGGCTCAGGGCCGTTATGGCGTTCTTCCAACGAGTGCTAGTTTCTCCATGCAGCCGGGCGCCATTTCGGAGCCCTTGTGATCAACGAGTGTATAGGAAATCTTCTCTGGCGCTGTAAATTTGCCAAGCCTGAGCATATCTTTTTGTCTCAGTGGTGATAGCCTGCGATTTCTGGCAATCTTGTTTGGGAGTGAGAACGAGGGTCGGATTTAAATCATGCTTAAAAGTTGATATTAATCAAGTCTATTAGCAAGAAAAAAAATTACTATACTATTTTAAAATATAATAATTTATAAAGGGAAATTATTTAGTAATTCCGAGAACTTCGCGCTTTACGTCATTTTGCTGACCTGGATCTTGGGTTGTCCAATTCCTAGGTTTACATCTCCGACTCCTAATTCCCGGCCACGTTCCACTTTTGTTCACAGCCAAGCGCCCACACCTCGACGCTGGATTCACTCTTCGACATGCCGCGTCTTCTTGGTAAGTTTCGACCGCGTTTTTTCTTGCGGCGCTTTACCACTGATAGCACACCTAGCCACTGTTCTCCAGCTTCGTCGTGATCCTCGTGTCCAGAAGCTCCCTCCCTACCTATCTCTTCTCCTGATCATCGTCGGAGTAACATGGCTTTTGCTCCTTCCGTTTGATTCCTACTCTCGGCGGACGTACATATCCGAAAATGCTCTCTTACCGGGACAAGTACATACCTACTTCAGTGGAAGTGATCAGAATGTCTTTCGGGCATACCGAAGTGAGGTTAATGAGCTCTCCAACAAGACCAACCTCGAGTATGGATCTCGTATTCCGACAGCGTGATCATCGACTATTAACTTGATGGTGCTAGGGTGAATGACAACCTCGAGACAATACTTAACACCATTGGACTGAAAGTCTCCCGACAAAACTACACATACCATTCCTCAGGCCATCGGTATACTGGAGAAAACATATACGCTATCCTGCAGGCACCGAGGGGTGATGCAACCGAAGCCATAGTATTGGTTGCGGCCTGGAGGAATATGGAGGAGGTGTTGAACAGACAAGGTGTTGCTCTGGCATTAACTCTCGCACGCTATTTCAAAAGTATGGGAGAGCAAATCCCTCCCTCATTACCTCGCATGATACTCACAGGTCTCGTAGGGTGGTCACTTTGGTCCAAGGATATCATATTCCTATTTCCCCCGGATAGTAGGACAGGAACGCAAGCCTGGGTTGATGCCTATCACGACTCCCACAACCAATTATGGGTAAACCCCCTCCCAATTAAGGCCGGAGCCCTACAAGGGGCTATAGCCATCGATTATCCACTGGACAAAAGATTCAAAGCTGTCCATATCGTCTACGATGGCGTCAATGGCCAGTTACCCAATCTGGATCTAATCAACTCCGTCGTGCATATCGCTGGTGGGCAAATGGGGTTCGGCTCGACCCTTCAGAAGATGTGGCATCATACTGATTCTTACCGCGATCGGCTACAAACTATGCTCCGCGGGATGCTGAATCAAGGACTCGGCTGCGCAACCGGACCTCATAGCAGCTTCATTCCATATCACGTGGATGCTGTAACCCTGCAACCTTACGGGGAGGGATGGCAGGACGAGATGGCGATGGGTAGGTTGATTGAAGGATCATTTCGAAGTCTCAACAATTTACTCGAGCACCTTCATCAGAGCTTCTTCTTTTATCTTCTCATGAGCAAGGACCGGTTCGTTAGTATTGGCACTTATCTTCCAAGTGCCATGCTCCTCGCTGCAAACTTCACAATAATGGCAACCTATCTCTGGGTGAAGAGTGGGCACACTCTTCGCCCTGCCACAAGCTCGTCGTCACCTAACTCTTACCCAAAACAACAAGCGCGGCCAGGCCCAACAGCAGGTGCAGAGAGGGAGCTGTTCCTTCCCTTGACTCTGGTCATAGGCTGCCACTCGATTGGTGTGTTACCGTTGTACATTTTTAATCATGCTCCTGCTCACGTATGTTCATTCGATATCCTCGACCCCCCTCCCATATGCGTCTGCTGACGGTGCTACAGCTCCTTTCGCCCATACTGCTCGCACTTAGTATTGCCACGAGCGTGTTGCCTCATCTTCTCTCATGGTTTCTTAGTCGTTACTGCAACCCATCGCTTCGACACTATCTTCTAGCTAAATGCTTCTCGTTACTCCTTCTTGGCATGTTTCTGTCCTCATTGGCGACTTTGAATTTCCCTCTGGCCTTCTTTATCGGGCTCTTGGCGAGTCCCATGTCTTTTACTATGCCTTTTTGCAAAGATAGCCGGCTCAGAGTTCCCATTGCATGCCTACTTAACGCCCTAGCGCCGACAACAGTCCTCTATGTTATGGCCTCACTCGTGGGCATGAATACCCACTCATTTCTGCTAGAGGCAGCGTTTAGTTGGAACGTTTGGGGAAACTACACACCCTTTGTTATCTGGTGTGTTTGGTGGCCGGTGTGGCTTGTTGGATCTGTCGTGCTCCTAGGATCATCGACACACTAGGCAGGCGTCGGCGGCTGGCCAGAGACTCTGCGTGCAAGATGACATGGCGTTGTTACTGTACGAATAGCGAGGTTAGAGCGTCCAATTTGGAGAACGTGTGTTAAGTACATCATAGAGACAGGTCTTGAAGCGTGTTATCGGCAGATCGATTTACTCTTTTTTTTTTTAAATTTTCTATGAATGTGGAGCACGGAATCAGCATCACTCCTGTATCACTCCTGTATCGTCCCATCCCTCCCTGTGTATCAAACGGCCCAGACATCCTTTCCGGCATTTTCAATATAATGACCTAAGTCATTTACACTAGAACCCCACTCCAACAGCCTTTGGCGCATGTTGTCAATCTGCTTCATGTCGAGGACCTTGGGCTGTACCCAGGTGATATGGGCGATTTGATCGACCTGGTCAATGGTGCCTCTAAGTAGCCCTAGACTGAAGGCCTTCATAATTAAATGTTCAATCTCGTTCGGGCGGACCTTGGTCGACTCAGTCACGTCGCTGAAGGAGATAGATCTCTCGTGCGGCGGTCGTTGGAAGATAGCTTCGGTGAGAGCTGCTAGGTATATTTTTTGGCGAAGTTCGGCGGAGTGCTCACGCAGGAGCTTGTTAGATGCGATGTGGTTTGCCAGGCGGTCAAAAGCGTCGAGATCGCCCCGATTGAATGCGAAGAGTAGCTCTCGAAGCCACGGGTATTCCTTGGAGGAGACAAGGGCATCGAGGATTGGATGGAGAAGAAGCTCGCCGAAGTTGTAGATGCTAGCCGATACAAGCGCTGCAACGCTGAGGTGGTAGGCTCGACTCTCCTTCTCTTCAGGGGAAAGAGAATTCACGTCAATGCAGGCGAGATACAAAAGGGCATTGCGATAGTATGCGGCGAAGTCGGTGATCATCTGTTTGATAAGGTGTAGTTAGCTTTGGCTGGATCTCAATCGCTTCTCGATGGTATTCTGGTAATCGAACCTGGTAATACGTTGCGTTCGCGTCATAGAAAGCAGCATGAACGACGGTCTCGACCGAAGAAAAGCTGTCTAGAATCCTTTCACAGTTCGACAAGTCCCTGCGAGCGCCATCGCGGTCATGTAACTCCAGCTTAACTCTCGCGACGGCGACGGAGGCATAGACAAGGGCGTCTTGCGTGTTCTCGTTATCGACTTTCTTCGCCAGTGCTTCCAGGAAATGAAGTTTTTCGTGATCATCTAGGTACGACACCCTCGTCAGTTGTCAAATCCAATGTTGTTTAGAGGCGCGGTTTCGTACCTGGGCATTGTGTCGAAGCTGCCAAGGCAAGCTCTACAAGCTTCAGCTGGTTAATCTTATCGGCAAATTTGGATATGAAGGTTTTATAGAAAGGTAAGCGCTGTGGCTCGCTGCGCGGGTCTCGGAAGAATTGCAGAAGCGCCTCAGTCAGTTGATGCCAGAGTTTGCGCTCCCAGAAATTCTCAAATTCTAGAATAAGCCCTTGGAGCTCCTCTGGGGCTGCATCTCTCTGTTCCGCCAAGAAATCTGGGATTGTATCGTAACTCATTGTGAGGATCGGGTTTGAACGCAATCGGTGCTGGGCGAACAGAGATCCTCCTCAAACTGGAGGTAGTGGGATGGTTTAGCGATGGCTGCCTAGAAACGGACGATCGGAAGAAGCGGTTCTGAAATAATTATTTGACAAGAGAAAAGCCTATGTATGTCCAGAACTTTCGTTCACTATTAAGGACAGCTATTGTGGTTGGAGCCTGACTGAAATGTCGGGAGATGCCAAGATAGAAAGCTGGGCCTTGTGCTCTCCAAGCTATCTGGATGTCATGGACGGGTTGCTGACAGTCGTGGCCTTGGGAGCCTAGTGAGCTGAAGCTGGTTGGGGTTGGTGGGCAACGAATCTGAATGGCCAGGCTACCAGCTGGCACCAGGATTCCAGGAAGCGGCACAGTGTGAGGTCATTCAAGGGGAGTGGGAGTCCGACCTTGACTTGTACTGAGGTACATAGGTACTTTTCCTGAGGTACGAAGGTACCTCTGTGCTGTGTCCTCTTCGCCTTGGAAGTGAGCGGTATTCTTGCATGGGCGGATGAACCAGGGTCACATGATACGGACTACATTCTCAAATGCTAGGAAGGTCTTTTGCCTTGCCTCCATCCATACCCCATCCGATCAACACCTTCGTCTCGCGAAGCCTCAATTAAGGTCAATTGAACCGGACCAAAGCATTCCAGCGCTGCAGCTCGGTCACTGCCAATATGGCGTCTGTACAGACCGCAGTGCGGTCCTCTCGAAAGCTTGCGCGGAATATTACGCGCAATATTCCTCGGCAACAACTGCTGTCAGACATCGCCATTACCCGAACTGGCAAGCCAATCTTGCGAACACAGGGTGGACGGTGAGTTTCTGGCGTTTTCAACGCTCTTCAATATAACCCGACGGCGTGGAATCTAACATTTCCCTGCGGGCAGGTCGTCTCTCGGAGGTAAAGTTCGATCGACGCAGCCACAGCAATACAATACTCTGACATAATGGCTAGGCCACACGGCAACAGTGTTTGGAGCGACGGGACAACTCGGTCGATATATCGTCAATCGCTTAGGTTTGGACTTTCTATCGCCCTCTCGGAATCCGGTAGTTTTGAATGATACTCACGCCTAGCCTAGCTCGCCAGGGATGCACCGTTATTGTTCCCTTCCGGGAAGAAATGGCAAAGCGCCATCTTAAGGTCTCAGGTGACCTTGGACGTGTGGTTTTCATTGTACGTCTTCAATGGAATCTCCCAGCATGATTTCTCCCGTGGTTGCTACCAGATGTCACTAATATCAAGATGAAAAACAGGAGTACGACCTAAGGAACACTCAATCTATTGAAGAGAGCATCCGCCATTCCGATGTTGTCTACAACCTAGTCGGTCGCAACTATCCCACAAAGTAAAGTTATCACCAATCCCATCCGCGCATGAAGTGGGAAGGAAATGGGAGTTGTGCTAACTTGTCAACAGGAACTTCACATTGGAAGATGTTCATGTCGAGGGAACCGAACGCATTGTCGAAACGGTAGCCAAGTACGACGTCGACCGATATATCCACGTTTCCTCGTACAATGCAGACCCAGCCTCGCCGTCCGAATTTTATGCAACGAAGGTACCGATAACCCAATTCTCGGTCCTTTCTAGTTGCTAACAGTTTTGGCTAGGGTCGCGGCGAAGAAGTCGCGCGAAACACCTTCCCTGAAACCACCATCGTCCGGCCCGCGCCCATGTTCGGCTTTGAGGATAATCTCTTGCTGAAGCTTGCCAGTGTAATGAGTCTCACATCCAACCACATGCAAGAGCGGTACAGACCTGTACATGTACGTCCATCCACCAATTACCTTCCGTTGCATGAGTGGCACCATCTAATAATACCGACTGAAGGTAATCGATGTCGGCCACGCTCTTGAACTTATGCTTTTTGATGATGGCACGGCGTCCCAGACCTTCGAGCTCTACGGACCGAAGGAGTACTCCACAGAAGAAATTGCCGCTTTAGTCGACAGGGAAATATATAAACAACGCCGACATATCAACGTACCTAAGGCCATTCTGAAACCCCTCGCCGGCCTCTTTAACAGTGTTGCCTGGTGGCCGTACCTTTCCGCCGACGAGGTTGAGCGCGAGTTCATCGACCAGAAGATTGATGAAACGGCCAAGACCTTCAAGGATTTGGGCATCGAGCCAGGAGACATCAGCAACTTTACCTATGATTATCTCGTATGTCTCCCAGCCCCAGCACTAGTTTCTTAGGCGCCTGATATGCTAATTTTCTCGCAGCAAGGATTCCGCAGCTCAGCCTTCTATGACCTTCCGCCGGCCACCGAAAAGGAGAGGAAGGAGGAGCGCAAGTATCTCCACGTGCTTGATGATCAATAAATGGTGCGATACGACGACGGCAACAGAGTGATATTGGGAAGAGTGTAAATATGTATATAAAATGTGCTAGAAGCCCAAAGCTGCGTGTCCTATGTGGATCGGCTCTCATGTAGTGTAGGCCTTGTCGTCTTGACTAATAGAATCCATCTTTCACTCGACAACAGGTCTTGGCATTCAACCACAAGCCGATTCGGGACATTTTATAAGCCCTTAGGCTCTTGGCTCTTCTGGTTTTTGATCACCATCCTTTTCACCTCATCAACAGCCCCCAACCAGCTCTTAGGTGAAGACACGAGGTCTTACTCGATGGCCACGTATTTACTTGATCTTCCAAGTTTAACGACACCTTTACCATTGCTTCTTCTAGCCCCCAATCAGTAGGGGCACTTGTCTGGGCTTTACAAATAAATACAATGACAAGCCTACACTTGGATAGCGATGACGAACCGCTGTATGGAAGTTGTCTTGTCAAGGCCATAGTATTTATCTAACTGCGAAAGTAGAACCCTTTCAGACCACGCCTTGGCTGCATTAGCGGAGTTCAACGCCGAGCGGGATGCCCAAATACGGGAGTTTGAGAGAGTCAAGGCGATAGCTGAGGCCGAGAGGACACGAGATGTTCCTCTTACTATCGAATCATTCACTGAGGACTGGGGCCACAGTCAATTCTGGGTATGTCTTCCCCCCACCCTCCCCACAACTTGTCCACACCTTGTTTTGTCTCACGGAGTAATCATGTCTGGACGGGGGCGGTTGCCGGAGCATCGCAGCTTGGACAAACAGATGACACACGGAGCAGTTTACAGCCCTCGGTGGTTTTTCTTTCATTCGGTTAAGCTGACGTGCCGGCCCGGGGAACTCGCGTGATGGGGCTCGAAGTATGCCGAGAAAACAGCGAATTTGTTGGCCCGTGAATTGTTAAATGGCACCTCTCAGGGCACGAATATTGCATTCGTTTCAACACCAAGCGTCTTTGTTGCAGCCAAGAATTTGGTGGCCGAAATGCCAGTCGCAGAGCGACCAAACTTGATGCTGCTGGAATTTGATGAACGGTTCCGTGTCTTCCCCGAGTTTGTTTTCTACGACTACCGGCGTCCTTTCAAGCTTCCAGGTAATAATAACCCACCAGACTTTGAGGTCCCGCGTTGGGTTGTCTCCGGATGGGAAGACCCGGCGAAGCTAACCACAATTCATGTCTTTGCAGCTAGCTTAAAGGGCAGCATAGATCGAGCTATATGCGACCCGCCGTTCCTCAATGAAGACTGTCACACAAAAGGTTGGTAAGCCCCCAATAGAGTGCCGTGACGGGCGTCCCCTCGCCTTGTCGGATTCCTGTGCCGGTGGCTAGAAACTAACCGCATTAGTGGCGCTCACGGTTACGTGGCTTATGAAGGCCACAGATGATGTGAAACTCTTGATGTGCACTGGAGAGCGAATGCGCCCGTTGATCTTGAGACTGTACAAGAAGTTCGGTCTCCAAACTACAACTTTCGCTCCGACTCATAGCCGAGAGCTGGGCAACGAATTCTTCTGCTACTCGAATTTTGCTAGTGGCAATTGGTCGTGGCTAGGTGATGAATAGTCCAGCGAAGGAGCTTCTGAGGGTGGGATTGACAGAGTTGGAGGACGTGTAGGGTCCTAGAGAACTACCTTGCTTATAGTAGGGGATAGACATCCATGCCTTGCAATGTTTAGGATTACAGTTCACAATATAATCCTTGATTCCTTTTTTCGAACCCAATTTCTTCAGTTTTGGCAACCCCTCGGGTCCATTCACCGTCTATTTCGCGGTCGCTGGTGTAGGGCTTAGCTACATTATACTACCTACCGCGAAGCCGCGATCGGAGGGGTGATGACGGGGTCTCAGTGCTGGAACCGTAGTGGGCAGCATCGTGCACCGTTACGTCGGATTAGGACAAATACCTAACGCAATAGAAAAGCAGGTAGGCCTGTGAATTCAGGACCTCTGACCTGGTTGCCAACATGACTTTGTGGTCATTGAACAAGAACCACTCCAGACTATGGGTTAGCTAAAATTGCCATGGTTTGTTCCCATAGTTGCGTTTCCACCGGAGCAAACTTACCTGATCTCCTACACGGCAATATGAAAGGTAATGGCCTGACGAACCCAATGTCGCTTAGAAGAGAGAGCTAGACGAATGATCTCGGCAACGAGGTGACTTACCAGTGTCAATACTTCCTACATGCACGACAACGCCCACGAGATCATACTCGTGTGCTCGTGCTAGCTCGGGGTAGTTGTGTAGCTGATGATTTTGAAGACCAAGGTCACGGCCTTTGCTGGTGTAAGGGAGCATGTTCATTTCGAGGGGAAATTGGACGGGGGTTTCAATTTTAGACGGAGCGATCTCATGCCGGCCATGCTTAAATTCGAACCGCTATGAAAAAAGTTAGTCTCCATGCCGAGGAAGGGGGGAGGGCAGAATCGCGGCAGATGCGCAGGGTCATAAGTGTGGCCGCCAGAAGAAAAGAGAAAAAAGGGAAAGGAAAAAAAAAAAAAAAAAAAAAAAAAAAGCTGGTACTAACCTTGAGATGGATAGCGAGGACATTCGGAAGACATTTTATGCTCGTACGTCGCCTCGCTTGCTGCGAGGTCCTGCATTCTTGACAGCGATACTCACACTTGTCGGATTTAATGTATTCAGCGTCGAGACATTCGCGAAGCGTTAGGGGTTTGGGGTCTCCTTTCTTCCGTTTTTGCGACAGTGATTCCAGTCCAAGGCTAAGGTCCAGAAAGGATTGCACAGCGTCGGTTGAGGTGTTGCACTTCTGGCAAGTAGTCGTGGTGAGCATCTTGCCATAGAAGATTTGGTGAATGACGCAGTTGCAGCTGTGTTCGCTTCCAACTTCGGGCCTCTTTCCGTCACCGTTGCGTTCGTGAAGCTCCTCCGCGAGGAACTGAAAGAACTCATGAGCGTCCTGCTCCTTGGTCGTTACAAGATTTTCGAACGCCTTCTTGTCGGAAATCCAAAACCCCGACAGGATGTTTGCCGCGGTGTATCCGTTGGTGCTTTCCACGGCGTAGAAATCTTGGAATATATCATCCATGGCACAACTTAGACAATGCGGTACATTGCAGTTAGTATGCCCGTCTCTCAGGTAGAAATTCCTAAGGAGGGGATTATGAAGGAAGCATTGTAGGATAACATTCTGGTAGCAGGTTGCACCAGCATTATAGATTCCCCGAAGGCCGTTGGCCCGACATGAGGGGGTGGTTGTGTTGGACGTGATGTACTTTGGATCATCCTTGACGGGATCAGCGGGCTCTTCATACTTCCGTTTTCGATCTCGCTTGCCTACGAACGCGGTTAGACCTGTATGTTGGGAGCAGCAGCGAGCGGACGTCCCCATCCCGCCTCTTCACCCGAAGATGGACAAGGGTCACCTACTCCAAAACGAGGCAGTCCCCATTTTCCGGATTCTGAGCTCCTCGAAAGTGGGATCCCAAATCAAGTCGTCGCACATCTGGCAATAGAGATAGCCCGTTCGAGAGTCGACATCTACGAGGGTGGTTATTAGTTGACAAAACTGGTGGTAAAAAGAACCACACTTGGGGACCTGGGGACCACATACAGAATCGATGAGCCTTCTTAGTACCGTGTTTGATTCGATCTTCCTCTGTTACTATTGTAGGGCACTGCAGGCAGAGATAATTGGAGGTGAGTGTATAGGAGGCGCTTCCGTTAGTATCCTTGGTTGCTTGCAGCGGTCCTGTCGGGCTGTCGAAAATTTTGCGTAGCATAAGCCTATAATGGCCGAAGCTCTGGTTGAGGTTATCCTGGCTGGATGTCAAGAGGCGTCCGAGATGTTCTGAGAAATGCGAATCAGCCACATTACACCAATGTCTATCGAGTTTCTAGGGCATCCTGGGAGTTGACACACCGCAACCGAACATTGGCTTTCCAGCTGTCGGTGAGTTGATCTTGGCCGTCTTGGGCGGCGAGGCAGGAGTGGCCATGGTGTCGACCTTCGGAGGAAGTCTAAGGAACTGGGAAACAGGAAGTACACAGGTTTGGGGAGTGGTGGTGGCCCGTGGCCAACTCGAAAAAGAGTGCAATAATGGCTTGAACCAAGATGGAGCTGTCAGGTCCTGCCTTTCTTCAAGGGGCAAGTAGGGGGAAGCTGTGGGAAGTTTGTGAGGCCTGCCAATGCCTGAAGTGTGTGAATAAGAATTCCAGAAAGAATATTGATACTAAAGCTCGTCGACTTATGCTATCAAAAGCAAGTGCATTTGCTGCATTGGATCTTTATCTTGGGGAAGATGGTGCTTAGTGCATATTGGAGTGTTGGATTCTTTGGAAAGTAAATAACTAATTGATCTAACCTAGTAATTACATATGCTCTTGATGCAGCTATGAAGTATGTCAATGCTGAAAGCATGAGGGTGCACGTCATAGATGGAAATTCAGTTAACCCGTAATTACTGATAACAGCACGTGGATTGAATCGGCAAGGCACTCCTTCGTACAACAGGTACATAGGTACACGGATAGCCAATACGATTAAGTGCTAGACTGAGATAGTAACAGAGAAGGCAATTGACCTCTCATACATTGCAAGAGATCAAATGCTCACTTAGCAAGAATAAACCCAGTTTATCAGTTTACAAAAGAGTAGATGCAGAGTTCTGAGAAAAAAAGAAAAAAACCTCTCCTGCTTCTTGGTATATATAAAAGAAAATATATAGAAATAGAGTTAAATATTCTCGTCGTAACACATTGCACACCATTGCGTCGATAGTTTACGAAGTATCAATTAATGCTGAAATTGAATCTGGATGAGGGCTGGAGTGGCGATAAGGAATTGTGTGTGCAACATGGGTATGTTCCCTTTTGCCATCCGCCAAGGTTTAGTTTACTCTTCAAGCTACCGGGATCCGGGTTGCAAAAGTCCAATGCCACCGGTATGTGCAACGGTTCAATGAATTTGCACCAACAAGTTGGTATGCTAGCAGAGATCAGTCCTGGCTGAGATCCCCAAGACGAGGTATCACAGTTGCAGCGGGGTTCTGACGTTATGATAACCCCTATGACACTAGCAGCATGGATGGGGGGACGCCGGTTGAAGCACCTCGGCTTAAATCCGGTAGTCTGGCACGGAGTTATCTACAAAAAGGTTCGCCGCTTGCACCTTCGGGAACCGCGAGATTGATTCCGAGGCCGATTCAGCCTCAAACCGCAAGTCTGGGGAAATATCAAATCCAAGCAACATACTAGGGGGCGGCACTCTAGGCGTGTTAAGATCCGGCGGGTGATCCGTGGGCTTCTGCTAATTGAAAGCTCTCCCTCGCCTGGCCTCTCGATCAACTAGCTTCCTGCAACCCCCCCGGCGCCGCTGGAATTCCTCGCCGGCCATGGCATTCCAACCGACACCACTTCGTGAGGTTGAGCGCCTCAGCTCCGCTTGCATTCGAATCCTTGGCGGCAACCCTGGGAAGTTCACGCTCCAGGGAACAAACACCTATCTTTTGGGCACTGGGAGACAACGCATGCTCATCGACACGGGCGAGGGTCGGCACTCATGGAAGGAAGCACTGCAGCAGACGTTGGCCAAAGAAAACGCGTTCGTGGGGACGGTGTTAATTACGCATTGGCACCACGACCACACCAGGGGTGTTCCGCACGTCCTGGAGCTATGTCCAGGCGCCAAAATATACAAGAATGATCCGGAAGCGGACCAGATCGCCATCACCGACGGCCAGCGATTCGCAGTCGAGGGCGCGAGCCTGGTGGCTTACCACACACCAGGGCATACGCGAGACCACATGACATTTGTCTTCGAGGAAGAAGACGCGCTGTTCACGGGGGACAACGTGCTCGGCCATGGCACCGCGGTATTCGAAGACTTATCCAGCTACCTTGCTAGCCTGGAACGTATGAAAGGGCTGTTCAAAGGGCGGGCGTACCCAGGCCACGGCCCTGTGCTGGATAATGGTCCGGCGAAGATTGTCGAGTACCTTCAACACCGCAAAGACCGCGAGGCACAGGTCGTGGGGTTGCTGACTTCACGGAGAGCGGAGACCGGGGAGTTGGGGCCCTGGACCGTCAAGGAACTTGTGCAAGTAATATATAGTGATGTGCCAGCCGAGCTCCATCTACCAGCTAGCCACGGTGTGCTGCAAATATTGGCGAAGCTGGAGCAAGAGAGCCGAGTCTTCCGCGATCAGAACAAGTGGAGACTGTAGCATTGCACGCGCCAAGGAAAGGAAAGAGGATGGGCTGTTCTTGGCTCGTCGGGGAACTAGAAGAATTTCTGGAGCGAATTTTGTGGAATGTTTGTGCCTCCCTTGGGGTTTTACTTTTCTTTTGTTCCCCTTCTTTTCCCCTTTGATTTCTCTTTACCGCTTACAATCACATCCGTTACGGGCACATCCTATTATATATATATATATATATATATCTTTATAATTTTTACCCCTCTTGTTCTTGCGTGGGGTTAAAAGACGCAGTCTTCAAATTGGTTTCCATTGGTGTGGGGCACGGGTGAACCAAAACTGACAGAACCGATGGTGATGATCGGGTCCGAACATTTTAAACTAATGACATCGCGGGTGGCGCCATTTCTTCACCGTCATAAGCGAGTGTTGGGCTGTCGGTGCCAGTATAAACAAACCTGCCACTGACAGCTAAACTATGTTCCCCTCAGCTGGATGACCAACATAAACACATCAACTGATACCTTGTAATCTTAGCAGTTGGTGGTCAGCTTGCGAGAACCAGAAGTGACGTGGGCGGGAGTTGCGGAAGGCTGCCCCTCCATGCTGCCGGGCCTACTCCGTAAAGTCCGTGTCTGACCAAATTCCACCTGAACCCTGCGTTCTGGAGGCTTGTGTATCAGTACGAAGTACGCTGGACCACAGACAGCGCAGAGCACGTACTCAGTACCTCAGTACTTCAATGTCACTTCTTCGCTCTTGAGTGTGGTGTTACTTCGTACACTGCGAAGGAGTTGAGAATGTACCTAATGTACCTCCCGACGGCACTCGGCGGACGAAGTACAAGTACTTCGTACACCGCTTGTCATATATACATCATTTGATATATCCTGTCGATCTCGAGCCTCGTTCCCCGTTCCTCGTTGCTCGTTGCTCACAATCAGCAATCAGCGAAAGTGCTCACGTCAAATTGCAAGCTGCATTTGTGGTTGCTGGTGCAGGCTGCCCCACTTCCAACGGGAGAATCGGCTGCTCACGCTAGCGCACGGTACTTGCAATGCTACCTCGAATTGATCCAGTCACAGTCTCGCAACGCAACATCTGATCCTCTGCTTGTCCTGACGTCGAAAGCTCCAGAAACTTTTCTTTACTTTGTTCCCGTGCGAATTCCGTCGATTCTCCGTGGCCGGCCCGGGGACATCCAGCACGGAGAGGGGCGAAAAAAAACGTGCAGTGTACGCCTTTTCTTCAGCGCCAACGTCAGGACTGCGCATCCATCTGAGACTGCGTTGGTTGATGGTCCAAAGGGATATGCTTTGCCCTACTTCGTACATACTTTGGGTACATTCCATTATGAACGCTGGGGTGGAGGTGTATGGGCTCATCCATTTCCGAATGGTCGCTGACGTGCGTGCCAAGCTCATGCCTTTTGTTTGATCCCATCACGGTCAAGTTGCACACAGAATTCGGAAGCTCCGGAAGATGCAGTTCCCCAACCCAACCATCCTGCAAGACTCGCCTCAAGTAAAACCAGGCCAATGGAGCACCACTCCTCGGTAACTTCATTTCCTATGGTGCTTTGCCGTTCTCGATCCAGCCGAAAATCTGATTTCTAAGATCCACCGGGGCCGAAACTAGCTCTTCAACATCAACCCCCCTCCCCGCCTATAAATACATAATTCCTTGAGCAAATCTTTATCCGCCTCCCTATATACTTTTGTAAGCTGTAGTTTGTCTTTCTGGTGATTTGGTGATTTGGTGACCCGGTGACTCCTCGACCCAACTGAGAAGTCGAATCGGCAACTCTCGTCTAAGAACAACCCCCCATCCAATCTTTAGGTTCGAGCCTCTCCCGGTCAGTCACCTTTCAGATCCCTTTCAGTCTCAGTGTACCCGTCCTCGCACTCGACTCCAGTTCGCCTTGTCCAGGCGCGGTTGTTCGCGGTAAAGGAAAAAGGGAAAAAAAAAGGAAGACAAAAGAAAAAAAAAAAAAAAGAAAGAAAAAAAAAAAAAAAAAAAAAAAGAGAAAGAAGAAAAATTATACTCAGACAGTTGCAACCTGACTTCCTCCAAGTTTCTTACACCCTGGTGGGAACGAATCTTTCCCTGTTTCCACCCCCTCTTTTCTTTCATTTTCTTTTCCTTCTTTCCCAGAAAAGAAAAAGGCGGGATAAAACTGGGACAGAGTCCGTCGCAGTCCACCGTCCATTCGCAAATGGGACCGTCAAAGTTGCTCTTATTGCTCGGCGCAACCAGCCTCGCCATCGCACACGGCACCGATCACCATGAAGGAGGCATGCCTATGCCCCAGGCGCCCGGCGCGGGCTCCAATCTCACTGATTCTCTGCCCAACTACTTTGCCCACCCAGAGCACCGATTTTCCATCTATTGCCATATAACCTTAATGACCTTGAGTTGGGTCATTGTGCTGCCAACAGGTAAATATGCTCAGGCCCCCGTGATGCCCACTTCTTAGGAGGAGAGCTTATCGGCCCCGTTGGATTCACATAAAGACACTGACACGTGGTGTTTCCAGCTGTAATGCTCTCTCTCGCCCGATCGAGATATACCTTCATAGCCCAGCTCGTCTTCTTAGCTATTCATTTCCTCGGGCTGACCGTGGGCATTGCGTATAATGCTAGCACCCCGGATCTGTATCCAAACAACGCTCACCACAAAATTGGCTGGATTGCTACGGTTGTTGTGACCGCTCATGTACTGCTGAGCCTGTTCAATCGGGCGGCCGGTGCCGTGTGGGCCAGCAGGGCGTCTTCTCCCTCATACCAAGAGCTGAGAAGCTTCATCCCGGTCACAAGATCCGGCTTAGATACCGACCAGGCATTGGATGGTAACGACCCTTCACTTCAGCGACCTAACCGGACGTCCTATGATAGCGGCCATGGAACCGATCGAGCAAGTGAATCCCTGCGAAGTAATTCCATCTCCACGATTGAAGACCACGCCACCGTAGGGTCGACTGAGAACAGACGAAACCTTGAGGATGTTGCATTCGACGACGAGTTGCTGCGTCAGCAGCCACCCCCCAGTCGCTGGCACTGGTCTTCTTCAAAGCTCCCTATTCGATCTCTAAGTCACGGCGCGGCGGTTATGCGACTTTGGTATAATATCGTTGATAGGATAGTTCTGCCGTTTGGCTTTGTGGCGCTGTGCACTGGCATTGTGACTTTTGGTCGGTTCTTCGTATGTTAACCCCCCCCAAAACCCGTCGCTCGAGGTAATGTTCTTCTCCGCTAATGCGCGGGTAAAGGAGGGATCTGCCGTCTTCAGCGGCCTAGCCCATTGGATAAAGGGTGGTGTTTTTTTCTGGCTCGGCATTTTTACCCTGGGCAGGTGGTCTGGTTGTTTCGGCGAGCTTGGTTGGGTAAGGAACACTCCAGCCCTCATACATCATGGCCAAGGCCAGCTAACACCGCCGTCGGCTTGTAGGCATGGAACATCCGTCGACAAAAATTCGGTCAGAAGTGGCGGCCTTCCGCAGAATTTGTCGAGAGCTTTCTTATTTTCTTCTATGGTTCGACAAACATCTTCCTCGAACACCTTGGCGGATGGGGCGGCGAATGGTCAGCGCAGGACCTTGAACACATCTCAATTACGGTCCTCTTCATCGGCGGGGGTCTGGTAAGTTTCAGCCGGTGTCTGAATCTAGGCCCATTTCTCGATTCCGTAAAACAGGCATGGACTAACTGTCTTTTCTCTTCTTTTTCTTCTTTCGGCTGGCAATAGTGTGGCATGCTTATCGAGTCTACCAAGATAAGGGAGCTCCTCAACACATCGGTTTCGGAGGTCGATGAGGTTGACGTCGAAGGTGCTTATGATGATGAGGGGAAGCATAACCAGCTTACCTCACCGGACCATTATCGGGTCTCCTTGAACCCCATTCCGGCCCTAGTCATCCTTTTGCTGGGCATTATGATGAGTTCTCACACTCAAGAGTCCATGATATCCAGCATGGTTCACAAGCAATGGGGAAATTTGCTGGCAGGCGCATCGTTTGCGCGTGGGTTGACGTACGTTATCATGTACCTAAAGCCACCCAAGTCTGTCCTGCCGTCGCGACCACCCACAGAATTGCTGGCTTCGTTTGGCCTTATTTCCGGGGGTATAATCTTCATGGCGAGTGTAGGTCGAGAGAGCATCCCAAGCTGTGATGTGTGCACCGGGTACTGATATGAATTTTGTTTACAGAGTAGCGATACAGTTCGCGGTATGGAGAACTATGACCTTGACGCCATGTTCATGTACACCGTCACCATGGGTTTGGTGGGCCTCTTGATGGCTTGGGTGCTCTTCCTCCTTGCCCTCAAAGGTTGGGCGGTGCGTCGAGAGGCCTCTCGGACTGCCCATCCTCGGAGAGTCGTAACAGAAGTACGGGCCTGAATGCAATGATTGCCACAGCAGTAGACAAAGGCAGATGCCACGGAAGGATGAGATTAGTATTAATACGGTCAAGGATGTGTCGATCCAGAAGACTGGCTCAAAGCGGCGGCGGAAGGAAATATTCTTATTGAGGCCACTTTATGGAGGAGGAGCTAATAACTCGCGTCACGTTTACTTTTCGATACCCACAATTAATAGTTTTTTATGAAGTAGAGATTTCAGAATTTCAATGAAATCTTTTTACGTTTTTATTCTTATGATTATTTTAAATTTCATTTCCAAAAACTGAAACCCACTAATTGTTTTAATTGTTATTTTTATTATTATTATTATTATTCTTCTTCTTCTTCTTCTTCTTATTCTTATTGAAAATAGTTGATGCTGTCCTTCATGGGAGGATGAGATGCGACTCTGAAGGAGAAACCACAGATCTCGCTCCTCTCTCATTGGACAATCTCAAGCGCATGGCTTTGTCATCTTCGACTCCAACATCCCAAGTCCAAGTCCATACTGTAGTAGTCGCTTTTGCTCAGGCGCCATTCTTGACCAACCTTTCAAGTTCTCTTTCCATTGTTTGTCTGGCCGGGCCCGAAACGTGCAGCAATCCGCGAGAATGGCACCCTCTATCGATGAACCCTCGTCATATTACTTACAGCTGGCCACCAAGGAGCTGGCTGATGATTTGAACAAGCTCCGAGAGGCCCCTGATTTTAAACCAGACTCAGTGGCTCTTCTAATCCACACCATCCGCCAGGGCTCAACGCTGTTTCATACCAAGGCCTCGAACGGAGATTCTTCTTCACATGCCCCCGGCTTGGGAGCGAACAAGTCATTCCCCACCAAGACCTCTCAATAATGCCTCTACATTTCCGAAATGCCACAGGCGTCGTTCGATGCCCTGCTTAAGTGGGGGGACAGCCTATCGGAGAGGGTATTCTTCCAGGTGATGATCAATGATATTTAATCCATACCCCGACTTTACCGGCTGTATATTGACGCTCACGTTTAGCTGGAAGGGAGACGACATGAATTTGAATAAAGTCTCAAAAAAAAAAAAAAAAAAAACTTCTCGTTAGCCGGGAAGCCACGCCATTGAGGGTCGATTAGAATCGCAACCAAAGGGCTACGGAAGGAAAAGATTACCAGTCTGTTCTCTATTGTACGGGGGAAGAGTCGCCACGGCGGGGAGAGTGTTGTGAATAGGGAAGGGCACGGCAAATGGATGGATGGAGGAATGGCGAAGTGCTGCTAAATGGACGAGACGCGTGTGGTGCATAGTTTTTGCCAAATCTTCACCAAGTAGTATCACAGAAACCGGGCGAATGGTGAACCAAAACAATCCCCACGTCGTCTTAGAGCGGCTAGCACTATCTGTAACGGCCAGGTGCTAAGCTCGGGCGACCGGTGTCGAGTCTCGAATCTGCAAGATCGCCAGGAAAGGTCTTCCCACCGTGCCTACCTGCTCCCCCAACATAACTGACCGTAACTGAACAATCGTCCCAAAGCGCTAGCTTATCGAAACTACAAATAATGGGCCTGCACGCCACTCTCGGGATCATCGACGAATATCAATGCTTGGCCGGCTAGAATCGATACTGGGCCGCACAGAACTGCTCGAGCTTCTGCGTCTCCTGGCACGTTGTTCGGAAGGATCCGATGGATTTAGTCCTGTGGATTTGGCAAATAGATTGAGAATGTCGGTCAACGACACCACGCCAGAGAGACGACCAGAGAGATGGGCTCCAGGCAAGGCGGAGGCGGGGATCGAACCAAAACTGGCGCCAGGGGCTGGAGATTGGGGAGCGGAGCCGGTGTTAGGCACCAAAACGGCGGCCGTCTGCGATGGGGTCGCTAAAGTGGCCGGGGAAGGTGATGACGATCCCTCAACTACCCACATCCGATGAGACCGGGTGGCGACCAACTTCGCAACGGTATGCGCCAATGATGAGTAGGGATTGACATGGAATACAGGGAAGGCATCCCGCCCCTTCTCTACCCCACGCTCATTGAGAATAACGGAGATAAAGTGCATGCATGATGATTGAAGAAGGGGAGCGCGGGCCGCGCTCGTGAGGAGCCTCACATCGACTGTTGATATGTTGCCCACCACGTTATAGCCATTGTCGACAACAGCAACGCTGGTCAAGCCCTCATTGTACATCAGAGTGAGGGCATCTGCCAACGCATTGTCCGAGCTGCGAGCGGTATATCAGCATGGTCCGCCGAGGCGATAGATGAGCAAGTTTTGCACTTACTTGACCGCGAGAACCTGTTTGGATGCAATCCCTAACTCACGTATATTGGTCGTGTATAATCTATCAATGGTTGGGAAATGAGCCCCTTCCGACCAGAAAAATTCAGTTAGCTTTAGTTGGCTAAGGATGCCAACAATGGATCCAGAGCTATCCGAGACTAGGACTCGGTGAACGCCGCTTCCGAGAATCTCAATGGCACGTCCAAGTTTGTCAGTGGAGGATAGGGTCATTAGCGACTGCTTGCGACAGATGGGCTGAATGTCGCGTAGGGGGATAATGGCTCCCTCGCGCGCCATAGAGGCGATTCGATCGTATAGGGCGATGCTATCTTCGTCTGGTCTCGCCAGTCCAACAACAACCAAGAGGTAGGCATTCAGATCGTTGAAATCGAAGGTTGAGATGGTGGGCTCGAGTTGGTTGGCCTCGCTTCCGCGCACGAGGACAACGTTTTCGGGGTTGTCTTTAATGAGGGCCTGGAGGATGTATTGGGGGGAAGAGTTAGAGAATGCGGCCACCCTTTTTGGTACGAATCTCGGCTAGGCGCCCAAACCTACCTTCGTGGCATCCTCAACGCTCGTATCCGCAGTCACCCACCTGACATCGCTCGATGATACCAACTCTCCAACTAATATATCCCGCCAATCTCGACCGGCGAATCGAGGGTCGGCCGCTTTGCGCGATAGCGGTATGCTGAGGAGGTCTTGAATTACGGCTGGTGGAATTCCCGTGAAAGAAGGGTGACGTTGGCCGCGGGGGGAAGGCGGCACATTCCTGAGGCTATCCACAAACGATTGTCGGTGTGATGATGTCAAGTTCTGTAGATGTGGTTGTAAGTGCCAGATTACTATTACGCGGTAGAAAGGAAGAAAGAAGGATTTACTGTTGAGGCATGAGACGAAGCGACGCTGGCGAGGCTTGAAGTGCTCGGCTCACGTCGAGCTCGCCGTTCGCCACTTGAGGGAGGTACGGGCTCCATCTCGCTCTGAGGTATTAGAGGTTCCCGCGATTTAAAGGCAAGGCGATGTGGAATGGAAAGTTTCTGCGCCGAAGAGCTTATGTGGAAACGAATCTCCGTGCAATTCGTTCAAGTTTGGGTTGTGCTGGGCAAACGGAGGGGCGAGTGGTGGACGAGATTGATCATTTGCAATTGATGGACTTGTTGGTGGCGGGCAGCGGGCGGCACGCCATACAATGCAGTCAATTGTGGTGCGGGGCAGATCAGATCAGACATTGGAGGAGACAACGGTCCAACACAGTGTCAATTCATACTCACTGAAGTAGTAAACACACCTGAATGCTTCGCGGACACCGAACGAGGCCATCCTTCAGAAACTTGATGATCCCCGGAGTGATTCCAGAGTTAATACCTTCGTACTGAGGTACTGTAGACGGACCTGGAAGAGCAAAACGAAAAAAAGAAGAGAAATTTTAA